>CM032455.1:167652491-167814991 GCA_019049505.1 Pachyrhynchus sulphureomaculatus | reverse complement strand
TTATTTATTTTGTTATTATTTTTAATTTTTGTATAAAAAAAAACAGATAAATTACAATAGTGAAGAAGACAACCGCTTAAAGGAATATATACGGGAAACATGACTGTCGAACACCAAGGCCTGGCTTTGGAAGGGCATTTCTTCAAAAAAGAAATGTAAAATTTAGAAATCACATCGGAAACCTCCTTAGCGCCGTCAGATGTGTCGTCGGACCTAAAACGCACGTCTAATTAAGGGAAAGTTCGAGTTCGAGAACATTCCAGAATTCTTCATTTAGCAGATTTGTAGTGCCAAATCTGGCTCAGTTTAGGCACCGCTCTGTCACTGATCGGTAATTTATGGGTGGAAGAACCTAACGGCGGATTTACGGTGACAGACACCTCTGAATTGGTGGGTAAAAATTGTTCAAGAAGACTCGCGAACACCGTCTTGATTAGGGATCCGTGTTGGTTCATAAAATAAGCTGAGTAAAGCCACTGATTGTGAATGATTCAGCTTCACGACCTTGTTCATCAGTAGTATTTGATTATTTAAGCCATGATGTTGTGGACATTTAAGTCGCCTAGGATGGCAATTTCGCCATTTGGATCATTAATCTGTAAATGATCGATAGTGACTGCAAGAAAGTGAAAAGTGTTCTACACTTGGTAATCGATAGAGGCAGTAAATAAACCTCGTGATTTGTTGAGCGATTATTTTTGAACACATAACATCAAAGTTTCAGAGCTCCAGATCTTCCTCTCGTAAAAGGGATCACTTCTGACAAAAAGACAGATTCCAAAGTCGCTAGTTATACTAGAAATTCACCGTTGTCTCTCAATATGATGTAGTTAAATCATTTGCCTACATAGGAGCAGTAATACATGAAAACAGCGATAGAGAACATGTGATTAGAGGAGTTCCGGAGAAAATCGGGTGTGACAGACGAACGGAGAGACACTGAAGTGATCCATACGGAACATTAACCAACATTTTTATGTGAGGGAGCAGGACGGGTAGGCATTAAAAGAAACAACAGCTATGACTAAATGTTTCTACTATTATAGAAACAATATTTATTTATATATTACATCACTTCGATTCATACAAGAATCGTACACATAAAAAATTGTATTTTTCTAACAAACATTTAGGGAGCACAGTAAAATTTTCTTTATCTACATAATTTTTAAAAAGGCGAGAGTATTTACACGCGTTTCATAACTTTAATATTACTTTTGTTTGTATATTCAGGGCGTTTTCAAACGATAAAAAAAGCAAACGGCCTTTTATTTTTTGCCCTAAAATTATATTAAAAATTAAACAAGGCGATTTGCTTTGTCTAGTTTGAAAACTTTGCATTCACTTTCTCTAATAAATAGAGGCCAAGGCCAAAGGTCACATACTGGTCAATCAAAAATAAAATACAGAAGTTAAAAACTAAAGAAATCAATCGAAAACTTGATTTAAAAGAATGTCGGGAGGTTTATTTTCGGCTATTTGTTACATGATTTTTCTGGGATTGTATTGACCTTTCCATCGAATTTATGTTTAACGGGTTTTGTCTACCTGCATTTTTTTTCTATAAGACGTGTTACAGCCCTAAAAAATATATCGTAGCCTTATTTTAGATTGAAATTTTTTTTTAGCTTCTAGTACCTAATTCGGAAAGAAGTTGTAGCGCACGAAAAAACGTTTACTTGGCGCGCAGCCTATTGGAGAGTAATTTGGCTTAGTCGGTACATTTAATCTATCACTAACGGCTAACACTTTCTTAAATTAAGTATAGTTGGTATCATTACATCTTTATACATTAATCACCATGCCCATTTTGTTCCAAATTCTGTTTAAGCCATACAGTACCATTCAGGCAACTGGAGAGGCTGACTCGCGATGTATAAAGCAAAACAAAAGATAATGATAAACAGATGCAGGGACCGGTACGGCGGTTTAGCTTAAATAAGAAGTTGAACGCCGGTCCGCAAAGACGTGTTTGCTACGTTGCGTTGTTGCATTTTTCAATTAAGATCGTCCAAGAGAGAGGCCGAGGTCCAAAATTTGGACTTGGAAGGGCTGCTTTATGGTCGTGGGTTGCAGAATAAAGGTAAAAATATTGACATCCCAAAATTTTTAAAATTTCGTAGAGAAAACATTCTGAAATTTTAAACGCGTTTTTCTCGAAACTACGTTTTTTTAAATCGGCCAGCAGCATAACTTCAACAATTTACATTGGATTAACTTAAGCTTTTAACTATAGTTTTTCAATAACACTCTCTAGGCAAGTACACACGATTATTAGGATTAATTTTTATATAAAAACAAATAAAGGCCGATTTTTAGGACAAAAATAAAAATTATTTTTCAAACTTCCACAATTTTTTGAAAAATTGATATTTTTCAATAATCTTGTGTCCTTCTCTAGTAAAGCTAATGTAATAATTGTTCTACTGCCGGCCGCGGAACATCTCCAAAAACAGATGGCTCTGTTCTGCGTATTAGTGCGCCGCCATTTGCGTGTTAGTGCGCCGCTATTTTGTCCAATACCATAAAATAAAAAATTATTTTGTACATTTTAATATGCCCATATTAAAATCACAAAACAGATTTTTTTGTTGCTTGTATAGTAGAGTATAAAAAAATTCCCAAAGTAAACCTATTTTTCCTGCCTGTTAGGTAGATATAATTCCTTAAAGATCTTATGCACTGATGCATTCACCATTTTATCAGTTCGCACATCCCAAACTAATTGCGCCCCATGGAACTCCTTACTTTTTTTAAAGGCTACAAATATCTTCAACCAAAATAGGTTTCGCGACGTGTCTAAGAATATTGTTTAGAAAAAAGTAACTTTTTACTCTCCCAGGAAACTATTTTCTCAGAATTTATGATAAACGAGACGCTGTAACGGGATCTTAACAACAAAATGTGATTTTTTTGAACCTGTTTCATAAACGTTTTTGATGGACTTATACATTTTTACTTCTGTTTGTACAAAATTCACACTTTACTTTGGCAAAAGTAACCTAATTTTTTTTACAAAATTATTTAATTATCTAATGGCACCATCTAAAAAAAAATTGAACTAAAGTTGAACACGGTCAAAAGCAATTTATAAAAATTATACTGACGTATAAAAAGGCCTTGGATTTCATTATTATATTATTTTATAACTAAAAAGCCCTCGACACAAACTACACAATTTTTGAGTATTGATTTTCTTTACATACTTGTAAAAGACGCATGTGCCACGGGGGTATATCCTATTAAATAAATTTTGGTCCACAAAATTGATAAAAAAAAAGCAGGGAGGGGCGTCTAAATACGCTTTTGATTATTCACTTTTTTTTTGAGAATCATTTTCCACCCTTTTGGAAATACCCTGTATTATGTATGCATCTGAAGACACACAACTTGTTATTTTTCTTTGCTGGAACAGTAAAAGCTCTGTTGCCATAGTAAATTGATAATATACATGGGAAGTGTCATATAGTTTGCTGATAAAAACTGTTCGTTAATCCACAAAACTGTCTATTAATCTACGACGTCATCTAAAATAGACATAAACATCTTATGATATGTGGTGTACCGATTAATTTTCGTTTCTTATTTTCTCGACTATAGCACCTTTTCAAATTGAAATTTTTTTCCTGCCTATAGTTATTTGAAAGTACCATGTTAGCTTTAAAATGAGGTACGACATTTGATCCTACGCGAACATAACCTAAAAAATCAGTCGTAGATGCGACACCCTTCAAAAAGGAACATTTAAGGAACTGTTTTCTTTTTGCGCTTCAACTTAAAAATCAAAAGCGTGGCGAAAACAAAAGAAATGGTTCGTTTTGCTTTGAGCAAAACGCTTATAATGTACACGATGTGTAGAAGTGGTTTGAGCAGTTTTGAATGGGAAATTCATCTTTCAGAATAACTAGCTCTGCTCTCCTTCCTCTTTCCATTTTCAAGAAAAAGGACTTTTTGCGCAAAATTGTTACCTGTGACGAAAAATGGACAATCACGAGCCTATTCAAACCGTTTCTTTTGCTTGAAAAAGGTAATTAAAATATTCAATTCAATTTTATGGCAAAACAATATCTCAAAGAAAACAAAATTAGGAATATATGATACTATTGTGAAAAGCAATTTATTTTGTGAAAGTGAAGTCTGGCAGATCAATAAAAATATGGCCAAAAAACTATTATCTTACAGTCATGACTACCTTCAAAGAGCAGCTAGAATTTCTAGAAGGAAAAGAGTACAAAATAAGGAAAAAAAACGACATATGAATAGAGATAAAACCATTCTAGAACACACAACAAAAACAATATGGTTTGGATACATTGGCAGAATGGATGAGAGTAGGATACCAAAGAAAGTTATGCAGTGGACGCGGGCAAATAGAAAAAACTTAAGGGTAGATTCGAAACAGTTGGATGATGGGCACGAGAAGGATGTGAAACCGTTCTATAACTTTTGTTCATTGTCTGATCCCCAGCATAGCTCTCTCCATTGCCCGTTGCAATACTACTCTCAGTTTGTTTGCTGACTGTTTTATTAGTGTTTTTCGGCGCCATGTAATTACCGGCAGAACGCATTGTTTGCAAATTACCTTGCAGCATATCTCTCAGCTTCCCAAAAGCTGTCCATCTCAAACCCACACGACGGTGTATCCCACGAGTTTGGTTATCTTTGCCAATTTGTAATTCATGACCAAAATACTTGTAATTTTGGACGTGCTTCACCTAGCTTTCGTTAAATTTCGTATTACTGTTCATAACTAGATTAATCATAAACTTTGTTTTCTGAAAGTTAATATTTGGACCAGTATTTGCTGATGTTATTTGCAATTCGGTAAGCATTTGTTGGGCATCACCTAGATTTTCGGCTATGACAATATCATCAGCAAAGCGCAGGTGATTTAGGTATTCGCCGTCGATGTTTAGCCTTTTCCATCCCAATTAAGTTCTTTATCAGTATATTCTATATATATATTATATATATATATATATATATATATATATATATATATATATATATATATATATATTTACTTGAGCTGAAACGCAAAAAAAGACAATGCCTCAGAAATGGTGCTCTTTCAACAAAATCATGTCTACACCTGATTTCTTGGGTTATATATTCACAGTAGAATTCAATATTGTATCTCCTTTAAAAGCGCTGGCACTTTAATTATAAGGCGATAAAAAAAAATCATATAGAATAGATTCTGCAGTAGATAAAAGTTAGAAGTCAAGAATTAATTTGTGCACCTAATATTTCTGTATATGTTGGTTACACCTTTAAATCAACCTAAAAAATATAACTATGACATATCCTATGTTAGCATGAATCATATTATTAGAAAATATTAAATACATTTGCTTCGTTTAACAAATTTTATTTCGATTTATGTTTATTTTCTACATTTTGGTCCATCCTAAAAAAACTACAACTAAAAATTACGTTTACACCTGTGGCACATGCTTTCAATAAAACCAACAAAAAGGGAATTAGTTAAACAAATATCGAAAGTATAACAAATAAATAATTTTTTTTAACATAGCTGATTACAGTAATTTTACAGATTAACATAACTAAAAGTTAACTAAAAAAAAAGATGATATTTCATCAGTCTTAATAAATAAATTACCTATAAAGAAAAATATGTACAAATAAATTAAAATTATTAAGTGATAGTGTATGTTACATTTTATATTGGTTTTCTTTTTTCTCACAAAAGCTTTATTTGAAAATACAATATTTACAACTAATATGTATTTAAAACGAAATGTTTTTTTAGGCAGTTTCACCGCTACATGAACAAGAAAACTAAACTTTGAACAATTTCCTTTCAATATTCCGAGGATTACCTCAATTTTTTTTTACAACTTAAGTTTTATTTGCCGTTCAACTGGAATCGTACTTGAAATACGTCAGCTTATTTTTGCAGACTCCTCGCTGTTTCAAGATACAGAGGATGTTTTATACTCGTATGTTGGGGCATTATTTTCAATAGGTTGTAGTACTCACCAGAAAAAAAAGTCATCGTAGTCTACAAGTTTTCAAAAAGCTATTAGAATAATACGCCATAAAAATATGGAATAATGTAGCTCATCGGGTCGAGTTATCATATTCGGTTAATATCTCGGTACCACTATATTTTTGCCGTGGCATGTATGACTTTACAGAACTATTTTGTCTTTCTATTTGGCGAGCTGATTAATTTTAGTGAGTATTATCACTTATTAAAAAAAATGCCACAGTTTAGAGAACAGCCTATATCCAGGATGTGTCAGTATGATGCAGCATAGTTCTCAAAATTCAAGCAAATCGCGCTCAATTTCCACTTTCTGGAAATGCAAATCTCAGTAAAAGTTTCCCACTTTTTCCCATAATTAAATTTTTCTATTGTCAAACATATAGCATGAGAAAAATTGCCCTCAGTAAGAAGAGAAATAATTCCTCAAGTGCTTTTTCGTGAAAATTTATATTCTCCAGTGGAACCGAAGATCCATAAACCTGTTACTTTGACTTCAATAATCTGATGAAAGTATGGATGATTTACTTTTACATTTTAATTTACAACAGCTAAGAATATCCAGAATACAAGTCTGAATCTATTTGAATGCCAAGCAGGCAATACTTTTACTTTTTAGTAAGCAGCTCCGAAAAGAGTCGTAATAATTTTGTGTTTATACTTTAATGCAGGTATCTCATAGAGGGTCATATATATGGGGTTAACAAAATAGCTTCTGGTCTAAAAATATTTAACTACGATTTAACTAGAAGTCTAACCAATTTGTTAACCCCGTATATATGACTCTCTATGAAAATATCAGTATTAAAGTAGACTTTTTTCGGAGCTGCTGCTAATGTGTCTGCATTTGTTTTAAGCACATGAAGAAAATCAAGCCGAAAATAATCAGTCAATCTTCTCTTATTTAGCTTAAGGCTCTTAAGCTTCATGGATTATACAGACTTGCTTTTTTACTGTTGATAAACAACCCATCTTTTCACATCCGTCTCGCGCTTAAACAGAATCCCTGCGATCCTTCGGGTTGTGTTACATGTCCGCGAGTTTGAATGCATAGCCACAAAGCCATAATATTTTTTAGGTTAAGACAGGAAATGGGAACACATTTCTTCTTTACTATTAAGTTCTGGTGACTTCAGTTTTGATTTGACATACCGCGACAAGAGAATATTTCTTTGTGTGGATATATTCCATATGAATTACAATATTTTTAAGGGAATTTTGTTACTAGAATATATTATTGCAGACATTTATTTCACGATTTTAAGAACTGGAGCTCTAGGGGACTCGATAACTTACTTTTTAAAGGTTAAAAATTATGGTCAAATTATTACACCTTATAAACGACAATAAGCTCATTTTCGGTTCGTGACGTTTGTAAGCTTTAATAATTCAACAATAACTGTTTATCTTTTTGAAAATACAACTTGTTCTGTCCCTATTTGCATGAATTATGTAAAACGTCCGTGGGGAATACATATTTTTATTGCCGATCTTTAAAATCAAATATTATCATCAGATTCTGAATACGTTTGATAATATACCATACATACTCTATATCTAAATAAAATCTTTAATAGAACCACGTTATGACACACCCTGTATGTTATAGCTGACATCTATTACGACGAAATTAAATTCCTGACAGGTTTAAAAAATATTTTGGACTTTTCTGCCCTATCGGCTACTAATCTTCACGCCGTTACCGCTGGCGATTTTTTTTTAAATTCTATATACAAGGGGTATCTAGAACGACACATTTACGCGTACTTACCATGAACATAAATAATTTTGAAAAAAAAATGTTTTTTAACGTGTGCTCGATAAACTAAAAATCATTTGTCCAAATAGTTTAGTAAAAATGTTTATGTGTAAAAATAAGTTTTGTAAAGGGAATTGACATTTTGTGCAAAAGGTATATACTTTGGACTCGGGTTTCACGAGGTTTAAGAAAGTTTGATCTTGTACCGAGAATGTTGTAAGTTCGCCCCGAACATAAGTTAAACAGCGTGACAATGATTACTGTTGCTCTTTGCAACGTCGACTTCCTTTTCTAGGTCTCCAGTAGTTATGTACTTCCGAAAGCTCCTTCTTCTTTTCAAACTATAAAGGTCCTAGCCTGCCCTAATCGTTTTTTGTCAGGCTGAAGATTCCCGAACCCAAGACCAACAAAAAAACACGACCAATCCACCCAATGTAGGTAAATAAGCACGAGTATTGTAGCTAGTCATTTCCTCTCAGTACGCTTAGTGTTTCGGTTGAGTCCCCAAGCCAGATCACTGAATGTCAGCATACAATTTAACAACAAACAAATCCGCCTCTTGCAATTTGACACCGCAAACACATGCAATTCCTAGTAATGAAGTTATCCGAATCTGTTTTGGTTAGAAGCTTAGCAATTATGCATTCATCCAAGAACCCCTGCCTCGCTCTTAAACAAATCCTCACCGACCCTTAGGGATGTTTGGCGTGTTCCTGAGTTTGGGCTGCTAATGAATGTTTAGTATAATGAATTTCTATCACATGATTAATCCAAAGCCCCAATATTCTCGCAAAAAATACAATTTTTTGCTGATATCAGTTTGGTTGTGACGTTATCGACGTTTGTTATTTCCTTATGAAAAACAGAATTATCCTATCCCTTAAAAGTTGTGTTTTGTTTTTTCTTTTTGTCTTAATTAGAAATATCTTCGTCTTTCTTGAAGTGCCAAATTCAATACGGGCGTGCGCGACCTTCTCGATCTTGCCTGTGTTTGGTGCCTTTTTTTAAGTGTTCCACAGACAAAGGGGGCCTACACTTTAATTCCAGTTCCGAACGGTCAAAATGAGGGGGCTTTGCTAGGCACGATACTACGGGTGGTTTGCCATTGCCTTCCCGAGAAGGGGCGACCGTTACGTTGTAAAGTCTCGTCTAAAACGTACTTTTTACACAAAATGTTTTTGGTTAAAATAAGGGATTTATATTGGAAACCCCGAAAATATTGCTGCTACTAGAACAGACCCTAACGGGTCTTGCTTAAACGTCTAATTTTAAAGCTCTCATAACCTAATTTTTGTACTTTTGCTCTTTAATGATGTTTCTCCCTTATTTCAACCCACATCTGTTTCTATTCAGTTTTACGTAATTCTACATTCACAAAAAATTACTGTAAAAATATTTTGAGGAACTCGCTACTTACATTACGTTCCTTTTGATTACGTTTTACCATATGAGATCATCAACTGAAAAAGTGAAAAGTTTTATCCTAAACCTGGATCGGATCATTTTTTTTTTCCCTCTTCCTATAATGTATATTATAAGAAAATGCCGGGTTTTCCGCGTTCAAATAAATATACACTGCGATCACTGGGTGCAATTAAAGTAGAAGAAATAAAGCTAAGGAATGATGTAATCCAGGTTTACGTCACATATGTAATACTTTGGATGTTAGTTAAAATGTTACAACGGGGTATGTTCTTATTCAAACGATTACATTGTAGCTGATACGTTCACGATTTTCTATCATGTCACATTTCTGTAGCTCCTTTTTTTATTACATCCTGTGATCCTTTGTTTCTTTCACATTTGTACTAGAAAATTATTTTTATATGACAAAAACAAATGTTGGTAAATATATGTAGCGTTCAAATTTAAATTATAATTCAAAATTCGCGCTAAATGTTAGCAAAAAAACGAAGAAGCTGTAGTTATTAAATGATGTATGGTATCCAGTGTTAAGTTAGGTCAGTAGTTGAGTCGTTTGTATCCACTTCGATTTGTTTGATGATGAAACCAGAGTACATTCACGCGTCGAGCAAAATAATATTTTTTCTTATAAACAAAGTTCTGGAGCGCTTAGAAATTTGTGAAAGCCTAAATGATAGTTTAGAGGAAACCTTGTTGGATTTAACCGTTTAAAGATGGCCAGAAACATGTGGAGAACGAACCAGATTCCCTGCGCCCAAGAACTTCAAATACAGGATTGATTACTGGCAGTGTTAATGCACTGCATGTTTCCGAAAGTATAAAAATAACCCAAGGTGTAAGACAGGGGTGCATTTTCTCATCACAGAACACATAACAGATAATGGGAGTACACTGAACAACATACAGCAAATTAGCAAATAATATCAAAGATCTCCAGCAACTGGTCAATTGAGTCGTAACAGCCAGCAAAAAACTTGGATTAACAACGAATATAAGAAAAACCAAGTAGATGGTAATAATAAAGAAAAATCTACCACCAGAATCCGACGAAATCAGGGACAACACTGTAGACCAAGTCTTTACATTTAAATATTTGGGAACCAATATAAATGACAAGTGGAATCCAAGAAAGGAATTATATTCCCGAATTGAACAGGCTCGAGTAACATACATGAATATAAATAAATTTTTTCATCGCACAAATCTCGAACTCCGAATGAGAATGGTGAGAACGTATGTATTCTCCAAGCTATTATATGGAGGTGAGTGTTAGATCCTTGACCCTGGCTTAGAGAAACGACTAGAATCTTTTGGAATATACATTTAGACGCCTTTTTCACATCTCCTCGGTACAAAAGATAAATAACACAGAAGTACTGGAAAAAATGAACAAAATGAAGGAATTACTAACAGCCATAAAAATAAGAAAAACGTAATACTTCAGACATATAATAAGGGGCTCAAGGTACAAATTGCTCCGTCTAATTATTGAAGGCTAAATAAAGGGCACACCATCAAATGGAAGACGACAGAATTCTTGGCTAAAAGACATGAGAAGGTGGTTTCGATGGGCTTCGAGTGACATTTTTTGAACAGCAGTTTCTAAAATTCGTTTAGTGGATCGCCACACTTCGTGGGGAGGCAGCGTCGTAAGAAGATATTGTTTCCACAATGAATATTAGTGTTGGCAGTGTTGCAAATAGCATTATAAAAGAACAGCTTAATTGTCGAAAAGTATGCTTATAGAATCCGAGACTGTTAACAGACTACCACAAGGAGGCTCAATTGAATATCGCCTATTTACTACTGGCACCATATGAAGATGCTTTTTCAAGAGTCTATTGTGACTGATGAAACTTGTATACACCATTTTAACCTTGAAACCAAAATGGCGTCGCTACAAAGGCGACATCCTACTTATGGAGAAGATGGAGATGCTTTTCTAGAGTTTATGGTGACTGATTGAAACATGGGCACACCATTTTAGCCTTAAAATCAAAAGCGCGTCCCTACCAATGCGATATCCTACGCCTCCAAAACCAAAGAAAATAAAGTTTATTGTTTCAGCGGGGACAATTATGGATACAGTCTTTTATAATAGGAAAAAAAAAAAACGTTTTACACATAGAGTTCCTGACAGAAAGATAGATGATAAACGCAGAGTACCACTCAAACTTGCTAGAAAGTCCAGTGAAAACTGCTATATGAACACAATGTGCCAGAAATCTGTTTGTTTCTTACAGGATATGACTACAATTCGAAAATTGAAGTGCACTGTTCTTCTTCATCGGTCCTATAGTCCAGACTCCCGCAGAATTTCATGTGTTTGGACTTTTAAAACGAATTTTTAAGGGAAAAGTTTTACCTTAACCAGGATATCCTGACAGGCCCAATCCTTTACGGTAAAAATGCGAATTTACGCCACCCAGTTTTCGTATATCATTGAACTGAAATAATAGATATGCAAATTTAACTTTTGGTTCTATAAGCATAATCTCGTTACCCTTTTTCGGAACTTTGCGGAACTATCACCAAGGTAAAGTTAATTTTTTTATATATATTTCATGCCAGGTTTTTTATTGTTGACAAATAGTTCAATATATTGAAATGGGTACTTCCCTAAATCAAGTAAAAAATATTCATTGCTTTTTTTCTCAATTTCGACATGTATAAACATTTTGCTTCGTTGTAAGAAATGGTTATACTGCCGCATCGATTCGAAAATGTTAGCGCAAATGTCGGCCTTTCACCAATTCGAAGAAATGGCCTCTTCTTATAGTAAATCAAGCTAAAATTTTGCTTCATCTCAACAAAATCAACGATTACCACTGAAGACAGATATAAATACTTGGGTGCTAGAATTTCTAACAAGAGGGGCTGCGAAGAAGAAATTAAAAGGACAGCAATAGCCAAATCTGCAATGACAAGTCTAAGCAAAGTATGGAAAGATCAGAGAACAGATAAAATGACTAAAAAGAGGCTTGTCAATTGACTAATATTCCCCCTAGCCACATACAGAGCCAAAAAATGGAATATTAATGCAACATGCCGTAAAAGAATAAAGACTTTAAAAACTACATGCTACAGGCGGATGCTCAGAATGTCCTGGACAGCTCATAGGACATATGCGTCTGTTCTAGGCGATCTTAACATCCAAAATAATGATTCAGAGAAAAATAGCATCATTTTTTGATCACATAATAAGGAAGGATGATGACAAGGAAAAGTTGCTGATCCGAGAGAAAGTTGACTGTAGAAGAAAAAGAAGTAGATCTCCCAACAGATACATCAATCAGATCATGTCTGCAATGCACTTGGAGTTACCGGAGATGATGAGAAGTGTCGAAGATAGAGAAGCCTGGAGGACTGACGTAAATTCTGTGGAACAATGCAATAGAGGTCACGACGCTAAGAGTCGAGCAACGAGATGCGAGAGAGAGAGAAACATTTTGTTAAAGTCTCACTTACCTCCCCTATTATTTAGTTTACAACAGTGTTGCCAAATGTTAATTTGGACACACTCTTGGACAGAAAGAATTTCCATAAAACAACTTTATTTCTTAGTTAAAAATTTAAAAAAAAACCGTTGTTAAAATGTATACTAACAGTTGATATTACAGATAACAATAAGATACTACTGTTTCAACTATGGAGCGTTTGTAATTTAGAAAAACCACCATTTTAAAACAGCTTAAACAAAATAGCGCGTTTATGAGATGATTATAGCAACAAGAATTGAGCGGGATTACGCAGATCAATAAAAACAAACAATTAATTCCGCCAAATTCTATTGCCCGTTTTCCTTGTTACAGGCAATGTTGCCAAATTCTCGTTGCTATAAACATCTTCCCCGCGCTCTCTTATTTATAGTATTGAAAACGGCGTTTTTTTTTAATTACAAAACATAGAGACGTTAGAATAGAGAAGGTAAGTTCTCGCGAGAAGCGTGGTGCTCATAGAAAGAGAAAGAAATATATGAGTGTTTCTGTCTCTCTAACGCCCCGTGCGAGGATGTTATTCGTATTTTCTCTGGAGTCAATGAAGAACAAAGAAGAGTAACAGAGACAGAATGACTCATATAATTTATTTATCTTTTTAACGCCACGCTTTCCCTTACATCAGACTCTATACTTTATCTCTCTATTCTAATATCTCTATGTTACAAACGCCCATAGTTAATTCAAACGGTTTTAAACAACTTGCAACAATATCATTTACGTTATAGGTGCGGTAAAATTGATGCATGCAAAAGCGGACAGACAGCAAAAGTACAATTTTCGTAAAATGGGCAAAATTCAATCCTTGCTCCTGTTACTTTCAAAACGGATTTTTAAGGGGAAAAAAGTCTGACTTTAAAGTCGTCGTAGCTGTTCCAAAATGGGTGGGTATGCAGCCACCAGATTTTTTTCTTGAGGAATGGCGGAAGTGTATTCACAAGGAGGGAGACTATATTGAAGAATAATGTCATGTAATTTCTATGTAGACTTATTGAATTATAGTCGTTTAAATTTGAACGCTCCGAGTACAAAGATCAAATTATCTTCCATCTCTTCCAGCTAAATGCTGCTCTTTTGAAGGGGCATCAAAGTAATACTAGTTGTTACAGAAGTCAAATTTTAACAGAAGTAACGCTAACCTTGTAACAATTTAATTAACCCCCAAGCTGATTTAGAATATCGACAGTTCATTCAAGTCAACCTTGATTCATTTTCAAAAATTAAAACTAGCAACGAAAGACCTATACATCGAAAAATTACATAATAATCAACTAATAATAATTAGTAGTAACAACCTGACTATGTCGACCCCCCACCACCGCCGCTGCTGCTATGTTGCTGCTGCCGAGTAGCTTCGCCCTCCTGCAAACGCTATCGGGGTTCTTCCTTCTTGTGAATTTCGGTGGGCGGAGTGACGCTCATTTTGTGAACGGGTGGCGGTCCCGGACCACCTCTCAAATGCAGTAACGATGGGTCTTTGGGCCTAAAAAAAACACAAGGATGTTTAAACTTGGCAAATTGTTTCTGTAAGCTTGAAGTTACCGTCAGTTTTGCCAGTGTTTCGACGTGGCATGAACCTTCCCATGATAAAACATACATTTCTGTCACAATTTTACATGAAGTTACTTGGTACTTAAGGTTAGAACATGAGTATCTCAGCAGCCGTAACGTCACATGGTAAAACTCACCTTAGCTGAGCAGGATGATGCGTTGGAGGTCCATACGCCCCGTAGAATCCTGTTCTATCGTCCAATGGTCTCATGGGATCCACAAGGGGGTTATACCCGTAACGGTAGAACGGATCCGAGGAAATAGCCGACGTCATTGTTGTGGGCACGGGCCAATGAGAAGCCGGAGGCGGGTAGTGAGGGGGCAACGTATGAGCTAACATCCGAGATCTGTCCAATGCCGAGGGTGGCGGAGGCTGCAGGGAGCTTGGATGTCGCAAATAGGGGTGGTACCTGTAAAAATAGTTACTTCCGAATAAAAAAATAATTTAGATTGAGAAGTAATTAATATATCGCATTTAACTACAAGTCTTTATAAACTCACACACTGTACTAAAAAAAGAAAATCTATAGTAACAAGAGTGTTATACACGTCATTTAGGAACCCGGTTCGTCGACGTATTAAAACACAATTGACAAACTGCGTTCAATAATTCCATACAGCGTTTCATTTTACAAAGTACTGAAGTTCGTCACGAAAAAACTTGGTAGTTCATACTAACCTTGGATCCGTTCGCACCAGTAAATCTTCTTCCTTAGTTCTAGGTTCTTCTTTCACTCTTATATCACTGATTTCAGGTTGCCCGTTCCTCAACGGCGACCTATCTCTAAGTACTGGCGGGGGTAGCGTTTGCTTCGCCGCTGTTTCCGCGGCTAATCTTTGTTGATGCAGAAGCATCTCGCGTTCACGCTCTCGCCTCTCATTTTCTCGTCGCTCCATCTCTCTTCTTTCCTTCTCTCTGCGTTCACGTTCACGCTCCTGTTGTTGCTACAAAAAAATATTTATCGTAATGAAATTCCTCTTTAGGATACCTTCAACACAAAATGCTCGAACATAGAATTTTCTGGTTATTTTGGATACACTGGTTTCATAATCTTCGATATATATATATATATATATATATATATATATATATATATATATATATATATATATATATATATATATATATATATATATATATATATATATATATTATTATTATTATTATTATTATTACCTGTTCAAGCCTCCGCTGTTTCTCCTCCCTGTCTCGCCTCTCGCGATCCTCCCTCTCTCTCCTAAGCCTTTCGCGTTCCCTCTCTTCTCTTTCTCTGGCTTCCCTTTCTCTCTGTTCTAATACTGGATCGGGCTTTATCGTCCAAGGTGCCGGGCCAGGTGGCAAACCTGAAATCAAAGAAAATTGGCAATGAACAAAATTAAAATTTATTGCTTGAGGCCATGCCGAGCAATATTGTTACAAATTAATAAAATATAAGTTGTAGAAAATGAAACTGATATTTACCAGGTAAAGTAGGTCCTAACGGGTTAACACTAGGTGGAAATCCAGGTATTGTTCTCTGCATCGTCCGCCAGGGGTCGTGGTGGAGTGGTCCCAATCCTAAATGTGCCGCATCCCGAGCTGCTCCAAACGGAGACATAGCAAAGGGAGATGTGGACACTCCAAGAGGAGCGCCCCCATATCGACTAAACGGCGACATTGAGGAAGAGGTCGTGAATGGTGATTTGCCTGAAATATAATAATCATTTAAAGATAAGTCACTAAAAATGGTTTTTGCTGAAAGAATCAAGATTCTTAAACTTCAAATTATCTACAACTATGTTAGTTATTTGTGGTAATGAAATACATATATATAGTAGGAGTACCTACCTAGAACTCCAGGTGGCGCAGCAAACAAAGAACCAGCATGATGCGGAGGTTGCTCGAAACCGACAGGTCTGTGTAAACTCAGTGAAGAAGGCGGATACGGTCCGAGGTCGGGAGGTCGCGAATGCATTCCAGGAGAAAACAAGTGCGAAGGCGCCCTTAAAAGATCCGAAGCGCTGGGAACACCCGGTTTTGAAGCGATCGCCGATAGCGCCCCCTTGGCGTCGCCGGATTTCTGCTGATGGTGATAGATCTCCCAGGCCACACGAACGTGCATCGCGTTCCATTTTCCGGTTTTCTGAAAAGGAAGAAAAAGTTCTTTTCAATACGGCCTATTCATAAAAGTGGTTTGAAAATTTTTAGAGTTAATCAGAAGAAAATAGTCAGTACATACAAATCTAAAATAAAAAAGTGTTCCGTACGTTGATTCTTTTAAAATAAAAATTTTTGTTAAGGAGGTATAAAAACATACCCCAAATGAGTTTTCAACAAAGTTTTTTTCCGATCTCTACTGAAAACTGATGACCTTGAATTTTTATTTTTTTTATAAAATACAAGATACTCGTGATAATTTTCGTTCAATCTACACCCTTTGGAGAATATTTCAGAATTTTTTCAAACTTATTGATTAGTATTTTTCGATATAAAGGGGGAGGGGCAGCGATTTTTCGTAAGTTTTTAAAAATAATATAAAGAAAAGTGTGCGAAAGTATTACATTACATATATTTTTAAACCCGTGTTTTTACAAGCTTTCTGTTGATATCCCATTCAATGACCGATTTCACCCCCCAAAACTCACCCCTTAAGTCAAAATTTAACTTTCAGAACTGCACGGCTCTGATGAGGTCATCAATTCCTATATTAGTGCCAAATTTCAACTTTCTATATCAACTAATTTCGGAGAAAATCGGCTGTGACAGACGGACAGACAGGCACCAAAGTGATCTTATAAGTGTTCCATATGGAACACTAAAAATATATTATTGTAGGTACCATATTTTCAAAATATTATTGAAGTGGATTAAATAAAACCCAAAAATGAGATATCAAAAATAAAAATAAATAAAACATGAACTAAGTCAGCATCGAGAATTGTCACATATAGTATCGAGAAATGTCAAGTTAGACAGTCGGTTGTCGAGCTCACTAATTTAGAAAAGCTTGGACTTTAATAAAACAACGAGATACCATCTTAACCGGACCAGAATACGCTTTCCTTGCAGATTCTCGCTCGTTCATTCCTAATCCACGATCCAACGTACCAGCATGTCAAGATTTTTTGAAATTTGTTCAAACAGGGACTGCTCATGCAAATATCCACAGACAGCAGGAAGTATTTAACAAAGATCTGGAAGATATTTTAACTTGAGGTGATGGTAACCAAGTAAAATTTAACTTAGGCTACAAGACGTGAAATAGTTATCACTCAAAAGGGCGGAATATTATTTCATGTCAGAAATGTGTAAATTCTCCAAAAGCTTATAGTAGCGATCAGCAAAAGAATACTGCTCCCAAACATTTTATGCTTTTATTACGCTAACACATCACATCTGAATGAAGTTCAGCCTGTCATTCTCCTTAAAAATCCTTTCATTAAGTCAGAACCTCATCCCTCTTGTAGTGATTTAGAGATATTCCTGTAGCGCGTAACCTATGCCCATAAAAAAATCTTTAGAAATATCGCTACCTAAATTGTTATACACGTAGGTCTACTGAAAACTAATGCTTTGACTCGGTCGTCTTGTGAGATTCGAAAAATTTGGAGATTATTGCAAAAAATCTCATCGACAGCACGCCTCAAAGATGCCAGGCGACTATTGATGCAGGAGGTGATTAGACAACTTACAACAATACCAGCGGTCATGTTCTTACTTGACAGACTAGAGTAGTTCAAGTGTCGTAATAGGTGCATGCGTTAGAATTATACTGCCATGCAAACAGACAGCCACCTGGTTATTCGGTAAAAGCAACCCCGTGCTCGAAAGCAAAAAGTTGTCGAGTCAGTAGATGACCATTTTCTGGAAGGCACTGGGCATTAATTACGAAGAATGCGCGCCTCGGCGAGACCACAATTGATTCAGCAAACTACGGAAACACTTTGGAGAAGTTAAAGATAAAAATCTGACTAATTTGACTCACATTAATACAGTTTTTGGTTCATCTTGACAACGTGTGGCCGTACAGGAGTGTAGCAACAAATACCAAGATCGAGCGTAAAAAATTTTGAAATCATACCGCACCCGCCCTACAGTCGAGATTGAAAAGCGGATTTATCGTCTCTAAAATTGTATCGATCTTAACGGTGATTATATTGAAAAGTATTATTTTTATATTATTATTTTTCAATTAAAATCACTTTTTTCCGAGACCGGATTTTAGGAAAGCAAAGCCACTATTTTTCGATAAAACCTTCGTACAGCGTTTCAACAACATACTGATCCACTGCGGTCAAATGCCTTTCCCTACTGGTTTCTACTTTACGATAATTTTTTTTTCCTTTTTTAGAGAACCCTGACGTGAAAATCAGGAAGAAAAACATAACTGGTCTGAGAAAATAAAAATAAAAATTTGTGGTTAGTATGTAGTTTGTGGGAATACCGCCTCCTCTTACTCCCATATAGGGACTCTTCTCAACAAACAGAGTAACGTTTCAGTCAGTGTGTGTCCACGATCATTTTCAACTAAAAACAGATAAACATACACACCACAGAAAATATGACTGTCGCTACAGAAAAACAAACACGTGGAAGAAAAGTCGCCGTAAAGGAAGCCGGCTGGCTACCGCCGGCACGTTTAAATGCGCCTCGTTGAGTTCATCAGAGTAGGGCATAGTAATAGTGGAAGCGGTCTTATATGTAATAATTAGAGACCGGATTATATGCAACATACAAATCTTGAAATATGCATAAAAAGGGTCAAAATATGCAATATTAAATAATAATAAAAGTAGTAATTTTTAGTTTTTTTTATTTCAAAATCAGCATAAAATTAACAAGTTATCGACGATGTTTAAATTTAATTAACAATTATTTAACATTTTTTAAAATTATTTAACATTTGTATTCTTGTACACGTAAACAATAAAGTATTGTTCCAAATGTTGGGTAGTAAGATTGTGTCTTCGATCACTTAAAATATTTTTATAAGTGGAAAAAGACCGTTCCACATCCACTGAGGTAACTGGGCAGTATTTGAATTTGGGTGCTATGTTAGCACTTATTGTTTCTGGCAAAAGTTCACCCGCCCCATTAATAAAACTATCAATTTGACACAAAGGTTCAAAGCCTGGGTTATTTCACAAAAGGTTTTCGAACTTTTCTTTAACTCTACGCGGGAATACATCTGGCAATGTGGAGTTTATTTGACGGATTTTATTCATTATTTGAATTGATTCGGTCAACGCCAAACCTCGAGTTTCAAGCTTCTTAATACCCACAGGTATGTGGGAAAAGTGAGTGCTAAAAATTTATAGGCGTTATTGCGAGCAGGTGCCTTAAGAAACACTTTCTTTGCTGATGAAATCAGTTTATTTTCATTTCCAAACGTGGATCGTACTTCTTCAGCGAGTCGATGGACTCCGTGAGCAAAGCACGTCACATGAATTAAATTTGGATAAAATACTTGGAGGACTTTGGCTGCCTTGATCATATAGGGAGCAGCATCTAAGAGAAATATAAACACTCTTTCATCTGCAGAAGATTCAGGAAATATTTTTTTAATGCCCTCATTCACAAATCTGGCGATCGTAGAATGATTTGTCTTGTCAAGTTCTTTGCAGGCCACCAAATAGGAAGAAGAAGGCTCTAATCTTAATGCACCCACAATTAAATTCGTTAAACTTTAACACAACACGTTAAAAAATGCAAGCGCGTCAACAATAATGTTAAAACATTGATATCTTGTTTTAAAACAAAAATTCGTCTTCGAGAAAATTGTTTATTTGATCCACGCTCAAACAAATATTCTTAGAAACTAACTACTTATCGCTTAATACCCCGACCAAGAAACAAAGGAATAAAATTCCGTCGTAATTTTGGGTATTCCCTTGGCACTATAACCTAATCGATGTTTAGACTATTGCAAGTAATGTCCCGGCGATAAGATCGGTTCCAGACGGCGACATTAACAATACCCTGAGCAATCCAATTGTCTAGTAATACCGAGAAATATTGTAAATATAGGGAAAATATGCATCATTACTAGATTTTGGGTAAAATATGCAATAGTTGGTGAGAATGATCTAAATATGCAAATGCATATGAAAATATGCAAATGCATATAATCCGGTCTCTAGTAATAATACTAAAATAAAGATGGTATCTCTGAGAAATTCGACGATACACTTTTTAACATGCCTGCGTAACCAGCCTGCTTCGTTTTTCGGCGACGTTTTGTTCCGCGTGTTTGTCTTTCTGAGATAGCTATAGTTTGTCAAGTAAAAAAGCGTAAACGAAAAGAACATTTTTTGCCATTAAAGTACTCTTTAGTGTGCTAAGGGCGGCGCAATCACCTTAGTAAGTGGTCCAATCGCCCCCTGCATCAATAATCGCCTGGCATGTTCGAGGCATACTGTCGACAAGATCTTCTGCACACTCTGTAAATTTTTCGAATCTCGAGTCACACTCCTCAGAATTTTTCCTCTGAGCTTTCTCTTTACAAAGGACCAAAGGTTTTCAATAGGGTTGGCGTCCGGTGGTTGTAAAGTAGTATCTTATCGTGGGCTCAAGCGAGCCTGTTCACGACGTGATTTTCGCCCAACAAACGCGCCTCGGAATTTGACATCATGGGCACGAGGATATTGTCGAATGGTCTCTTGGGACACATTCAAATGCGATTTTCTTAATTGTGCCGCTGCCTGACGCAGCCTCAATTCCGGCTCACGTGAGAACAAATCACTATTTGTTTTTCCGACTTTCGAAGCGACTTTGCCTACTAAGCGACGTTTTGGCAAGTCGTCGACATCTTTCGTCTCGTTAAAACGATTTACCTACTTCTTTACAAACGATACCGACTTTTTAATATATTTAGCGGCCGCGGAATGTGTCATTTTAGGCCCCTTTGGATGGGAAATAAGAAAGACTGCCTCGAACCGACGCGCAAAACAAGTGACTCATTTTGGATTTCGGCGGCAGTTCGGAATCGAATGATACTTTTACTAAAAGTAGACGAAGGTTCCCTCTACCGATTTTTCGTTGAATAACTAGAATCGCATCTACCAAAAATGAATTATCGCGGGCACGTTCTCACTTGACAGACTGTATAATTTCTGTGATATATACTAATAGAAACAGAGCAAGTAAAATTAATATAAACCATCTTCGTAGACATGTCTTGTCCATAAAAGAAACTGTACTGTCAGTTCCTGCCACTCTTTTTATCAGTTAAGAAAAAAAACGTAGACATGCATAATGATGAAATGACGTGTAAATTTTGTTACATACCATGACTTTGGGCTTTGTAGGATCTTGAGGTGTCAGCGACTGTGAAAACAAATAGAAAAAAAGCATTAGGGGTAGAAGCAAGCATCAAAGCGCGTTATTAAGCATTAAAAAATATCAAGAACATGCTGATTAATCAAAAATAAAAACAAAATACGAATGATGGTAAAAGTTGTTTATGATTAAAGTTTATTTTGTTGGAACTTCAACTAACAATGCTGTTAAAAAAACGGAATAACTAAATAAATTAAAAACCTAAATTTCAATAAAAAAAAGTGTGTTTCTTTATCTAACCGCTAAAAATATTAACCCAATCATCATATACAGGAGTAACAAATATTTTTTTTACCTTTGGTTGGAAAGTAGGCAAGTGATTGGGTGGTACAAAAGGTGTAGGTCCCGTTGTCAATCCTGGATGTCCTATCAGCCCTGGACTGTAACCGGGATATCCTGGAACGCCCAATCCTTGCCGGTAAAAAGGCGAATCTACGCCGCCCAGTTTTGGTATATCTTTAAACTGAAATAAAAAAAGTGTAAATTTAACTTTAGATTTATAAGCACAACCACATTATCATTTTTGATCACTTTACGGAACTATGTTCAAGGTAAAGTTTTTCTTTTTTATACATATATTTCATGCCAGTTTTCTTTTATTTCTCGTAAATAACTCGTAGGCTGAAAAGTTTTTGGTCTGACACATAGATGTCGGCCTTTTCAAAAAATCCATATGATTTTTAGGAAATACCAATTTTCAAACGATACATGTCAAAATTTCATGACGTTTCGACGATTAGTTTACAAGTTTCAGTGGTTTTACTGACGGCTACTTTTGGTATTTTCAAAACAATCGAATTTAGTGTGTTGATTAAACACTGTTTTTGATGGGAAAAAATACTGTACAAGCAAAGCAATGGTTTGATAAGTGTTACGGGGACTCTGCCTCTGGAAAATCACTATGTTAAATTTAAACGCGGTCGTACAGACACAAATGATGCTGAACGCTCTGGACCCCTAAATGAGGTGGTTACACCGGAAAACATTAAAAAAATCCACAAAATTGTTTTGGATGACCATAAAGTGAAATTGCGTGAGATAGCTGACACCCTAAAGATATCAAAAGAACGTATTGGTCATATTCTGCATGAACATTTGGACATGAGAAAGCTCTGTTCGAAATGGGTACCATATTTACTTACAGTGGACCAAAAACAACAACGTGTTGATGATTCTGAGCTCTGTTTTGACCTGTTTAAGCGCAATAAAAAGGATTTTTTCATGCGATATGTTAATGATGATAATGAAGTTAGGAAGGTTGGGCGCGTCGATATCAAAGATCATTTGGCGCCCTTATTTGTTTTATATATAACAAGGATTTTCTACAGTTGACCACCAGCTTCCTTCTCTCAGCCTTTGATTCCATCCGTTTCTATCTTCCCAGTCTCTCTCTCTGTTAGACCCCTGTCCTCCATAAACTCGTCCACATCGTCTCTCCACGATCGTCTGGGTCTTCCTCTTTTTCTTCTCCCTATAGGGTTCCACTCCGTTATTTTCTTTATCCACCTATTATCTTCGCTTCGTCTTATGTGTCCATACCATTTTAATCGTTTTTCTTCAATGGTATTTATTGCGTTCTCTTTGATGTTCATTCTGCTTCTTATTTCTTTATTGGTTATTCTCTCCATACGTGTCACTCTACAACATCTTCTCCAATACTCCATCTCTACCGCGTTAATTTTAGATTTATTTCTTTTGTTGATCGTCCATGTTTCTGACCCTTATGTCATTATGCTTTGAATTATTGATTTGTATATGCGTGTTTTGTTTCTCTTTGTAATGTGCTTGTCCCACAGGATCGAATTTAATTGTCTTATGCATGTTCGCGTTTGTCCTAATCTAGCTTTAATCTCTTCTTCTGATGTTGCGTTTTTTGAAATGATGGTTCCTAGATATTTAAATCTATAGGTTCCTTTGATTATTGTTTCGTTATCTACTTCTAGATTCTCCACGTTTCCCTCCTTTGTTGTTAGATATTCCGTTTTATCAAAGTTTATTGCTAATCCCGCTTTAGTGTATTCTTCTTTCAGTTTTCTTACCATATAACTGAGGTCTTCCTCATCTTGCGCTATGATTACTTGGTCGTCTGCGAATCTTAGAGTATATAAGTAATCTTCTCGTATTGGGACTCCCATTCCACTACATTTTTGCTTCCATTTTTTTAATGTTTGTTCGAGGTATATTTTGAATAGTGTTGGGGATGTAGAGCATCCTTGTAATAGGCCTTTTGATGTTTGGAGTCTCTTCCCTATTTTATGTCCTATTTTTATGTTCACTGTGTTGTTTTCGTAGAGAGTTTTTACTGCGTATATTAGTTCTTTATCAATGCCTATTTCTTTCATTGCGTTCAATAATCTTTGTCTTGGTACTGAGTCATAGGCCTTTCTTATGTCTATGAAGGCTAGATGAACTTCTCTATTCTTTGCCAGTTTTTTTCCATTGTTTGTTTTATAGTGTATATGTGGTCTATACATGATTTTCCGGCCGTAGAGCCTGCTTGGTCTTCTCCAATTTTTCCTTTTATATTTTCCTCCATGATATTTTTAATAATTTTTCCATACAAACGTCCCATACTCGATATTATGCTTAGGCCTCTATAGTTTGTGCATTTTCTGCGGTCTCCCTTTTTAAATATGGATACTACATAAGCTTTTGACCATTCCTCTGGTATTTTTTCTCCATTTACCGCTCTGTGGAACATATTTCTCAGCATTCGATGTAATTTATTAGACCCGTACTTAATCATTTCATTTACCACACCCCCAGGCCCTGCAGATTTATTATTTTTGAGTGTTTTTATTGTCTTCTTTACTTCTTCATAGCTTAGTTCTATCTCTTTTATTTCCTTATTCTGTTCTTCTTAAGGGTTCTCTTCTTGGAATTCTTGTCTATCTTCTGTTAGCAGCTTCTTATAATATTCTTCCCACTCGCTTTCTGGGATGTACTCTATATACGTCTTGTTTCTATTGTTAGTCCTTAATGCTTTAATTATTCTCTATGACTCTGTACTTCTAGTTCCTCCTATATACTGTTTTACATGTTCGCACGATTTTTCCCATCTCTCGTTCTTTTCTTTGTTTATCATCCTCCTCGTTTCTGCGTTTTTCTCTTTATATTTCTGTAGATCTTCTTCTGATTTTGTATTCAACCATTTTTCGTATAGTCTTTTTTTTCTCCTTTATAGTTTCTTTGGTTTTTTCACAGATTCTAATTTTATGTTTCTCATTCTCGTTGTCTTCTTTACCTAATGCTTCTAGGGACGCCTGTTTGATGCATTCTTTTATGTGGTCATACATCTGTTGGAGGTTGTCGTAGTTAAATTCATTTAATTTTTGATCTAATCGTCGTCTATATAGGTCTCTTATCGTTTCGTCTTGCAGCAAGTGTATTTTGTATTTTATTTCTTTGTCTGCTTTTTCTGTTATCTCATTAGTATTTCTGTTTTCTTTATCTATTGTTTCTTTCTAAATGAGGTGGTTACACCGGAAAACATAAAAAAAATCCACAAAATTGTTTTGGAGGACCATAAAGTGAAATTGCGTGAGATAGCTGACACCCTAAAGATATCAAAAGAACGTGTTGGTCATTTTCTGCATGAACATTTGGACATGAGAAAGCTCTGTTCGGAATGGGTACCATATTTACTCACAGAGGACCAAAAACAACAACGTGTTGATGATTCTGAGCTCTGTTTTGACCTGTTTAAGCGCAATAAAAAGGATTTTTTCATGCGATATGTTGATGATAATAATGATGATGAAGTTAGGGAGGTTGAGCGCATCGATATCAAAGATCATTTGGCGCCCTTATTTGTTTTATATGATTATATCAAGCTCTTTGAGGAATTTTTGAATCTCATCCTTTTTTAATTTGTATGATTGGATTAAAGTGGAAGGGATATTATGCTTTGCTCTAATGTTATCAAAGTGATCAACCTCAAATATATGTTTAAGTGTCAATGGAGAATTGCAAGTGGGACATTGAGGCTGGGGGTCATTTTTCAATAGGTGGGAGTGTGTGGAGTAGGTATGACCTATAGCTAGTCTTCTTAGAATTGTGTTTTCCTTCCTGTTCAAGTTATGGATGTGCAAGAGAGGGAAGACTAATGGTTTTAGATAGCTAAGCTTGTTGTTATTTTTCTCTAGATCAAATTCTAACTGGAAGAGATCTTTACTAAATGAGAAGTAGAGATTTACTAAGTCATTTGTATGATTTTCCCCTTGAGCAGGAGTGCTGGTTGATGTAGCCTTTTTGGCTGCCTAATCAGCTCTGTCATTTCCACTTATTTCCATGTGACCAGGAATCCAGAGATAAGAGATGGTTTTTTCCCTGTATTTCTCAATGTATTGAAGGTCAGAAATTTGTCTCAAGCAAGCGTAGCTTAAATTATTGATTTCAATGGCTTTGAGAGCACTTAATGAATCCGAAATGATTAGAATCTTTTTGTTTTCTACGGAGCTGAGTGCATGTCTAGTTGCTTCTTTTAGTGCAAACACAGCGATTCAAGAACAACGTGAATCGCTTTTTCCGCACACATGCCGCTCCTGGAGCGCTTTAGGCTCTTTCCTGTAGCACCTGTACGAGACCCATAAAAAAAATAATTCTGCTGTAAAGATTGAGTTGTAATGGGATAGTTTGAAGGTCTTTATAAAGTTTTTGTGAACGATGGCAGCGCCAACTCCTTTATTAGTCTTTGATCCGTCAGTGTAGATTAGTGAAAATTTCGGGTATTTGAGATGCAGCCTTTCAAGAAATTTAGATTTAAGTTCCGAGTGATTTTGATCCTTTGGATGGATGAAACATGGATCCACCATTACACACTGGAATCAAATTGGCAGCCAGCTAAGTGGACAGCAGCCGGTGAAAGCCGCCTGAAACAGTCGGTTGAGAAGGTTTTGGCTTCTGGATTTTGGGAATGGATGGAATAATTTTCATCGACTATGCTGAGAGGGGAAAATCCATCAAGAGCGAATATTATATAAAGTTATTATCTACAAGAACGGTACAAAAATGTTAGAAAAACGTTGGATTGATTGTATCGCTCTTGAAGGGGACTGTGTTGATGAATAAAGTCGAATTTTGCAAAAAAAAGTGTTTTAAGTAGCTAGACCAAAAACTTTTCAGCCTTCGTGTTAGTTTAATATATTGAAATTGGTACTTCCCTAAACCAAGTTAAAAACAATATTCAATGCTTTTTTCCCAATTTGGACATGTTTAATATTTGGTTAACGTCCCATTTACCCTCCCTTTTAGACACCTTCTGTTATTTGGTTTACAAGGATGTTGCCAAATGTCCATTTTTTCTTAAAATCATACGACTTTTGAACAGAAAGAACTTCCATAAAACAACTTTATTTTCAAGTTAAAAACATAAAAAAAACCACTGCTGATATATAATACTAATAATTAATGTTAAAGATAACAATAAAATATTACTGTTTCAACTATAAAGTAATCAATAATAAGTAAAATGAATTCGTTTAGCTTTTATCTGTTAAATATAGTTTTTCAAATGGTTTCAAACAACTTGCAATAATATCGTTTACGTTATAGCCACAGTAAAATTGATGCATGCAAAAACTCTGCCCAGCTATTCTCCAAGCCGGGAGATGGACAACAAAAGTTTATTTTTTTGGTAAAATAGATAGAATTCAATCCTTGAAGTATATTTATCTGTGGTTGGCAGCTATGACACCTGAAGCCAATTTGTTATTTCGAAATTCAAATTTTCTACGGTTAAAATAGTTACAAGTTTTGCTATTTTGTAAATTTACGAATAAATAATGAAATTGAATTGCTTATTTCGTGTAGAAAGTGCTTTTAATTTCTGTTTTCTAGAATTTAAAGCGTGTTTGATTCCTGCCAAGTATTTGTACCCCGCTATTTTAATAGTATAATTGATAATTTCTTTAATGTTATTACATAAAATAACAAATGTCAAGCATGTCAACATTGCAACAGTTGCAAAGGTTATCAAAATCTCACTAAACTGTTTTTGATGTGTCTATTTACTACAATCATTGATGCTGACAAACCATAAATGAGCGTCAATTATCAATATTTTTCATCAGCTGTAACGAGGGCTGTCGTAAAGTTTTCGGCCAAACAATGAAAGACAATTTTTTTGATATGAAATATGTTTTATTTTTTAATATAATCTCCTAAAACTGCAATTACGTTTATTCTATTTTTCCAATAATTGAATAGAATCATTATGATTTCGGAAGGCCCGCAAAATATCCATCTACGATTGCAGTAGCTTCGACATTTGATGTAAAACGCTTTCCAGTCAGGATTTTTTCAGATTTAGAAATAAGTAATAATCAGAGGGAGCCAAATCTGATGAATACGCTGGATGTTCAAGCAACACGTACTTTAATTCGTTGAATTTTGCCATCGTCAAAACATTTGTGTGAACACGTGCATTTATCCTGATGAAAAATGATTCTTTTCTTCTTTAAAGCAGGTCTTTTCTCACGAATTTTTGCATCCAACTGATCCAGAAGGTTACAACAATATTCAAAGTTATTTGTTTTACCTTTCTGAAGATAACCGATCAACAAAACACCTTTGTAATCCCAAAAAAACTGTTGCCATAACCTTCCCTACTGATGGAACCGACTTAGGCTTCTTTGGTGTACTTCCACCGGTTTCAATCCATTGTTTTGACTGTTCTTTTCGCTATGGTGTATAGTGGTGAATCCAAGTTTTGTCACCAGTTATGCACCTATGCTTGAAATCCATTTTATTTTGCTTAAAAGGATCCAAACACGCTCGAGAAATACGCATTTGAATGCGTTTTTGGCCAATTATCATCAAATCACCCATCTTGCACAAAACTTTTTCATATCTAATTCTTCATGCAAAATATTCCCAATTCTTTCTTTTGAGACGTTTATGGCTATTTCACTCGTCGATCATCTAACGCCATATGTTGAACGATTTGTGGTGTAGCAGTTTTTGAACAACCTTCACGTGGATCATCTTCGAGGTTTGTACGACCAGATTTAAAAAAGCAGCTAATTTTTTTCACGGTAGTAAGTGAAGGTGACGCGTCCTTATACACTTTTAACAATATTGGATGAATTTCTGTTGATCTTAAACCAACCAAAATAAAGAATTTAATGACTGCACAATAATTTTTTCCATTTTTAAAAAGTCAATAACCCGTCAATATTAAACAGCTGCTACTATTCGAATGAATCGACATATCGAAATAATATTTTATAAGTGTTCATATAAAGGATGGAACTTTCCAATACAATTATGGTTTCACAGTTTCTAATGCCATCTATGTGTCAGGCAGAGAACTTTTCAGACAGCTCTGGTACTGTTGCAAGAAAAATGAACTCGTCCAAAAAAAATGCTATAAATATAAAATTTTAATTCTTTAAAGACCAAAATTTGTCCAAAAAAAGGAGGTTCAATTATTTTTAAATATACATAGTCATACTCACACTGCTTTGTGGCCTCCTAGCTAGCCTGTCCATTGATGATAAGGGCTGCATTTAAAAAAAAAATATGTTAGATTTTTGGGAAAGTGTAGGCGACCAGCAATTCTACAAAGCTTAAGTCTTTTATCACAGAAATGAAGCTTTTAATTAGGTACATTTTCAGTGCTCTGCTACCTAGAGGTTCCTAGGTAAACCCTTAAGGTTTGTAATAATGAATATAAGGATAACACAGGCCAACAAAAAAATATTTGTAAAAACTTTTTAAACCAATACATCAAGTGTTATATATTTTTGGGTGCTGAAACCGTATCTGGTATCAATTTTTTTTGTATCACCCACAGTTTTCTCACAATATGACATCGATTAAATTTCAATATAGGGAAAATTAAATAATTAAATTATAAATAATTAAATTAAATAAAAAAGATGTTCCAGATTCCAATAAATCTTTTTCTTTCAGCCTAGAACCAAGCAATTCTGCTTTTTTCCTTAGTCAAGCCCAAATCTCTCACTAAATCATTTAACTCAGCTTGTCTAAACAATTGTGGTTTTAAATTTTCTAGAGAACATTGAAACTCATCATCATCCGGTCGGCTTTCATCAAATTCGGGACTGGACCGTAAAACGTCATCAATAGACTGAGGTCGCTCAGGGACAGGAAGTCCTGGTCCATGTCCTACCGGCCGATTAGCTGAAGAAAAGTTAGGATAGACAATTACTTTCTTATTTTTGGAGTTATATCCAGAAACATCAACGCTGCAAAAATAACAATCATTTGAATGATTCTCTTACTCTCTCCATACCATGGCTACTGCAAATCTACAAGCTTTCTTTTCCATCTTATACCATTTCCTAAGATCCTCGACACAAACCCCAAAATATGCAAAGTATACTTTTTTTACAAAGTCGGTAATGTTTCTTTGATGTTTTTTAACTACAAACTCACCACATATATAACCAAAAGTGTTGGGAGAGGTTTTACAACCACGATTAGCCATACTCTGAGTGTGAATTAAAGCACATGGGTTAAACACTGCAATGCGAGGTTATATTAACTGGAAGAAAACAAACAGCTGTGATATTTATCGGAACTGCCAACCTAATAACATTTGATTTTACTGCCAACCTTATAAAATTCTGATTTTATTGCCAACCTACGAATTCGAATGATAAAAAATAAACTTTTCGTTTTTAAATGTTAAAATGTGAAATTGGTGGGTGATACGACTTTATTATTATTATTTTCGGACTCAGCACACCAAAAAACATAGGAATAGTAGGTAAAATTATTAAAAAAGTTTTTTCATCATTGGCCTATGTAATTAATTAATTAAACTGTCGATAAATGCCGATTTTTTCTGCTTATCCAATGGTCAAATACAAATACAACTAATGTTGCAAGCCAGGCACCCATATGGCTCGAGTAAAAAAAATTGGCATCAAGATTTTTAAAACATAACGTAACCTACAATGGCGTCATAATGCTAATCACGTAGCTTGAAAAGGCAGACCTATTTAGCATCCCGTATATGACAAACATGTCTTACCATTTGTGTGGCAAACAACCCTGAAGCAGGAGGTGGTAATAACGACGTTGTATGTTGATGAACGTGCGTGTGGTGGTGTTGATGTTGATGCATCTCCGTTCTCAAATAAGGGGGAGGCGCCACGCCCAACGCTCGGTCCTGTGACGCGAGAAACCGATTGTCCAACTCCCGGCGCAACATGTCCGCTTGATCTGGAAAAGAATGTTTCTCTTCAGAAACATTGCGAAAAGATCATTAGTATCTAGGGAAATGTTAAAAATTCTTTTCTTGCATTTTTGATTTAACTCAAGACATTACTTACTTGACTGAAACAAACTCTCTGCCGAAAATGGGTTGGGATTGGCCGTGCTTGCAGCCGTGGGAGCCAACGGACTCGCTGTTGAAACAGCTGGAGGTGGTGGCGCGAATAGCTGGGGTGCTCCAGACGGTGGGTACGCGGACGTGTGCAGGGGAGGGGCAGGTCGAGGTGGTGCCGGACTGAAAGAAAAGTAAATTAGGATTGCTTTAACAAAAAGGTACAAACGAAACGTCTAATTATATCTATTGCCTCTAAAAAAATACTTACCTCAACCTCGATACTAAAGGGGCCGTTGGTGGCGCCGCCGTCGCCGGCGTCGCCCATGGTTTGGCCAAGGGTAACGGTGCAGCAACGGAGTGAGCCGGTAGACTAGAAGACACAGTGGTAGCGGGCTGCGTAAGACCAGGATGCGTTTGCACCGGAGTTGTGGTGGCAACACTACTGCGACACAGGGAGGTTACGCTAAAATGACAAAAAGAACATGAAGAGTAGAATATAATAAATAGGTACATATTTATAAGTCAAACTACGAAAGTTATGCAATCACTGTATAAAACAAAATTTTACTCAATTTGTTCCTTATTATAAAGTAGACCTTATTATAAATTAGATACAGCTGAGCAAAAGTAAAGGAAACTTATACTTTTTATATTTTTACTTTTTCAGTAATAATGAACACATAATACGAAAGTGTGCATATATATTTTTGAACTCGTGTTTTTACAAGTTTTGATTTGACATCCTTCTCGATGACCTGGTAATTTTTTTTCACTTCCGATTTCACCCCTCAACTTTCAAAACTACACGGCTCTGATGGGGCCATTAAGTATTATATTAGCGCCAAATTTCAACTTTCTATGTCAAATAGTTTCGGAGAAAATCGGGTGTGACAGACGGACAGAGAGACACCGAAGTGATCTTATAAGTGTTCCGTACGGAACACTAAAAAGGAGATTTTTTGAATTATATTTATTCATCTGTACAGGGATCAAGCATTGAGGAACTTAAAAGCTACTCTTATTTTATTGGAAACTGGTGGTAATTATCATAAGTTAATTAATTATTAATATGTAATTCTGAGGACTTAAGTACAAACTGGGAGCCTGTTGCTGCAAATTAGTAATCATCGACGTAACAGGAAAAAATCGCAGCTTGTTCCTACTTTTACCTTTTTCATATATAAATATTGGGTTTTTCCGAAAGAAATTTTAATATATGTTCCATGTTTAAAGTATTTTTTTGTTCCTTTTTTAGGATATTTCCAGGGGCGTACCAATCGGAAATGGCGCCTAGGGCGAGCATTGAAGTTGCGCCCCTTTGTAAATTATCTAAAGATAAAATAAACAGATACACTAAATAAAATAGTCATAAATCTTACAAAACATTTTTATTTTCTGTTTTAGAACGAGCATTAGTACGTAAAAGTGCATTTTTAATAGTCTTAAACTTAAAATTGCCCCTTTCTTCCCTTCTGCGACGCAAATATATTTATAACATTCTCGAAATCTTTTTCTTCGATTTCTTCTCGCTCTACACTGAGCAAAGCTAGGTCGCATAACCTTTTTTGACCCATTGTAGCCCCCCCTTTGAATGGCGCCCAGGGCACGTGCCCTACTTGCCCCACCCTAGGTACGCCACTGGATATTTCTGTTTTAAAAATAAATTCTAAATTTTCCGACTGATAGTAATTGTAGCTACTGTAAAGTTCCATATACACTGGACAACCGGGATCGTGGAGCAGTTAAACACTGTACAGGGTTAAATACAATAGTTTTAGGAAATGTTAACTTGCACAGTTTAAAATTATTTTTGAGTATACAGGGTACTTCAAAAAAGTGTGGCCGGTATAACTTATGTTTTTTTTTTTAAATGGAACATTCTATTTTCTAATTTATTTTTATATTCTACGTAAAATTTTATAACTTTTTAATTAATAATGTTATATACCTAAACCTAGTGGTTTTTCTAATATTTCAATTTTTTTTAAAAAAATACTAATTTTCAATTTTGTAAAAAATTGCTAGTAGCGCCATTGTTTCTGAAGGTGGAATACACAGAATTGGTACAAGCGTTCTACAGAGATGAAAAAAAAGATGTATGTAAAGAAATTTGAGTGAGAAGCTACAGGGTGTTCAAAATAAATTTATACATTTCAACTATTTTAAATTGAAAAATCTCTAATTTTTTAAATGGCACTCCCTGTATACTATTATTTTTTCTGATAGATTTAACAAAACCCTCCAACTTTTATTAAGTATGTCATATACCTATTTCTAATAGTTTTCGATTTATTTTGAATTTTTCAATTTTTACTCTTGTTTTTAATACACTGGTATCTGGTATATTAAAAAAAATTCAAGGTCAATAGTTTTCAGTATAGATTGGAAAAAACTTTGTTGAAAACTTATTTGGGATGTGTTTTGTGAAGTCCTTGATAATTTTATTCCTCCGTAACAAAATTTTTTATCAACGTACGAAACACTAATTGCGCAAGTCCGACTTGCACTTGGCCGGTTATTTTCTTAATTAATAAAGGATTCTTGAAAAAATCCAAAACGTTTAAAACAGATTGTTACATTAAATCTTACCTATAACTTTCTCTTTCTCTTACTGTCTCCCCACGTGGACTGAGCGCCACTTTAGGCAAACTAGGCGGCCTCTTTGGAGCCTCGGTATTTGTGTGGTGGGGTGGTATCGAACTGGGCGCCGCCGGACTGGGTAGCACTGGCTGAGGCAACGTGTTCGGTGGCACTACGGTCGTATGGGCAGGAGTAATCTGTTGAGGCTGAGTAATGATGGGAAGAGGTTGTTGGACGACGGGAAGCGAACTGGGAACTGACGTAGACGTCTGAGTGGTAGGATAGGGGACGGAACTAGGGTAGGCGGGCGTGGATGTATGAGCGTATGGAGCGTAGAGAGGCTGGAACAAATTAATATAAAGTTCGAATAATTATCTATAAATACAACTACTAGTATATAAAAAATTACATAATTATATTTAAGAATACTTCTTTTTAAGTAAGTGTGATCCGTACTAACCTGATACGAATGATGGTACTGTCCAGGACTAGGCGCTACAGCAGCATTAGCGGATGTAGCGACGGCAGGACTGTCCGTCCTGCCCACCGTATGCACCGAGGGATCCAATGACGATGAGGGATGATGGGCGGCGGCTGGAGCTGCAGCGGGAGGAGGCACGGGAGCCGTAGCCGGCGGCATTGACGATAAAGGAGGTGGCGGAGGCTGGGGAGCGACTGCTGCTGGCGGGGCGCAGGATGAAGTGAGTGGAATTGGCTGTCCTGTTTCTAAAAAAAATAAGAAAACAATAATTTTCCTAATAAATAAAATTTAAACATAGTTTGGAACATAATAACAAAATATCTTTGCAAAACAAGGCATAGCACACAGTAGGGTTATAAATTTATAAATAAGAATATGATTTCGCGAATAGCCTTTTAATACGACTATGACTGGATATAAACACAAAGAGAACTGTCGGGTGTCGCTGGCGCATTTTTATTATTAAAACTCTAAAATCACTTAATATCGAGGATGTAAAATTTTATGAAAGTCATATTTTTATTGAGGCCATTTATTCCAATGTGTTAAAATGTTAGCACAGTGTTAGTGTAATGAATGTTTAGCAAAATCAAAATTTTTTAAGGGAACATTACACTTTATTGGGTCGGAAAAATCCACTTTTTAGATCCTATTGGAAAGTATTATGTTTTAATAATATTCTCTGAAAATGTCAGAGGAAAATTTCAAATACATTCGAAGTTATAGACGATTATAGCGGCAAGTGTAAGGCAGGACAAATCGACCGCGCGGCGTGCCAACTTATCTTTCGAACGTTTAAAAAGGTTTTGCTTTACCTGCGTCGAACATCTGTTGCACTTTTATGATTCTAAGAAAGATAGAAGCAGATAAAAGAGAAGCTTACTTAATGGGTAATATATCTTTTAATATATAATTTAATAATATATCTTTTCAGTTTGAGGCAAAACTGTAACTCCAAAGCAAGCAGTACGTTGACCTGCTCAGTTCGAAAATATCGCTCGCAGGGGTAACATCAGTCAGTCAGTAAAGGTCTTGGTTAATATTGTGCAAAATGGATAAAAAATACGGGAAATTTAATGCGAAGCGAATGTGCAGACCACGTAAAAAACAATTTTATGGTAATCGATTTTTAGATGAAAGTACGAGGCTGGTTTGAAAAGGCACCACCGGCGCGTATCGAGGTCATGTTTAGTTAGTAGCATCTCTTGAATGAACGCACACCAAGTTTCAGCCATATTGGTCTATTTCTTTGTGTTTTTGGCATTCGTGTGAATCAAGGAAGTCGAGTGATTTTCAAGAAATGGACGAAAAAGAATTTCGTGTGGTGATTAAACATTACTTTATGAAAGGCAAAACGCCTCAGGAGACTAAAGAGAAGCTTGATAAACATTATGGTGACTCTGCACCTTCGATTAGAACAGTTTATAAGTGGTTTCAAAATTTTCGGACTGGCCATATGGGCACAAGTGACGCTGAACGTTCTGGACGGCCTGTGGAGGTTACGACTCCAGAAATCATTGATCAAATCCATGATATGGTGATGGATGACAGAAGAGTTAAGGTGCGTGAGATTGCTAGTACTGTGGGCATCTCGACTGAACGGGTACATAATATTTTGCATAAACATTTGGACATGAGAAAGCTATCCGCAAGATGGGTGCCCCGATTGCTCACGCTTGACCAAAAACGGAATCGTGTGAAGTGTTGCAAGGATGGTTTGTAGCTGTTCCAAAAGAATCCGGAGGACTTTAAGCGTCGTTTTGTCACTGTGAATGAAACATGGATACATTACTATACTCCTGAGACCAAACAACAATCTAAACAATGGGTTACCAAGGGGGAATCTGCACCAAAAAAGGCGAAGATCGTTCCTTCGGCCGGAAAGGTTATGGCGACTGTCTTTTGGGATTCGCAAGGGATAATCCTCATCGACTATCTGGAAAAGGGTAAAACTATTACAGGTGAATATTATTCATCGTTATTGGACCGTTTGAAAACCGAGCTGTAAGAAAAACGCCCGCGATTGGCCCACAAGAAAGTCCTTTTCCATCACGACAACGCACCAGCACACACCTCAGCAGTTGTGGTCGCAAAATTAATGGAAATAGGATTCCAACTCGTTTCACATCCCCCCTATTCTCCAGACTTGGCTCCCTCGGACTACATTTGAAGAAATGGCTGGCGGGACAAAGATTTTATTCAAACGAGGAGGTGATTGCAGACACTAATGGATATTTTGCAGACTTGGACAAATCCTATTATTCGGAAGGAATCAACAAACTAGAACATCGTTGGACGAAGTGTATAAGCCTAAAAGGAGAATATGTCGAAAAATAAAAAAGGTTTACCCCAAACACATAAGTAGTTTTTATTTTTGCACGGACTTTTCAAACCAGCCTCGTAATTCTAATTTTGCCAGTACAACTGCAAAAAAAAAAATTGTAAAAACTTTTGATCTGAGCCCAAGCACTGATCCGTATAGTACAATTGTTTATTTTTGCAACTTTACAATACAAGTTGAGGTGCAAAGTTTGTGATGGAGACGTAAAATTTTACAAACAAGATGAAAGTGGAGAAGGTTTTAAGCTTTGTATTGTGTGTGAATGCGGCGATACACTCATTGAATCTAGCCCCAAAATTGGGAAATTATATGAAATTAAGTGGTATAAATTGTTTAAATAAGGTAGAAAAGCAGTTAAAACCGACAGCGTTCTGAAGAACCAGCCAAAACAACCACAGAAGAATTCATTAACAAAATCGAGAATATGGTATAGAATTTGTCAAGATCTAAGAATGTGATTTGGCAAATTGATGGAATAAAAACATTAAAGTTTCATTTTGCGACCACCCCACTAGCCTGGTCAATTTCTACTGACTGATTGGTTCAGTGCACCGTAAAACACCCTGTGAAGATCCATGTTTGAAGATGTCTTTGAGAAAAAGTTTTAGGAGACTCTTCATCTTTATCTACAATTTGAATGCTGAAAAAATGCTCCGAATTTTCCAAACGGCACGAGTACCGACTGCCAAACGGTGGTTTGTCGATAAAAAGGAGAAGTGGATTCTTTAAGAAGATAACGACCTCGAACAACGGAGTATACGTATAGCCAGTAAAAAGGGAAATCCGGTATCGTCACATTATATTGGTCATCCCAGCCGACCAATCGCGAACGTGTAGTCATACATCAAGCAAAAGATTCGTAGTAGTAAAAAGGTGTACACAGTGAAGCAGATGTCACTGCAAATTCGAACAATTTGGATATCTTTGCCCCAAGAATATGTGGAAAATTACTGAATCATGAGCATTTTAATGGCAAACCTTAACTGGTGAATGTAGTAAAAAATTTTAAATAAAGATATTTTTTTAATGAACTGTGCGAGATATGTTCATACTTTACCAATTATAGTATTACAAGCAAAGAGTGAGCAACACTTCAAAAAGTGAATAGTTTCTTCAGCTATTAGATACTCATAAAACTGTAAAAATGACGATAATTTAAAAAGAAAGAAACTACTTAACCGTTTTCCAATATAATTTATGTAACATAATAAAGACATATACATATAATTTTGTTGCATAAGTAATAAGCAAAAAACAAACTTACTAATAACAAGCGAGTCATAAATTACCTTTATTACAAAATTACTTTCAATATTTTAATTATACGTTCGTGGCTTCTAATTATATAAATAAATAATATGTGTCTGTGTGTGTGCAATTATTTTCAGCTTAATGTATTCCTTAGTTTTTAAGGCTGTCGGCCATTTTATGATTTGTGTACTTTTAATAATTTTTTGTGGTAATAAACGTACATAATAGTTGTTATGAGGATATTGCTCTATATATGTATGTATATATGTATGTATGTATATATGTGTATGTATATATGTGTGTATATATATATATATATATATGTATATATATATATATATATATATATATATATATATATACATAAATATAATACCGTCAGAAAATATTTGCCCACATAGAAATTTCAATGTAACTGCCAAAATTTAATACCTAATTAAACCCTTTTATTATATTGGGTAAATTTAATTGTTCTTAACAAGTGTCCATCATAAAATTGTTTAGATAAGCCTTTTTGGTAAAAATCACAAATTAAAAACCAATTAGAACAAATATCCAAGTTTTGCATGATAATCGTTTTGAGGCGATTTCTGAAAATTCTAGTTGAAGTTTGAAGTTGAAGTTTCCGTTGAAAAATCGGGCTCTGATAATTGCGAGACATTAAAATGGTCACTCGAGTCGACACATTGCGAGTGATATGCGGATCCCAAGGAGAACGGTGGACTACATCGTAAATTTTCTGCGGGACAACCAAAAACATTCAGGAAGGCCTCGAAAAACGACTCTCACTGTAGACAGAGCTACAACAATGTCCAGCAGACGTAATCGCCGCCTAACCGCACCAAAAATCACGGCTCAAGTAAACCTGGAGCGGCCCATCCCCATCAGCGTAACAAACTGTGAAGAACAAATTAACAGAAGGTGGACTACACGGGAGAGTTGCAGTGAGGAAACCACTTCTTCAGGCAAGCAAATTGTCTAAGAAGCGTAAACGATTAGAATGGGCTCGAGAACATGAAAATTGGACATCAGAACGATGAAATTCCGTCCTTTGGAGCGACGAATCTAAATTCGAAATTTTCGGTTCAAATCGACGAGTCTACGTGCGGCGATCAGCTGGAGAGAGGACGTTGGAAGTCTGTCAGTTGCCTACAGTAATACATGGTGGAGGTTCAATAATGGTTTGGGGTTGTTTTGGCAATGGTAAAGTTGGAAAAATCTTTAGGATAGAAGGAATCGTGCGAAAAGAACAGTATCAAGAAACTCAAATGCTTCCTTCTGGAAGAGATATTTTTCAGAGGAAATTTATTTTTCAGCATGACAACGACCCTAAACATTTTGCTAAATAAATTAGAGAACTTTTAGGCCAATGGAAATCCGATGACGTCCTGGAAGTGATGACTTGGCCTCCACAATCACCCCGACTTGAGCCCCATCGAATTGCTGTGGGACCATTTGGACAGGTGTGTTCGAAAACTCATTCCAACATCAGAGAATCACTTGTGGGAACTTTTACAAGCAGAATAGGTTAAAATAACCGGAGAAACTCTGAAGAAACTACCGGACAGAATGCCGAAACTCTGTAAAGCGGTGATTAAAAAACAAAGGAGGTCCCATAAATGTGAAAAAATCCTGGAAAGTCATGAATATTTTTCTGATTTTCTAGACTATAAATAAATAATAATTCATTAAAATTTAAAAAAATATATATTATCTGTATAAAATCAGTAATCATAGGGCGGATTGACAGAGCAATAAGCCTCTCAGACCTAGAATTTCGAACAAACGCGATAAATAAAGCAAAAAATGCCTTAATATTAAGCAAATACCCTAGCAATTTAATTGACAAGATTTCCAAAAAGCGCATACACAAACTTTATAACTCTTCCAAATATCAAAAACCAATAAATAAAAACAATAAACATTATATTTCTATGCCTTTTATCAACGGTCTTTCCCAACCAATTATTTAAAAAATACAACACGAATATATGTTACAAAGCATATAATTTAATGTCCAATCACTTCTCAACATTAATAGCGGAAACTCCAAAAAATAAGAGGAGTAATAAATATAATATATGAAATTTCTTGTAATGACTGTGTAGGGGTATACATCGGTCAAACATCCCAGTATCTAGAAAATAGGATAAAAGGACATAAGTACGACAGAACAAATGTAACAGCCCTCTGTAATCACGCAAAAAATAAAAAGCATACATTTAATTTCGAACAAACAAAAATCATTGGCACGGAAAAAAACGTCAAAAAAAGGGAAATAATAGAATCCATCGAAATTCAAAAAAACAAAAATGCTATAAATGATAAGAGAGATACGAATAATGCCTTAAAAATATACCAGTCAGTATTGTAAACACCGCAGATAAACTAGGATCGGCTTTTAAATATGTAGTGAAGAAGCAAAACAAGGTTACTATTTGATTGTGTTGTGTCAATGTATGGTGTAATGTTTGAAAATTTACGTGTGTGGTAAGTTCAAATCATAAATGTCCTATAAAAGAAAGTTTAAATATCTGAATATGAAACAATTTTATTGTAGAATGTTTTACTTGATGAAGACTTTGTAAGAAGTCGAAACGTTTAAATAAATACTTTTTAATCAACCTTCATCCATAAATAGACCAAATACCAAGAAAATATAAACCCATAGAAATATATACATATATATATATATATATATATATATATATATATATATATATATATATATATATATATACATATATATATATATACATATATATATATATATATATATATATATATATATATATATATATATATATATATACGAGGCTGGTTTGAAAAGTCCGTGCAAAGTCCGAGAGATGGCACCACCGGCGCGTATCGAGGTCATGTTTAGTTAGTAGCATCTCTTGAATGAACGCACACCAAGTTTCAGCCATATTGGTCTATTTTTTTGTGTTTGGCATTCGTGTGAATCAAGGAAGTCGAGTGATTTTCAAGAAATGGACGAAAAAGAATTTCATGTGGTGATTAAACATTACTTTATGAAAGGCAAAACGCCTCAGGAGACTAAAGAGAAGCTTGATAAACATTATGGTGACTCTGCACCTTCGATTAGAACAGTTTATAAGTGGTTTCAAAATTTTCGGACTGGCCATATGGGCACAAGTGATGCTGAACGTTCTGGACGGCCTGTGGAGGTTACGACTCCAGAAATCATTGATCAAATCCATGATATGGTGATGGATGACAGAAGAGTTAAGGTGCGTGAGATTGCTAGTGCTGTGGGCATCTCGACTGAACGGATACATAATATTTTGCATAAACATTTGGACATGAGAAAGCTATCCGCAAGATGGGTGCCGCGATTGCTCACGCTTGACCAAAAACGGAATCGTGTGAAGTGTTGCAAGGATGGTTTGCAGATGTTCCAGAAGAATCCGGAGGACTTTAAGCGTCGTTTCGTCACTGTGGATGAAACATGGATACATTATTATACTCCTGAGACCAAACAACAATCTAAACAATGGGTTACCAAGGGGGAATCTGCACCAAAAAAGGCGAAGACCGTTCCTTCGGCCGGAAAGGTTATGGCGACTGTCTTTTGGGATTCGCAAGGGATAATCCTCATCGACTATCTGGAAAAGGGTAAAACTATTACAGGTGAATATTATTCATCGTTATTGGACCGTTTGAAAACCGAGCTGCAAGAAAAACGCCCGCGATTGGCCCACAAGAAAGTCCTTTTCCATCACGACAACGCACCAGCACACACCTCAGCAGTGGTGGTCGCAAAATTAATGGAAATAGGATTCCAACTCGTTTCACATCCCCCCTATTCTCCAGACTTGGCTCCCTCGGGACTACTATTTGTTCCCCAATTTGAAGAAATGGCTGGCGGGACTAAGATTTTATTCAAACGAGGAGGTGATTGCAGACACTAATGGATATTTTGCAGACTTGGACAAATCCTATTATTCGCAAGGGATCAACAAACTAGAACATCGTTGGACGAAGTGTATAAGCCTAAAAGGAGACTATGTCGAAAAATAAAAAAGGTTTACCCAAACACATAAGTAGTTTTTTATTTTTGCACGGACTTTTCAAACCAGCCTCGTATATATATATATATATATATATATATATATATATATATATATATATATATATATATATATATATAAAAATACTTCCTGTACCAGGATATAAAGCTAAAACAACACAAGCATGCCTTCATTTATTACTACAGAAGATTGGGCTTCTGCAAGTCCTGATCTAGATCCTCTAGATTATAAACTATAGTGGAAGGTAAAAGACATGCCAATCTTGATTCTTTAAAACGACCTTTAACAAAGGAGGTAGACACAGACGAATGGCCTAATCGTTTGAGGGCTTTGCAAAAATAATGATGAATATATGAATTAATTCCATAACAATTTGTTTTAATTTTCAAAGAAACGTTTTTATTGTAACAGTATTTATGAAAGTACTAGATATACATATGACAAGATTAATATACATTTACAGGCTAAAAACGCAATATTAACTTGCGTTTTTAGTTTAGAGTACTTTAGAGTGATAACACGCGAACATTTTTTTGCTAGTAATATTTCCTTTAACAGGCAAGTAAGAACCAACTTTTTATGATTAAGGGAAGTTATTACTTTTTAGGTTTAAATTTACCGAAATTAAAAATAAAAATGCTAATGGCCTTTTACGAACTCTAAAAAAATTCACGAAAGAAAATGAGCCCTAAGTTTTCCATAAAGTCTGGTGCCGATGGAACTTAACAGGTGTGTTTTAACCGAAAGATCGCTAGTCCGATCACCCGTACAATAATAAAAATTAATCTAATCGGCCGAGTAATTCTACAACTACTAAAAAAACAATCAACGGCTATGAATAACATAAATACATAATAACCTTTTATCCGAATCATAATAAATCAATGTAAGCGGTTAACCGAACCAACGCCCATATTAAAAAAACATATTACCATTCGCGTGGGTACTAAAACATCTACCTGGTATTATTGTCAAACAAAGAAACAGGATACCTTTATTATGTTTTGTGCGACCGCATTTTTATTGTCGAGTTTTTTTTTTGTAAAGATTCATTTTAAAGTAATGATTACATGATTTTTTACAGAGATAGAACCAATGGATTATATATATATATATATATATATATATATATATATATATATATATATACACTATATATACATATTAGCTGTCATTTACTGTATGCAAAAACCCCCGTTCCGGACCTGGCTGAAAAGAATTTTAGAATTAGGATAGGCCGAACGATGCAATATGAGAAGAATATTAATTATTGAAAATTGTTTTCAAGCAGATTGGCTTGTTTACATTCGCTAGATTAAATTATACTTAAATTACTGTGATTGACATGTCTCATATCACCAAACCATTAACTTTATTTTATGTGACATATATGTCCATATATTACTAAAATGTGTTTATGTAATCGTTTTTATATAACAAGAGATATTTTGGTACGCACTAGTAGTTACAGTTTAGAGAGCCAAAGTAGACGGTCAGCTTTGTTAGATGACTGATTGCACATTGTTAATAAAAGTAACTGTTGTTGGCCGAACGATGCAATACGAGAAGAATATTAATTATTAAAAATTGTTTTCAAGCAGATTGGCTTGTTTACATTAGCTAGATTAAATTATACTTAAATTACTGTGATTGACATGTCTCATATCACCAAACCATTAACTTTATTTTATGTGACATATATGTCCATATATTACTAAAATGTGTTTATGTAATCGTTTTTATCTAACAGAGATATTTTGGTACGCACTAGTAGTTATAGTTTAGAGAGCCAAAGTAGACGGTCAGCTTTGTTAGATGACTGATTGCACATTGTTAATAAAAGTAATTGTTGTTGGCCGAACGATGCAATACGAGAAGAATATTAATTATTGAAAATTGTTTTCAAGCAGATTGGCTTGTTTACATTAGCTAGATTAAATTATACTTAAATTACTGTGATTGACATGTCTCATATCACCAAACCATTAACTTTATTTTATGTGACATATATGTCCATATATTACTAAAATGTGTTTATGTAATCGTTTTTATGTAACAGAGATATTTTAGTACGCACTAGTAGTTACAGTTTAGAGAGACGGTCAGCTTTGTTAGACGACTGATTGCACATTGTTAATAAAAGTAATTGTGGTTGAAATTGCCCAAGAGTTTAATTTTAAATAAAAGCTATATATATATATATATATATATATATATATATATATATATATATATATATATATATATATATATATATATATATATACTCGAAATTCAGTCTGGCTGCAGTCTTTATTTAATTATTTATGGCCTTGGGTAGTGAAACAACAAGAGAGAACCAGAGCCAGTCATTTTTGGCCTTATTGTGTTTTTGCTTTTTAACTAGAATATTATGTATTTAATAACAGTATATTAGTGAATGTCTCTTTGTGCTAATGATTGCTTGTTTCTTGGTTATAAAAAAACCACTTTGATGTCCTGAAGAAGAAATAAATATAATTTCGAAAGCTCGACTAACAAAAAAAGGTTGTTTCACTACCCAAGGCCATAAATAATTAAATAAAGACTGCAGCCCCACTGAATTTAGAGTATGTATGTATGTATGTGTATATATATATATATATATATATATATATATATATATATATATATATATATATATATATATATATATACCACTTTGATGTCCTGAAGAAGAAATAAATATAATTTCGAAAGCTCGACTAACAAAAAAAGGTTGTTTCACTACCCAAGGCCATAAATAATTAAATAAAGACTGCAGCCCCACTGAATTTAGAGTATGTATGTATGTATGTGTATATATATATATATATATATATATATATATATATATATATATATATATATATATATAATACTGTGGTTAACCTAAGAGTGACATATAATTACATCATAGCGCTAATTACATTGGCCTGAAGAAAAGGCTGATCTATTTATTTCCTCAGATCACAATAAAAATTAGTACAGAAGCGACCTTTTAGACTGGCAGGTGCTGTAATCTGATTCTGTTTTACGAGCCATTTTTAACTGTCTTAGGGACTGATTAGCGAGATTGCAAGCATCGAGTGTTCTGAGGCGACAACAAATAGAGTTGTCAGTATTGCCTAAACTATATTTATACTTCGAACGAATATTAGTAAGAAATGTTCAACCTAATTCTAAAAACTCACCTTGCCCACTCACTGGTGGCATCTTAGCTCCAACCGGATTCTCCGGTTTCACGCTGGTTGCAGCTTGCTGCGCCGAAGGAACGGCACCCAAAGAGGCACTCTCGCCCATCGCCGGCGCCACCGCTGCCGAAGGTATCGCTTGAGGCGGGTGGTGCGGTGGTTGTTGGGCAGGAGCCGGCGAGGGCGGCGGGAGGTTGGGCGGCGTCGGAGCCGGCACCGGACTACTGCCCGGTCCATGGGGCAGGCTCTGAGGCAAACTGGGAGGCAAAGCGCCAGGGAACTCGTGCTTGCGGACCGACGGCGCCGAAGGGAAGATTACCGAGCTGGCATCGGAGCCCTGAAAAAAAAAAATTGTTAATAGGGTAAGAAATATAACAGTTCTGTTCTTATTGAACATTCCATATAATTCTTCCTTTGATAACACAGTATGAAATCTCTATATTGAAACAAGATGCTTCAGAGTTAAGGATAGTAAGTTTCTTTTAGGCCTTAGTTCTTGCAATGTTAATAAATTATCATTATTTTTATTCTTCCTCACCAGTAGTATTTTTCCTAGAGAATGCCGACTATCTCGCTTTTCCACATGTGACAAACGCACCTCATTCAAATAATCAAATCTGTATCTTTTGGAATGACTGAGTATTCAAAACAGTCAGTTAATTATTGTCTACCCTGTGTAAAGATCGACATCGCAGCAATAATATTGAACTTCCTCGATAAGCCATCTGATCGGACAATATTTGTCCGCGGATGTACAGAGCGGATCGAGCCAGTCGAAGCGTAAAGATGATGAACTTCCTACGAGCGAACCAATAACCACTCGCTAACCGTTTTCACGATTACCTTGTCTAGGAAATTAAGTGCCAAGTCGAGCGGAACTTTTAATTGGTTTTTTGGTTTTAGAATCGAGCGGGAGCGGCATGGAACAGTTTGTAGTTTTATTAAAGATTTATCGGTAATATAAAGTTTTTCTTTTTGTTGCTTAATTTTAAAACTTAATTTATTGTTGTTTATTCAAATAAATATGTACGATAAAGTGTAAAATTATGCCTATTCGCTTCTGGGATCAAACAGGCGTAACTCTGGAACACTACATGACTAAGGGGAATACAGTCAGAAGAACCAAGTGCTGAAGAACCATCTTGGACGTACAATAAGAATATAATGCCGTGAACTGCTGTCTACAGGTGTCACTTGGCTGAATGACAACGCTTGGCCTTGTGACCATTGAAAATCTGTATTTTGAGTGACTGTAACATGTGACACAGAGACCAGGATCAGGAAGACGAAGGTATACCTTGGTGCGAGGCGACTACTTCGTTTGTTAACACAACTCTAAGAAATCGTCACCTGACCGGCGTTGAGGTCCAGCAGGAGCTTCGAAAAGTTCGTGGTCGGGCTGTCAGCCATTAGACAGTCAGAAGAAGACTTAGAGAAGCTAACCTAATTCCGAAGAGACCAGCTAACGGACCCAAACTGACAGCTGTCCATCGATAAGCGCGACTCAGATTTGCTCGAGAACAAGTCCCGAACCTGACCGGATGCGAAAACCGATTTGGTTTTCGTGACTGATGAGACTCGTAGCGGTGGATTAACTGCTCACCGGTACATCGAGGAGATCCTGCAGGAACACGTCGTTCCTTACAATGGGTTTGGTGGCGATAGCTTCGTGCTAATGCACAACAATGCAAAGCGACATACTCCTGTATCGGTGCGGCAATGCCTGACGGAAGTGGGAATACTCACATTAGGCTGGCCTGCGCGGAGTCTTGACCTCAATCCAATCGAGCACATGTGGGATGAGCTCAAAAGAAGGGTCCGAGCCAGAAATCCTGCAACGCTGAGGGACTTAAAGGTTGCGATGGCGGAACAGGGGAAAAGAATCCCACAGACAGTGGTGAAAAAACTCACCCGCTCCATGAAAAACCGGCTGGAAGCAGTAATAAGGGCTGGGGAGAATACAAAATACTGATTTTGATTTTTACCAATAAATTTAATCGTTAAAATTAAAATCTGTTTAATTTTTCCTTTTTTCTTACCCCTATTTTTAATCCTTGAGCATGAGGTATGCTATGGAATTTGGTATCATTAGAAAGATGCTAAAATCCGTAAAAATATACACTAAATTCTAAGATCCGTATTAAATGAAGCCAAATAGTTTGAGTCGATTTTTTTGCTCCCTAGTGTAGTTTACTGGCATCCATCACCATCACCACGAAAGTCACAACCCCGTGGTCTTTTTGCAAGCAGTGGAAAAATAAGAGTTACAATCGTCTAGGGCTATACAGTCTGTAAAGATATTTGGTAGATATCATATTTACGAAATATATTAAAACTGACACTCCAATTTTTATATTTTTGAAATAAGTAATGACTATTTAACATTCATTTTCTAAAGATTTTAACGGTTAATAAAATTTAAAGAAAAAATAATAAAACTATGACGTAAAGTTGAGAAATCCAATTTAAACTTCGACGACTTCACTTAAGTTTCTAACTGAATAGGAAAGTAATCCGATTATATTGACTGTTTTACGAGAAACTTTTAAAGAGTAATTAAATTTCGATTTAATTTCTCTTGGTAGCTTTTTGCAACCTTTAATGTTAAAAGAAAAAAAAATATTCGTCGAACATAACACTGGGTGCAACATTTATTTATACTCTATTTATTTGAAACTGAAGTAATAAAAATGCCAATGGACTGATCAGAGGTCTTATATCAGAGGTGTAATATCTATTCCCAGGTATTTTTCAGGTAACAATGCTCTTCTGTAGCGAGGTTTTATTGCCGATCAAATCTCTTCATTTACATACCTTCCTGTTGCCACAATTATAAAGCAGCATGCTCAAGTATCAAGCCAGTTAGTTACAAGTCAGTGTGTTAACAAAATATCTTCTCCAGCGAAAAATTCAGGCAGCTAACCCATAATAAAAAGAGTATAGTTAAAAATGTATTAGGTATGATTTTTATTGGAAAAAGTGTGACAGAAAATCTTTATTGATAGAAAATGGACAATTTGTATACAGGAGAAGAGACTATTTAAGGAAAGTTAGAAAAGCTGGCTCTGAAAGAAAAAGGATATATTATTTAGATGAGACGTGGAAAAATGAAGAAAGGCAAGAAATTTTGGCAAGATAGGAATATCAAAAATGTTCGCCAAGTATTCAATGAGGGTCTTCGTACTGGTCTTAAACCGCCATCGGGTAAGGGACGTAGGTTAATTATTACGCATATTGAAAGCAAAAGTGGTTTTGTAGACGGAGGTCTTTTAAGGGGGTCACTACCGAGAAAAATGAAAAAAAATACGTTTTTCGTTTTTTTCCATTTTTATAATCTACAATCATTTCTGCACAAAACAATCCAACCCCCACAATTATACGATGAGTATAAGTGCCTGAAATTTTTATATAAAGTAGTCAAGGTATGAGCCATCAGTCAGTATCGCCAAGATATGAGTCCCGCTCAGCCTTCGCCTAGCTTCGCACTACGCACCTTTCAATATACCACCCCATTCCACCCATTATGAAGTTATTATTATTTTCACTATTATTATTATTATCCCACTTTTTATTAACAATGCTTAGGAATAATTCTATAACACTATTTACTATATACAAATAAAAAACTTTATTTTTTACAAAAATATTTTGAAATACTATTTACTATATAACAAATAAAAAACTTTATTTTTACAATAATATTTTGAAAAGTAATAATAAGATTTTATTATTTTGTTATACTTTTTTTTAACTAAAATGAACCCGCTTCATATGACGGGACTTCTTAAATTTTTCTTCTAAAACTTTTCTTGCTCTTGAAATTTTTTGCCTCTCGCATTTCGATGCTTGTTGTAAGTCTTTCTCGGCTTTCACTATTCTCAGTTCATCTTCCTTCATCAGCCCAGCAATTGTAAATTTTCCAGGGTCAATGAAAAGTTTTTCAAGTACTCGGCAGCGGGAAATATTACCTTCATTGAAGCAGCATAGTGCATCATATGCACCTAATTCTAGTGTGCTTTTCTCTACAAAAATATTTTTTGGGCATCTAACCCACAATGCATTATTATAGCTTTCGTTTGTGTTTTGTGTCTTACCGTGAACACATTTTTCTAACAGGGCTGGATTCGCCAGGTCCCTGAAGACAGGTTTCAAAATTTCCATTACTACTTTTGGTAGATGAAAATGCTTTGAGTGCTCATATAATTTTTTTTCTGCCTAGGCCTTGAGGAACTTACACCAGTCCAAGCTGCATAAATTGTGTGCCGGATTCTGGTCGTTTGAGCCGAGATGAAAAAATTCTGCCCATACTGCTTTTTTCATCTCAGCCAAGCTGCCAACGTTTCTTCGTATGGCTAAGCCCTAAAACTTTTGAATGTCGTTTATTGCCACATCCGTGAGTCTGCCCTTTCCTCCTATCGGCTTTCCATCTTGCAGTTTTTTGGACGTGTAGGAAGTTTTTAGCTTTCTGAGTCTAGATCCCATCCTTTTTTGTACATGTCCTATACATTCTAACTTCTGAACTAAGAGACTATCTCCGTAAGGGTTTTGTTCTACAACCTTCAAGAAATCCTTTGAGTCTCCATCACCTAAGTAGTGAGAATATCTCACATTGTATTTGTCCATTGACCTCAGGAAAATTTGCTCTGCACCAGCTGCTTCCATAGCCCCACTGGTACCACTCTGATTGGCTATGCAATTTTTCATTATGTGTATTCTGAAATTTTAGTGGACAACGACAGTGTTTGGAGAGTACCACAATATCCACTATTTTGCCTGAGTCAGTACTCGCAGCAGAGACCACGCCATTCAAAGAAGTATGGCCCCTTTTTTTGCCAACTGCCATCTAGTGAGATGGCCAAATCCCTGTTGCCACTATTTGAAATACAGGCTTCCTCTACGGCAGCCACCATTATATCTTTTCCAACTACTTCAAGAGCTGAACGAATAACATTTTGGTGCAAAAAGTGCTTGCTTTGTGGGGGGGAGGAGGAATGTTCATCATAGCACAAAGAAGTTTAGCTCCAGCAAATCCTTTACCAGTACACCTAAGTGCATAAGTAAATCTAATATTTATTGTATCTAATTTCACAGATTTACCTTCGAGTTCATAATCCAGTTTCTTGGAGTTCCTTAGTTTATTTAGGACTTGACAATTCTGACAAACAATCTTTTATAATGGATGCCAAACCGTTTCTCAAACAAACACTTAGGGTGATTTCACCACCACATTTTTTTGCAGTCCACTGTTGAGTTCAGTGCTTTACTCAGCTCTCCAACATCCACCAAATCATACGCATGGTTGCTCATGAATGACTCAAATTTATTTTGATTACCTAGTTTTTTTGAAGAAGAAGGTGTACGATTTTCAGATGAGGTTGATGGTGTTGATTCAACAGATGGTAAGGACATGACCAATTTACTTTTTTTTACATTTGCCCCATTATCTTCAAAACTATAAAAGTTATTGAGCTATTTTTTTTTTAAATATCCATGGCAACACTGTCTACAGTTCGGACTAAGGAAATGTCAAACGAAAACAGCTGGTAATTTACCGCGTCAATTCAAACATACAAATAAAATTCATGAACTTTCAAAATTTCTAGAAAATGTAATTTAAATTATTTCTTTAAAAACCTTAGTCCCATTAAATTATATAATAATAAATAATAAGTGTGCAAAGTTTCGTTGAAATAGGATGAACGGTTGCTGAGAAAATGGGTTTTTACTTTTCAATATGTAAATTGACCTCGGTAGTGACCCCCTTAACTTTAACATTCGTATCCAAGAAAACAGGAGACTATCACGAAGATATTAATTCAGATGTATTTAAAGATTGATTTTCGCAGATGATACCAGACGGTTCTGTTATTGTAATGGATAACGCGAGCTTTCACTCTAAAAAATTAAAACGAGTTCCAACCTTGGGTTGGCTGAAAAAGGACATTCAAACTTAGATGAGAGAGAAAAACATTTTATTATCAAAAGGCAGCATTAGGAGAGAATTATTTGAACTTTAAAGCTTGAAGTTTCAGCTATAAAAACAGTACACAAGTTTCGTCATCGAGGAAATGGTAAAAAAAAACGTAATATTACTGTTTATCGCCTGCTATCATATCATTGCGAACTCGATCCGATAGAAATATTCCCACCATGGACAAACAGTTCACTTAAAATTGATCTCAGTCTTACAAAATACAAAAAGGATTCTACCTCATCAATAATACTAAAATCGTTATTCATTAAAACAATACAGGAAAAATATAAAAAATTTACTCAATATTACACCGATGGATCTAAATCCAAATTGAGAACGGGCGCAGCGGTAATTTCTCCTATATCCAAATTAAGATACAAATTAAACAACACATCAACGATCTTTACAGTTGAACTGTTAGCCATAAGAGAAACCATCAGATCAGCAATATCCAACAAAAATAAAAACATTTTAATCATCTCAGATTCACTCAGTTCTCTACAATCCATTAATGCATCTAAAACGTCTATACCCTTAATCCTGGACATAATGAACCTCGTACAAATATGCAATGTCCGCTTAATGCAAATTGTGTTTCTTTGGTCTCCCAGCCATGTCAACATAAAAGGGAATGACTTAGCGGATACAAATGCAAAATCAGCAATCACATCAGGGAAAATCGAAAACAAAATTCTATCACCATCAGATCTAATCTCTCATTTTCATAAATCCATAAAAAAACTATGTTCCAACTTTCTTGGGCTCTACAAGATGAGAATAAACTTTGGGAATCGAAATCAAATGTATACCCACCCTTGCATCTTCAAAGCTTGAGCAGAAGAGAAAATGTCATATGGAGAAGAATAGCTACGGGACATACACACCTTACTCATGCTTATCTTCTCAAAAATGACCCGATACCCATCTGTCAAATACATCGCACGATACTTACAATAAAGCATATTTTGTCTCATGATTATACTCACATTAGATCTAAATACAATCTACGAAGACCACTAAATGAAATTCTGATGCCAAACAAAGAAAACGTACAATCTCTAATAAAGTTCCTGAAAGAAGCAGATCTTCATACTAAGATATAATCAAATACAGGCACCAAAGGACCTCAGTTGTCGATGCGCCTTACATTTAAAACATCATCATCATCAATCCGATAGAACTTATACGGGACAGGTTAAAAGTAAAGTCGCCAGGAACAATACGACCTATAAATTAACAGACGTACAAAACCTTTTTCAGAATGCCATATCAAATGTTTCCACAAAAAATTGGCGAAAATTCGTCGAGCATGTACTGAGGGTAGAAGATAAAATGTGGCCGGTGGACATGACAGAGGATGCTTGCACTGTTGAACCTTTAATTATATATGTAAATTCAAATGACTAGGTCAATGATAGCTTGTCAAGCGCATGTTGGAGATAGAAGATTGGTAATGGTTTTTTCATTGTTGCTTGACTTCCTCATTTATATATTTTTTACCTAATAATGTTTCATTATAAAATGTTATTTTTTTTAAATAAATGTTTAAACATTATAAAACTTTATACTATTCGTAAATAATACGCCTAAGCGCACCACCACTGGCCAGAACTATTTGAGACTTTAGCCCCCAAATAAGAAAATAACCGGTCAAGTGCAAGTTGAACTTGCACAATTAGTGTTCCGTACGTTGATTGCTTTCAAAATAAAAAATGTTGTTACCGTGGTATAAAATGATCAGTGACTTCACAAAACACACCCCAAATGAGTTTTCAACAAAGTTTGTTTCCAATCTTTACTGAAAATTGATGACTTTGAAATTTTTGTTTTTTTTTATATATCATATAAATTATTAAAGGTAATGCGCTTGTGCTAATTTTCATTCAATCTACACCCCCTGGAGAATATTCCATAATTTTTTTCGAAATTTTTTGATCAGTACTTTTCGAGATAAGGTGGGGGGACAGTGATTTTTCGCGATTTTTTAAAAATAATACAAAGAAAAGTGTGCTCAAGTATTACATTATATAAATATTTTTTACTCGCGTTTTCACAAGCTTTCATTTGACACCACACTCGATGACCTATTAAAAAAAATTTTCCCCTTCCGATTTCACCCCCCAAAACTAACTCCTTAAGTCAAAATTTGACTTTCAAAACTACACGACTTTGATGAGGCAATCAATTCCTATTACCAAATTTCAACTTTCTGTGGTAAATAGTTTCGGAGAAAATCGGGTGTGACAGACAGACAGACACCGAAGTCATCTTATAAGTGTTCGGTACGGAACACTAAAAAGGGTCGTTTTTCTATTGTATTCAAACATAAAAGATTGCGAATATTAGACCAATGCCAGATGGTATTCCAATAAATTTGTTGAACTGCTACACTACAGGTAAAATGTAGGTAAATTTCTGGTACCCTTACTACTGCTTGATGCTAATTTGCATAATTCTATATAATTTATTGCTATCACTTTCAAATAGAGTATAGGTTTTTGCCTTTTTTTAGGGATTTTTGTGGCCAAATAAAAAAAATTCTTTTGATGACGTCGTATTTATATTCCCCAAAATTCTTGATACGAATGGAAGTTTAAATATTTTAATTTCGACTTTTCCTTCTAAATCAGAAGACGATATTACATGTGGAGACTGTTGCGTGGATTTTAGCTCGCTACTAAATGGAATAAATACATCAGCGAGCTAATTTATCTCCGAGATAACTAATTAGCAAAAACCGGGTTTAAAAGCAATCGGCGCCACTTAATTGCGCCGTAATGAATCATTAAGGTGCGGACGGTTCGGTATTAATTGCCCTTGCTCGTCGGGTGCGGAGCTTTAACAACTTCAAGGCGGGTAATTACTCCCTCAGGGGATGCGGTATTCCCCGTATTCGTTAGACATATTAAAATGTCTGTCTTCACGGAGGGAAAAGAACAAGAAGCGGAAAGGGAGAATTATGTTTTCCTTTTAGTAATACCAGATGAAAATTTTGGTTTCTTGTAAAGAAAATGAGTCTTCAGATAACTCAAGAAATTCTTTGTAACTTTTAAAAAAGGCTTAAAAAACTTGACACGGTTTTGACTATAAAAGATTTATTCTCATTACATTCTCGCGGTTTAAGACTCCAAAAAAAAACATTTATACCAGTGACGATCAATAACACTGGTCAACAAAAAAAAGAAAATTGCTTGTTTCCTGTGATTTTTTTTTTGTTTCTATCTCAAATTGACGCGTATTTTTTAAATATGGCAACAATTTTTCTCTAACAGTTTTTGTTTTTGAGTTATAGCTAACTACCCTCATTTACTATTTTTACTTAGATTTTCGTTTTTTTATTGGACACTAAAATATATTTTGTTGTTGTTTTAGATATGGCTTCGTCAAGAAGATGTTGTGTGCTTAATCCTGATTGTTTTTTGCTATATTTGTGGTGAATATATATTTGCAAAATATCGAAAACCTATATCGGACTTTGTGACAACTGCGTATCATCAATACTTTAAAATAAAATTGTGTAATCAGGACAAGCCATGGGTTCCTCATAATGTATGCCAGAAATGTGTGGTATGTCTACGGTTTTGGTCCAGTGGAAAAAGAGGTGCAATAATGTTCGTAACACTCATGATTTGGCGAGAACCTCGAAACCATCATGACGATTGCTATTTCTGCGTTGCGAAAATAAACGGAATTAACCTGGAAATCGAAGTAAGTGGTCATATCCTAACTTATCTTCTGCTCAACGACCTCAATTAAAATCACAAGAGGTACAACCCAGCACATCTAAATCTTCTGATGATCCAAATCTCTGTGAACCCGAACGAAATACATCAAGTGAAGACTTTGATTCAGACTACAAATGTAGCCTTTCAGAACCTCAACCATTTAATCAGAAAGAACAAAATGACTTAGTAAGAGATCTGAACTTACCAAAAGAAGCTTCTGAAATTTTAGCATCTCGTTTGAAAGAAAAAAATTTGCTTACTCCGGAAACCAACATTACATTTTATCGTACCGGAGAAAAAAATCTGTTACCGTATTTTTCTTAAGAGAAGGATTTAGTTTTTTTGTAACGATGTTGGTGGTATTTTGCAGCAGATGGGATTAAAACAGTACCAACCTAGTGATTGGCGTCTTTTCATATACAGCAGCAAAAGAAGTTTAAAGTGTGTTTTGCTTCATAACGGTAACAAGTACGGATCTATACCTATTGCACATTCGACGACTTTAAAAGAAGAATACGTAAATGTTTCTAAGGTTATGGAAAAAATTAAGTATCAAGACCACAAATGGGTCATTTGTGTTGATCTGAAAATGGTTAACTTTCTTTTAGGTCAACAAGGGGGGTACACAAAGTTCCCTTGTTTCATGTGTCTCTGGGATAGTCGTGACAAACAACACCATTCGTCCCAAAAAGTTTGGCCAGTGCGGGAAGAGCTAAAAGTTGGTACAAAAAATGTTATAAACGTGCCTTTAGTTAGCCGAGACCGCATCATACTTCTATCACTTCATATTAAACTCGGCATAATGAAACAGTTTATGAAGGCGCTTGACAAAAGTGGCGAATGTTTTAATTTTCTTTCACGCAAGTTTCCAGGATTAAGTTCAGAAAAATTGAAAGCGGGTATTTTTGATTGGCCACATATTAGGCAACTCGTGAAAGATCCTAATTTTGACAAAGCAATGACTGAAGCCGAATCCAAAGCTTGGAATTCATTTGTTTTGGTTATGAGTAGCTTCCTAGGCAAAAAGAAATCTAACGACCATGTCGAGCTTGTTGAGTGCATGCTATCGAACTTGCAAGAGCTAGGGTGCAACACGAGCATAAAAATCCACTTCCTGCACTCGCATTTAGACAGATTTCCACAAAATCTGGGTGATTTTAGTGAGAAGCAGGGTGAAAGATTTCATCAGGATCTTCGGACAATGGAAGAGCGTTATCAGGGGCGGTGGGACTCACATATGATGGCAGACTACTGCTGGAGTTTGCAACGAGATCTACCTAAAGTCGTTCATTCAAGGAAATCTTATAAAAGATCATTTGCTAGTGTTCAATAGAAATTTTGTTAACATAATGTATTATTTTTTTGTATTTTTTTGGCAAAATAATAAGACTGTATATTTCAAAAGGTAAAGCTGTTAGCAATCTCCCAGTATTTTTTTCATAGTCAGGGCCATAGAAATACCCAATAACAGAAAAAAAAATAAAGGAAACAAGACTTGTGTTGACCAGTGTAATTAACGAGACTAACAGCAATACCAGCAAATCTGTATTGGAGACAATCGGCTAACATAAGAATAGATAAATCCTACTCTGACAATGTTGAGATCAAAAATGCCACATGGCAGTGTCTTATCTCCCCTCTTCTTTAACATATACTCCGAGAAAATATTTAACAAAGCACTAGAGGGGGTTAACAAAGGCATCAAAATAAGTAGCGAGATGATTAATAACATAAGATACGCCGATGATACATACCGTCTTGCTGGCCAGGAACATCGATGTACTTCAAGATTTTGTTAAAAAGGTACAAATGGTTAGCGAAGAGTATGGTCTCCACCTGAATATGTCTAAAACCAAGTGGATGATAATAAACAAATATCAACAAGCAGCAAGACAGCTGCTACGTATTCCCAGTTTTGCTATGCGGTGTAGAATCGTGGACGATGACGAAAACACTAATGAAAAAAGTTTAAGCCTTTGAGATGTCACTAGCTTAGAAGTTCTGCGCCGAATAGGCAATGGCAAAGAAATTGCACTTACAATTAAAAGGCGAAAGCTGAAATATCTCGGCCATGTCATGAGACATAAAATACAGCCCCTTGCAGCTGGTAATACACGGAAAGATAGATAGCAAACGGGGTCCAGGAAGAAGAAGACATTCTTGGTTATGTAACTTAAGACAACGGTTCAGACTTACGTCTGTTCAGCTGTTTCGAAGCGCCGCACAGTAGTCCGAAAACCCGAAAAGCTGGCCATAATGTAAGAAACAAAAGGTTCTATTTAGGAATTTCTACCTGTTTGAATACTTCTGCCAATTCATCTACTATGATATACGACCACTCAGGTGCATCTTCCGCTCACACCTCCCTCATAACTTTTGTTTCATTTCGAAACGTCGAGTGCCATGCAACATCTCTTGTGAAGCACGTCAGACGTCGAGTTTAAATAGTACAGTACAAAGTGTGTGAACGAATTTTAATTGTGTAAAATGAATTCGGTCATTGAAGGCGAGTACAATTTCTGGAATTTCATATTTACTTAATGTTAACTGAATAATTAACAGTCGATAACTGTATCGAGTTTTTTAAGAAAATATTCCCAAAAATTTTTAAAGAACAAGCAATAAGTTAAAAACTCCGTTGAACTCTAACGTGAAATGAGTTGTAGGTTGTTTATTAGACATTTTTTGCCAAAATGTCGAACAATTGAGTGCTAGATGTCGCAAGTTTGATATCTGTGTTAGTTCTTGTACGAAGGTGTGTGTGGACGCAATGGACGCGTTTTTCTTAAAATTCGAGAAAGTGTTTCAAAGTTAAAAAAAAAAATGTTAAAAAACTCGGGATAATGTTGCAAAATTCAACCAATTGTTTGAAAATTGGGAAAATTGTTGCAAAATGTGAAAAATAGTTAACAAATTCGATTAAATGTTGCAAAAATCTATAAATTATTATAAAATGATAAAGTTAATTAAACAATTCGGGAAAATGTTACAACATGTAGCAAAATTGTTTACAAAATTGTTGCTAAAATTGAAAAATACTTGAAAATTCCAATAAGATGTTACTAAATTGGAAAAATCATTTTCATCTGGAAATTATTGCACAATGTAGCAAATTATTTGAAAATTCACAAAAGATTTCATAAAAATAATTCACATTTTTCCAAAAAATAGTTCATTTTGGCACCGCCATTCGGTTGTTTTGAAATTTGAACTTCATATTCGCAATCAGTGAACCCAAAAACCCATATATACATAGTTTCATAAAAATAAATCATGTTTCTCCAAAAATAGTCAGTTATTTTGGAGCCGCCATTTTGTTTTTTGAAATTTGAACTTCATAATCGTAATCAGCGACCCCAAAAACTCATGTATACAGAGTCTCATAAAAATAACTCACGTTTTTCCACAGAGTCCTTCATTTTGTAGCCGCCATTTTATTTTTTGAAAATTTGACTTCATATTCGTGGTCAGTGGTCCCGAAAACCCCGATATACCGAGTTTTGTCGAAATCGAATAATACCTTCAGATTTTGGCCAACGTTTCGGGATATTTTTCTTCTGTGCGCTGTCAATAAAGTCAGGATTATCATGTCAACAGCCAACGTCCGAAACGGATAAGGCACTGGAAGAGGAACAGCAATATTGGAAAAACAGCAAAGATAGTTGGAGGCTGAGTATTTGAATAAATTAATAAATAGGGTGTGGAACATCCGTGAGGTAGTACAAGGCAATTTTTTGAGCATTTCCTTACACCAATCGACAAGAGCCCGTTTTTGAGTTTCGTTTAAATTATGCGGAATCCATCGAGAACCTATCTTTTTTACAGCTAAATGTTCATGCAAAATCGAATATACTGCAATCTTCACTATGCCTAAGGCTGCTTCTATCTCACGGTAAGTCAGATGCAGATGCTCTTCAATCATGTTCCGCACAGCATCGATATTTTTTAAAACAAGACTCAAATTTGGTCGACCTTCACGAAATTCAATGCTGATGGAAGCGCGACCATGAGGAAATTCCGCAAACCAATTGTAAACAGTTTTTTCTGATGATGATTCATTATCAAAAGTTGAACGAAGCGATTCGAGGAATTGTTGTTGAGCTACTTTGCTAAAATCATAAAAACTCTAACGAAAACCTTCACGTGAAATTTCCATTTGTCCACAAAACTATTTTTTTTTAAATGCTCTATTCGGTCAATTTCTGAGCCGCCACTATTTTAACAATAATAAATGTAAAATTTTACAATGGTAATGTCACAACTCAATAGCGCCAACTAGTGGTCGTTTGTAAAAATTTAGCAGGTGACCCTCGTATTAAAAATAAAGATGACAGATTGTGGGTTGAAGGAAATAAGTGCCCGTAGATCATCAGAAAGGGGTTTTTATGTACGTATTGATCTTGTAGTTATTCTGTGATAGGTATTCTATTTTAAAAAATAAACGCAAATATCTGTACTGCATTTTGTTTGATAACGACGACATCGAAGGCTTTTTTGACAACTTATTTCGTTTAATTATGACTAGTTTTCATTCCAATGCAACTTTGTCGTCAGGCGATGCTGAATCCATAGGTGGCCTCATTAGAGAGCATCGCGGACATTTTTGCCTTTTTCAAAAGAGGAGCAATTAACAATTACCCATAACTGGCGTTCCTGCGAAAGAATCCTGTAAATGGCCGACGATATACCGACTGCTCGACGGTTTATTATGTAATTATCATAGTTAGGCAAAAAAAAAGATGACCGTATCTGATAATTAGGTCGTTTTAGCATTACGGTCGGAGTAATGTACCGCAAGCAGTTAACTGAAGTAACTAACAGAAAATGTTATGTTATGTACTACGTGGTGTGAAAATCTGGAGACTTTTGAAGAAGGAACACGCCAAAAATCGATTTTATTCAACATAATTTCCTTCAAGAGCGATACACACAGTTTCCCATTCGACTTCTTCTTTTAAGTCAAATCTTTTTCCCCTGGAGCCACCTTTTCAAATTTGGAAACAGGTAATAACCGCTGGGGACCAGATATGGTAAATACGGAGGATAAGGAAGCAATTCCTAGACCAAATGGTCCAATTTTACCATCGTTTGATGGAGTTGTGAGCTGGTGCATTATCTTGGTGAAACAACGCTTTTTTCTTCACTAAATGAGGCCTTTTTTTGTTGATTTCACAATTCAAACGGCTCAGTAAAAGCACGTAACAGTCTCCGATGATTGTTCGTCCCTTCTCAACATAGTCGATTACTATTATTCCATGAGCATCCCAAAAAATACTTGCCATTCGTCAGGACGCCTTCCTAACCCTCCCCCTGCCGGCAACCAATTCCCGAGACCCCCAGACCCTCCCTCGGACGAAAACGATAGCCCGCGCAACCCACCCCAGACAGAAGAATGTAAAAGTAGGTTAAGTTAGAATAGGTCCTAGATTAGGTTAGGTTAGGTCATCAACACCATAGAGGAAAAGGGACGTGATCAGTGCCTTAAAGAAACTTAAACCTAAATCAACCGCTGGAACCGATGGTCTACCAGCTTTTTTTATTCGGGATTGTGCAGCTGTGTTGTCCAAGCCTCTCACGTTTCTTTTCAATCTGTGTTTAAAATCATCGTCCTTTCCACAAATCTGGAAGACGTCTAAAATATGTCCCGTATTCAAAAAGGGTGATAAGAGCCACATTGAAAATTACAGAACTGTGGTAACATTGAACAACTTTTCAAAGGTTTTCGAAATTGTGCTATATGACATTATATTTAATCATGTTAAACTTTTCATAACTGAAAGCCAACATGGATTCTTTCCAGGGCGTTCAGCCATTACCAATTTAGCTACAATTACTCAATTTATTTCGGAAAGTATGGACAATGGAGGACAAATCGACGTAGTTTATACAGACTTCTCAAAGGCTTTTGACCGGCTTGACCATGGTATTCTGCTTGAAAAACTCTCAAACTGTGGAGTTAATGGCAATTTATTAAACCTGCTGAAATCTTATTTAATTGGTCGTCAACTGATAGTAAATTATCGTGGTTTTGAGTCGGTCATTATTAATGCTACCTCTGGTGCTCCTCAAGGGTCTATCCTAGGACCGTTATTATTTAACATATTTATAAATGACATCACCAGAGGCCTTACCTCGTCCTCTTTGCTTTATGCTGACAATCTGAAAATATACCGATGCATAGACTTGGTGTATTCGTAATAACTTATATTTGAACACAAAGTAAATGTTTTCTATGTCATTCACTCAAAAGAAATTACCAGTAAATTTTTTATATAATTTAAACCATAATGATCTTGAAAAATGTTATCGTTTCAAAGATCTTGGTGTAACGTTTGATGCTAAACTCAGTTTTGTGGGCCATATAAATGAGACCATTGCTTCTTCTTATAGGTGTATGGGTTTCATCATGAGGAATTCTAGAGACCTTTCAAACATTGAAACCCTCATCACTTTATTTAATGCTTTGGTTCGTTCTAAACTGGAATATGGTTCAGTTATCTGGTACCCAACATATGAGATACACAGTAATCATATTGAAAAAATCCAAAGACGATTTGTGAAGTTCCTCTGGTTTAAATTAGATGGTATTTATCCACCATTGAGTTTCCCTAATGATGTTCTATTAAGAAGATTCAATATTGTTAGCCTTTCTAGGCGTAGAGAATATGCTACAATCTTGTTTTTATATAAAATCTTGAACAACAGAATTGAATGCCCTTGTACCCTGTCAAGTATTAGGTTCCGTGTGCCATCTCATTCCCTTTTCTACATGCCTGTTCCAACAACAAACTTGTTGATGTACTCGCCGCTATACGTTATGTGCATGAATTATGAAAGGGTTAAACATATAGTTGATATTTTCTATTGCAGTATAACATCTTTACGTAGGTCATGTTTAACTGAGGATTAGGTCTCTCTCTTTTTTTTTGTTTTTTTTATTTAGCTTGTAGTGTAGTTATTAGAATTATTAAAATACTAATTTGATAGATACTTATCTATTTGTATTTGTTATATTTGAATGTTCCTATCCTATAATTGGATTGTTCTGTAGGATAGTTGTATTAAATAAATAAATAAATAAATAATCATATTAAAAAACACATTTTCTAGGTTTAGATTAGGAACACTACTGCAAATACTTAGTTAAGTTAGAATACACTTAGATTATTCTTTCTCACCATGTCAGAACAACGTTCAATTAATAGAAGTAAAAGGCTATGCCTTTCTTGTAAGTCAATAAAGAAAATGAAAAACTTGCCACTCTTGCGGACTGACTATCCGGCTCAGGTGTGTAGTGGTGGATCTATGGTTCGTCCATTGTTACGGATCGACGAAAAAACTCCTGTGAATTAGGCCAAAACAGTGCGAAATAGCGTTCTGAATCTCTGACACGTTGCTATTTTTGATCAATCATCGGGAGCTTTTTGATATGCATAAATTCATGCAAAATATGCCTCACGCGTTCTGTTGATATCTTCACGATGCCAGCTACCTCTATCACTTTCACTTTGTGGTCATTCAGAACAATATGGTGAATTTTTTTTGTATTTTTCGGAGTGATTCCCTCATTTCGACGTCCGGAATGTAGTGCATCATCGGTGGCTGTACGACCGCATTTAGGTCACATCGACATACAGTTGCTCCCGACGGAGCAGATGTGCCATAACACTTCTCAAGCCATTCTTGGATTCTGGTTGTATTTTTTCCCATCAACACATGAAACTCTTTTTATTCCATCGTTTTGTAAAAATCAAAAGTAGCGGCACTCAAACAGCTAAAACTCGCAGACTAACAGACAAAATGTCATGAAAATCGTACACGAATCTTCTGCGAGTTGACTCTAACTTTGTGCTGTCATCTCTCGGAAAATCTCAGGACTTTTCCTCCATGTAGTATATTATAATTATGTCATTATTTTGCGTTTTATTTACAAAAAAGTCGAGGCGTCTTTTTTGATCTGAAATTTCGTACTAGGCAGTAAATTTTTATCGTCACATTGCTAAAAGTAACATATCTCAACGTTCCCAATCAAGAAAAACGACTGGCACTTAGTTGCCAGCGATAGTTTAATGGAGTAATTTAAAAGTTTAAAGATAGTAACAGGACTGTAGCTTAAATTCACTGTTTTTAACAATTAAAAAGATTCTAAAGATTTAAGTGTTCCATAAAACTTTTACGAACGCATTAATTTTAAGTAAGAGCCAATTCTGGATATATTAATATTGTCTACCGTAACGCCTTAAATTGATGTACTTTGAAATTAATTACAGAAGAGTTATGTGGCATTTTATGAACTTTAAGCATTTAAAATCCGAATCATAGAAAGAAACAGGACAGATACAAACATAGTATTGTATTTGATCCTTCTTGGGGCACATCCGCAACAATCTGCCAAATTTAACATTTAGCAAATTGAAATAAGTATAGTAATAGTATCGAGGTTTCTGTAAAGCTACACTGGCATAAAACCCTAACACACGAGTTTAACTTGACAGTATTTTTTCAATAACTTACTTACTTACTTATTCCTTATGCCTTTCTACCCCTTGTTAGGAGTGTAAGGCCCGTGGAGTTGAGTTATTCTATATTTGTCTTTTCCATATTTAATTCTACATCTTTCCATCCTGTTTAAAGTGTTGCCTCTTTTGTTTCTTCTGTATTTGTTTTTCTGTTTGTATGAGTTCTGTAACTTGTTCCGGTATTACAGTCCCTGGCCAAATTATTAGACGCACTGTATTTTTTTTAGTAATTTTATGTTTCTTAAGAGTTTTTATGCAATAATGGTATATTTAAACTACAATATTATTGATTTTGATTTAAAAGGATTGTTGTAGACTACATATTTGTATTTATTTTTAACATATGGCAACACTCTGTTGAGAAAGTGATACATGAACGTAAACAAGTACAAATCTGTATCAGTCGCGATCGGAATCGAGTCAGGTACGGACGTGTTTCTGTGGCTTTATGGACTGTGATTGTTTGTTTAACAGTTTTATACTACTCAGTTATTAGTTTATTTTGTATGCAGTGTTTTTTTAAAAAAGTAATTGGACTATTTTCATTATGGGTAGAAAAGGCGATCTTTCACCACGTAAAAAAGCTGAAGTGAAGGCCCTTGTGATTGCGAAAACATTTACAAACCGAGAAATATCACGAAGATTGGAGGTTTCTGAAGCTAGTGTACGACGCATAAAAAAGAAAATTGAGTCAGGGAAGGAATTAAGCCCGAAAAGAAAGAAAAGATGCGGTAGAAAACTAATTTTCACTCCACGGTCAGAGAGATGTTTGAAGAAAATTTGTGTAGAAAACAGATTTGCTACAACAAAGGTAATAAAATCACAACTCCAGGATCCTAGCGTAAATGCTTCTGAGCGCACTGTTCGAAGGAAATTGAAAGAATTAGATTTTAAGGCCTGTCGCCCGCCAGGAAGCCCAAGTTAACAGCTGCAATGAAAGCAAAGCGCCTGAAGTGGGCCAAACAATGGCAAGACAAAGATGTGGACTTCTGGAGATCGGTAAGATACAGCAATTTAATCAATAACACAGGGGAACAGCTGTTTTGGTGTCGAGGTTTTTTGAGCTGATTCTATATCAATTTGATGTCCTGAATTCAAATAACGTATTCATTTGTACCTAGAAGCTCAAATTTTTAAGATATACAATTTTAGAGAAATATAAGTTACATTATTGTAACTCAAATCCGTAAGTGTAGTAAACAAAAGTAGATACGAAATTTTTATTTTAGTTATACAAAATACAATATTATGTCGTACTTACAAACAAAAAAAAAACATTGAAGAAATGAAATAGTCACTCAACACTTGGAAAGCTTCTTTTCCGCGACATTCTTGAATGTTTTTTTAAACAGTCCCTTTTTAAACTCCAGCAGTAATCTGCCATCATGTGCATGTCCCATCTTCCTTGGTAGCGGTCCTCCATAACTTTAATATCTTGGTGAAATCTTTCACCTTGTTCCTCACTCATGTCTCCTAAATTTTCTGGAAAACGGTCTGAGTGGCTGTGTAAATAGTGTATTTTAATACTCATATTTCACCCTAAGGATTTGAAACTATTAAGCATCTTGTTAACCATTTCAACATAGTTTTGAGCTTTATGTTTGCCTAGAAAATTTTCTACAACTGCAACAAATGATGTCCAAGCTTCTCGTTCAACTTGATTCATTGAATTTATGAAGGCAGGATCCTTAATTAATTGTCTTATTTGTGGGCCGTCGAATATCCCTGCTTGAGTTTTTCTGTGCTCAACTGATGCATTTTTACCCCTATATATGAAAAACCAGACCCATTCTTATCAAGAGCCTTTACAAATTGCTTCATTAAGCCCAACTTTATATGTAACGGAGGAAGTATGATTTTTTCTCTTTCAACCAAAGCGTCGTTAATGACATTCTTTTCCCCAACGTCCATGTTTTCTCTCTGAGGCCAATCTTTTCTAACCCAGTGGTGTGTTTTTGTCCCTACTATCCCAGAGGCACAAGAAACACGGATATTTCGTGTAACCACTTTGCTGCCCAAGAAGAAAGTTTACCATTTTTAAGTCTACACAAATCGTCCATTGATGTTCGTAATACTTTATCTTCTGCAAGACCAAAGCTATGGTATTATATTCTTCTTTCAGTTTCGTTGAGGAGCTAGTGGTATTGAACCATATTTATTCCCATTATGTAGAAGGACACATTTTAAACTTCGCTTTGAACTGTCAATAAATAGGCGCCAATCATCTGGAATATATTCAGAAAGTCCCATTTCTTTCATGAGTCCCCTAATTTCGTGACAAAATACAAGATTGTCTTCTTGAGAAAAGAATGGTAGCAGATCTTTTTCTCTTGTACGGTAAAAGGTAATTTTGGTTCCTTGTTCCAGTAAATTTTTGTCGTTCAACCTAGAAGCCAGTACTTCAGAAGCTTTTTTTCGATAAATTGAGATCCCTGGTGAGATCATTTAATTCATTTTGATTGAAGCGTTGAGGAACTGATGACGTCTCCTCATAGTCACTGTTAGTTTCATTAGCATCAGAACTTTTATTAGCATCAGAACTTTTATTAGCATCAGAAGAGCGATCAGAGGGAAAATATTCGTCATCAGAGATATGTGGTAGCTGATGAAATGTTGGAATCGGTATTTCATCTGAGTGCGGGATAGGGCGTATTGCCGAGTCTAAATTGGGATAAGTCCACTTACTGCGGTTATTTCGATTGATTCCATTAGTATTTACTAAATAACAATCATTGAAGTGGTTTTTTGGTTCTCTCCAAACCATTGGTACGCCGAATTTTAGACATTTTCTTTTCCCGGTAGTCCACTGCCGTAAATGCTCTGTACAAGTTTTACATACGAGATGCGGGGCACACGTTTTGTCCTGATCACCAAGCTTAACTCCAAAGTATCCAAGATACGCTCGCTTTACAAAGTCAGTAATAGTTTGTCTGTTTTGTTGTAACATGTATTCTCCGCATATATAGCAAAACACATCAGGTTGATTTACACAACTTCTTCTTGAACTGGAACCTGAACTCATTTAATTCTGTTCAATAACACAAAAACACTCTTTTCTTAACATAAAATAACACGCGGAATTCGATCTACTCTCATTAGTAAGAACGCACAAACTGACGAGACTTACCCGAGTTAGGTGATTAAAAGGGTCAGTTCAGGTACCTAATAGGCAATGGTTCCACTATTTATAGATTTACCTGGAATTTACTCAATTACAGACTGACAATAAAACCATTGTACGTATATTAATGAATATATAATAATTTTAGAACTCTCATAAATGAATATACTGAATAAAAAACCACATTGGTAGATAAGTTGATGTATCTAAAAAAGTAGAGCTGATAGAGAAAAACGGATTGCATGTATAGATTTAGCGTCCCAAATATAGTTAAAATCAGCTCTAAAATCCCAGGCACCAAAACAAAAATATTTTTTTGTTGCCCTGTGTAATTGATACATTATTATCATTTTCAGTTAAATAAAGCAAATAAACATGGAAGTTTATATATTTTTCCTATTTTTGACAGGTCTGCTTCAGTGACGAAAGAACATTCGAAATTTTGCAGAATAAAGCTCAGAATGTGCGTCGTCGTCATGGAGAAAAAGTTTCATCCTGATTGTGTCGTCCCGACGGTTAAACATCCCACCAAAGTGATGATTTGGTCAGTCATCAGCGGCAAGGGCACTGGACGTCTGTACGTCGTCAAAGGAATAATGAGGCAAGATCAGTACAAAGAAGTATTACAAAATCGGTTGATTCCGCAGCTCAGAGAATGGTTTCCAAATGGGGAACCATTCACTTTCATGCAAGATGGAGCTCCCTGTCACACTGCTCGGTCTGTTAAAGCTTTTTTGGCAGAAAAAAATATCCCTCTGTTGGATTGGCCGGGTAATAGCCCTAATTGAACCCCATTGAAAATGTGTGGGAGCTGATGAAAAGAGAAGTGGCTAAAGATGTGATTACCAACAAAACCCAGCTCCTAGAAAAGATTATTCATGTGTGGAATCATCATCCTCAAATGCAGGAGACAGTACAATCTTGCATTGATAGCATGCCGCGCAGAATTAAAGCTTTGATAGCGGCTAAAGGTGGCTCAACTAAATATTGACTTTTACTAACATTAGTTTCACTTTTCTTTAAAACTTAATAAACTTATGCTTTTCTAAATTAATGCTGTTTTATTTATGTCAAATAAATAGGTAATTGATTGGATAATATAAAAATAAAAAACAAATCAATTTAAAATAATAAAACGGTACAATATCACTCGGTAATTAATATTTTACATGAAATCTTGCAGTGCGTCTAATAATTTGGCCAGGGACTGTATGTATCTATGTTAATTTTTGTATGCTTTCCTTCTAATTTTTTGCATCCATTTCCTTTCCTCTCTGTTTCAGTGATTCTTACATAGTGCATTTGTTGTTCTTCTGCCAGTTTATCTTCTTTTTTTCCGTTTATACCTCTATTATTCCGTGTTCTCAATCTAAAAACTTGATAATTATTTCCCATTTTTTTCTTCCTATCTATTTCTTTGATCATCTTCTTATTCGTATTCACTTTACTAGTCCTCTCTTCCATATCCTTTATCTTTGCCAGGGTCGTCGTCAATCTACCTATCTCTCTCCTTTTTCTCAGTTTTTTTGACTTGATGGTCATAGTATTCTTTGTTTGTTCTTTCAGTTTTTCTTCCTCAATGTCCCATTTATGTTCTCTTCCTTCGATTTCGATTTCTTGATATCCTATTTTCACCCTTTTTCCATTCTTTCTCTCGTACTCTGCTATATGCTTCAATTTCTTTTGAATTTCGCGTTCATCTTTTGTTAAATCGTTGTTTGTATAAATTCTCTCTCTTAGGTTTCTCAGTTTGTTTTTATTTTTCATTACAGCTTCCTTATTTCCTGTGTTCCCAAGTTCTATCTTGTATATAGTCTTTCCCATTTTTATCACATATTTAATCTGTACTTTTGTGTCCATAGCCCTCTCCATAAAAAGTGCTAGACCCATTTTTAGATCTGGTTGGCTTTTCGCTTCAAAACTCATTCCCGATATTACTATATTATTCCTTACGTTGTCTTTTTCCAGTCTACTCATCTTCAAATCCATACTACTCATATTTTCTCTAATTATCTTATTTTCTTCTTTCAATATCTCATTCTCCTTTCTTAGTTCCTTCAACTCTTGTTGGTATCTCTTCTGATCTTGCTTCATATCCTTTATATCCGACATTAGTTCTCTGATCATTTCTATCAAATTGTCTATCTTATCTCCTCTTTCGTTTTTTGTTTTTCTGTAGTGTTCTTATCAGCTTTTTATTCTTCTTGAATAATCCCATTGGCTCTTTTTTTTCTTCAACTCTTCCTCTTTTCGAGTCTCCTGAGGTATAATCATCGCTATCCATTGTTCCTTCTGTTATAAAAACTTTACGTGTGTTCCTCGTATAGTCCACTTTTAAACGCTACACTCTGCTTTATTTCTAGTCCCTCTCGTTTGCAATCGACAACGTAATTAAATAGATCGAAACACTACCGTAATAATGCTCGTTAAACGAGTTGACTATTGCCGGGCGCACGATTTACGTATTCACCCATCGCGATCCGAAACTCAACTCCCCTAACTAACTAAACGCTTAAAAATTAAAGAAGGTTCAAATTTACAAGTATAACTAAGTTTGTCCAAAGGATAGACTTAGATAACACAGATATGCAAAGAAAAATTCTGTCTTTTAAGTAAGACACGTGTTTTCTTAAGTATTTTTTTAGAAAATACACTTAAATTCACCAGAACACTATTAAATTTAAAAAAATACATTTTAATAAATAAAGTAAAACTGTATAATCATTAAAATTATGGAATGAAACTATTATTTCAGACATCTTGTTCTGAACCTACGTTTATCATAAAAATTTAAAAATATTGGGTTTTAGGGTTCATGTTTAACAAAAAACACGCATCACCTTTAACTAAGCTACGTAGCAAAATGCTGTTTAAAATAAATATGTTCAACACCTAAATTAAAAAATTGTTTTTAATTTTTATTAATATTAAACAAAACTAGTATGTCATTGCATTTATTTACTTTAAAAAAGCATTTTACCAACCACACAGCACCCTTGTTAAGTATTAAAAGCGAGTTTTTTATTGAAACTGAACATAAAACTTTATTTTTTGATGTCAAGTTAGGATTAAGAACTTCAAAAAAACACTGGAAATAATAGTTTTGTTCAATATTAATAAAAATTAAAAACAATTTTTTTTAATTTAGCCGTTGCACATATTTATTTTAAACAGCATTTTGCTACGTAGTTTAGTTAAAGGTGGTGTATGCGTGTTTTTTTTTGTTAAACATGAACACTAAAACCTAATATTTTTTAAGTTTTTATGATAAACGTAGATTGAGAACATTTAAAGATGTCCGAAATAAACAGTTTTATTCCATAATTTTAATGATTATACAGTTTTACATTATTTATTAAAATGTATTTTTTTTCAATTTAATGGGTTTCTGGCAACTTTAAGTGTGTTTTTTGAAAAAACCTCACGGTGGATGTTTTTTTTTTTATTATCTTTTTTGGATTCAACATAAAAAAGTACTTAAGAAAACACGTGTCTCACTTAAAAGGCAGATAATTTTTTTGTATATTTGTGTAATTTGTGAAAGGTATGAAAAAAGGACACGAAATTTCCCGAATTCGAATATAAAGACTTTCTCACCTTAAGGGTAAGGGTTTTAATTCATTATAAAGTTAAGGAAAACTTCTCTTTATTTTCAGAGAAAGATAGAACATAACACACTAGTCCAACTCATATTTACCAGCATTATGAAGTCCCAGTTTATAGGTATATGTAGCTAAGTTTGTCCAAAGGAAAGATTTAGATAATTGATGTCAAGGATGTTAAAAAAAACAAGTATTGGTTGGCAATTTACTTTTAACATAAATTCCACAATAAAATCCTAAAAGAACTCTAACCTAACCCTTGACACATGATTAAAGTTCCCGATTACGTAAACCGTTAATAAATTGAAAATACGACTTTAAAGTTACGTACAATTCCTTTAGAGACACCTCTTAAAACCCAAGCTCTCATTACACAAAACTTCCTGAATTCAAATACAAAGAGAATCTCAACTTGGAGGTTTTAATTCGATCCAAAGTTAAGGAAAACTTCTCTTTATTTTCAGAGAAAGATAGGACTTAACACACTAGTCCAACTCATATTTACCAGCATTATGAAGTCCCAGTTTATAGGTATATGTAGCTAAGTTTGTCCAAAGGAAAGACTTAGATAATTGATGTCAAGGATGTTAAAAAAACAAGTACTGGTTGGTAATTTACTTTTAACATAATATCCACACTAAAATCCTAAAAGAACTCTAACCTAACCCTTGACACATGATTAAAGTTCCCGATTACGTAAACCGTTAATAAATTGAAAATACGACTTTAAAGTTACGTACAATTCCTTTAGAGACACCTCTTAAAACCCAAGCTCTCATTACACAAAACTTCCCGAATTCAAATACAAAGAGAATCTCAACTTCGAGGTTTTAATTCGATCCAAAGTTAGGGAAAACTTCTCTTTATTTTCAGAGAAAGATAGAACTTAACACACTAGTCCAACTCATATTTACCAGCATTATGAAGTCCCAGTTTATCGGTATATGTAGCTAAGTTTGTCCAAAGGAAAGACTTAGATAATTTATTGTCAAGGATGTTAAAAAACAAGTATTGGTTGGCAATTTACTTTTAACATAAATTCCGCACTAAAATCCTAAAAGAACTCTAACCTAACCCTTGACACATGATTAAAGTTCCCGATTACGTAAACCGTTAATAAATTGAAAATACGACTTTAAAGTTACGTACAATTCCTTTAGAGACACCTCTTAAAACCCAAGCTCTCATTCCACAAAACTTCCCGAATTCAAATACAAAGAGAATCTCAACTTGGAGGTTTTAATTCGATCCAAAGTTAAGGAAAACTTCTCTTTATTTTCAGAGAAAGATAGAACTTAACACACTAGTCCAACTCATATTTACCAGCATTATGAAGTCCCAGTTTATAGGTATATGTAGCTAAGTTTGTCCAAAGGAAAGACTTAGATAATTGATGTCAAGGATGTTAAAAAAACAAGTATTGGTTGGCAATTTACTTTTAACATAAATTCCACAATAAAATCCTAAAAGAACTCTAACCTAACCCTTGACACATGATTAAAGTTCCCGATTACGTAAACCGTTAATAAATTGAAAATACGACTTTAAAGTTACGTACAATTCCTTTAGAGACACCTCTTAAAACCCAAGCTCTCATTACACAAAACTTCCTGAATTCAAATACAAAGAGAATCTCAACTTGGAGGTTTTAATTCGATCCAAAGTTAAGGAAAACTTCTCTTTATTTTCAGAGAAAGATAGAACTTAACACACTAGTCTAACTCATATTTACCAGCATTATGAAGTCCCAGTTTATAGGTATATGTAGCTAAGTTTGTCCAAAGGAAAGACTTAGATAATTGATGTCAAGGATGTTAAAAAAACAAGTATTGGTTGGCAATTTACTTTTAACATAAATTCCACACTAAAATCCTAAAAGAACTCTAACCTAACCCTTGACACATGATTAAAGTTCCCGATTACGTAAACCGTTAATAAATTGAAAATACGACTTTAAAGTTACGTACAATTCCTTTAGAGACACCTCTTAAAACCCAAGCTCTCATTACACAAAACTTCCCGAATTCAAATACAAAGAGAATCTCAACTTCGAGGTTTTAATTCGATCCAAAGTTAGGGAAAACTTCTCTTTATTTTCAGAGAAAGATAGAACTTAACACACTAGTCCAACTCATATTTACCAGCATTATGAAGTCCCAGTTTATCGGTATATGTAGCTAAGTTTGTCCAAAGGAAAGACTTAGATAATTTATTGTCAAGGATGTTAAAAAACAAGTATTGGTTGGCAATTTACTTTTAACATAAATTCCGCACTAAAATCCTAAAAGAACTCTAACCTAACCCTTGACACATGATTAAAGTTCCCGATTACGTAAACCGTTAATAAATTGAAAATACGACTTTAAAGTTACGTACAATTCCTTTAGAGACACCTCTTAAAACCCAAGCTCTCATTCCACAAAACTTCCCGAATTCAAATACAAAGAGAATCTCAACTTGGAGGTTTTAATTCGATCCAAAGTTAAGGAAAACTTCTCTTTATTTTCAGAGAAAGATAGAACTTAACACACTAGTCCAACTCATATTTACCAGCATTATGAAGTCCCAGTTTATAGGTATATGTAGCTAAGTTTGTCCAAAGGAAAGACTTAGATAATTGATGTCAAGGATGTTAAAAAAACAAGTATTCGTTGGCAATTTACTTTTAACATAAATTCCACAATAAAATCCTAAAAGAACTCTAACCTAACCCTTGACACATGATTAAAGTTCCCGATTACGTAAACCGTTAATAAATTGAAAATACGACTTTAAAGTTACGTACAATTTCTTAGAGACACCTCTTAAAACCCAAGCTCTCATTACACAAAACTTCCTGAATTCAAATACAAAGAGAATCTCAACTTGGAGGTTTTAATTCGATCCAAAGTTAAGGAAAACTTCTCTTTATTTTCAGAGAAAGATAGAACTTAACACACTAGTCCAACTCATATTTACCAGCATTATGAAGTCTCAGTTTATAGGTATATGTAGCTAAGTTTGTCCAAAGGAAAGACTTAGATAATTGATGTCAAGGATGTTAAAAAAACAAGTACTGGTTGGCAATTTACTTTTAACATAATATCCACACTAAAATCCTAAAAGAACTCTAACCTAACCCTTGACACATGATTAAAGTTCCCGATTACGTAAACCGTTAATAAATTGAAAATACGACTTTAAAGTTACGTACAATTCCTTTAGAGACACCTCTTAAAACCCAAGCTCTCATTACACAAAAAACTTCCCGAATTCAAATACAAAGAGAATCTCAACTTCGAGGTTTTAATTCGATCCAAAGTTAGGGAAAACTTCTCTTTATTTTCAGAGAAAGATAGAACTTAACACACTAGTCCAACTCATATTTACCAGCATTATGAAGTCCCAGTTTATCGGTATATGTAGCTAAGTTTGTCCAAAGGAAAGACTTAGATAATTTATTGTCAAGGATGTTAAAAAACAAGTATTGGTTGGCAATTTACTTTTAACATAAATTCCGCACTAAAATCCTAAAAGAACTCTAACCTAACCCTTGACACATGATTAAAGTTCCCGATTACGTAAACCGTTTAATAAATTGAAAATACGACTTTAAAGTTACGTACAATTCCTTTAGAGACACCTCTTAAAACCCAAGCTCTCATTCCACAAAACTTCCCGAATTCAAATACAAAGAGAATCTCAACTTGGAGGTTTTAATTCGATCCAAAGTTAAGGAAAACTTCTCTTTATTTTCAGAGAAAGATAGAACTTAACACACTAGTCCAACTCATATTTACCAGCATTATGAAGTCTCAGTTTATAGGTATATGTAGCTAAGTTTGTCCAAAGGAAAGACTTAGATAATTGATGTCAAGGATGTTAAAAAAACAAGTACTGGTTGGCAATTTACTTTTAACATAATATCCACACTAAAATCCTAAAAGAACTCTAACCTAACCCTTGACACATGATTAAAGTTCCCGATTACGTAAACCGTTAATAAATTGAAAATACGACTTTAAAAGTTACGTACAATTCCTTTAGAGACACCTCTTAAAACCCAAGCTCTCATTACACAAAACTTCCCGAATTCAAATACAAAGAGAATCTCAACTTCGAGGTTTTAATTCGATCCAAAGTTAAGGAAAACTTCTCTTTATTTTCAGAGAAAGATAGAACTTAACACACTAGTCCAACTCATATTTACCAGCATTATGAAGTCCCAGTTTATAGGTATATGTAGCTACGTTTGTCCAAAGAAAAGACTTAGATAATTGATGTCAAGGATGTTAAAAAAACAAGTATTAGTTGGCAATTTACTTTTAACATAAATTCCGCACTAAAATCCTAAAAGAACTCTAACCTAACCCTTGACACATGATTAAAGTTCCCGATTACGTAAACCGTTAATAAATTGAAAATACGACTTTAAAGTTACGTACAATTCCTTTAGAGACACCTCTTAAAACCCAAGCTCTCATTACACAAAACTTCCCGAATTCAAATACAAAGAGAATCTCAACTTCGAGGTTTTAATTCGATCCAAAGTTAGGGAAAACTTCTCTTTATTTTCAGAGAAAGATAGAACTTAACACACTAGTCCAACTCATATTTACCAGCATTATGAAGTCCCAGTTTATCGGTATATGTAGCTAAGTTTGTCCAAAGGAAAAGACTTAGATAATTTATTGTCAAGGATGTTAAAAAACAAGTATTGGTTGGCAATTTACTTTTAACATAAAATTCCGCACTAAAATCCTAAAAGAACTCTAACCTAACCCTTGACACATGATTAAAGTTCCCGATTACGTAAACCGTTAATAAATTGAAAATACGACTTTAAAGTTACGTACAATTCCTTTAGAGACACCTCTTAAAACCCAAGCTCTCATTCCACAAAACTTCCCGAATTCAAATACAAAGAGAATCTCAACTTGGAGGTTTTAATTCGATCCAAAGTTAAGGAAAACTTCTCTTTATTTTCAGAGAAAGATAGAACTTAACACACTAGTCCAACTCATATTTACCAGCATTATGAAGTCTCAGTTTATAGGTATATGTAGCTAAGTTTGTCCAAAGGAAAGACTTAGATAATTGATGTCAAGGATGTTAAAAAAACAAGTACTGGTTGGCAATTTACTTTTAACATAATATCCACACTAAAATCCTAAAAGAACTCTAACCTAACCCTTGACACATGATTAAAGTTCCCGATTACGTAAACCGTTAATAAATTGAAAATACGACTTTAAAGTTACGTACAATTCCTTTAGAGACACCTCTTAAAACCCAAGCTCTCATTACACAAAACTTCCCGAATTCAAATACAAAGAGAATCTCAACTTCGAGGTTTTAATTCGATCCAAAGTTAAGGAAAACTTCTCTTTATTTTCAGAGAAAGATAGAACTTAACACACTAGTCCAACTCATATTTACCAGCATTATGAAGTCCCAGTTTATAGGTATATGTAGCTACGTTTGTCCAAAGAAAAGACTTAGATAATTGATGTCAAGGATGTTAAAAAACAAGTATTAGTTGGCAATTTACTTTTAACATAAATTCCGCACTAAAATCCTAAAAGAACTCTAACCTAACCCTTGACACATGATTAAAGTTCCCGATTACGTAAACCGTTAATAAATTGAAAATACGACTTTAAAGTTACGTACAATTCCTTTAGAGACACCTCTTAAAACCCAAGCTCTCATTACACAAAACTTCCCGAATTCAAATACAAAGAGAATCTCAACTTCGAGGTTTTAATTCGATCCAAAGTTAAGGAAAAGTTCTCTTCACTCTCGGAGAATGTATAAACTCCCGCAGCCGAGAGATAGAACTTTGAATTATTTAAGTCGCCTCCCTTTTATAAGACAACTTTAATCTCAGTTTTCTGTTTTTGCCGAGGCGATGCAAATGAATAAATGATTCAAAAACGAGGGAGAGAAAAAGTTTAAGAATTTAGTTAAGTTTGCCGGAGAGTTTAAGACTTGGAAATTAATTAATATGAATGGCGGGACGTCGTTTTTTTTTTTAATTTCGAATCGAGAAACTTTTTAACAAGTTAAATAATCGTATTTGTGAATTAAATTATGGAAGTTATTAGATTTTATTTTCGGATCAATACAATTAAGTGTTAAGAAAACGGACTTTTTTATTAACCTCTTCACGACCGAATTTATTTGGGAAAGTAGGACCAAAATGCCCGATTTTTTTTTATGGTATGTGTTAAATCTGCAAATAGGACTTACCAAATATGTTTTTTCAAAGTTTCAAAAAAAACAAGTGTTTTCACAAAAAATAAAACATTTTAATTCTGTTCTTGACATCACCCGAATTAACTCGGGCGTTCAAAGAAATGCTAATTTGAAACAAAATTTGAGCCAAATAACAAAAAAGTGGCTTATCTTATCAACTAAATAGTACTAACTGTATGATATACTCTAAAGCAGGGTGTAACACAGAGCGGTACGTCACAAATAGGGCAGTAGTAGCCCAGTAAACACACTATACAGTAGCGAAACTCAAGGATAATCGCATAGGAAAATCAGGTTCGTTTTCAGAAGGTCATGTGGCAATCCGCCATGTTAAAAGTGGACCAGCGCGAGATTTGAAATACAAATAAAGTTGTGCAAAGTTTTATCATTCAAAATCATAGATATAAAAATGTTTGAAAATTTTTGATTTTTTATTTAATACAGCATGAGTAATATAAAAGTTAATGCAGCATGAGTAATATAAAAAAAAAAAACAAAAAGAATGCAGCACTTTGTTAGAAAATAAATGAATACAGGTGAAAAACTTGATAGGAAGGTATATGATGGAATTCTTCATATTCAACTTCATTTTTAATAACCTTATCCAAAAATTCAAAAGTCTATCAAAGTTAAACGTCACTGTTTGAGGTTAAAGTTTTATTTACATCATTTTTCAAGTAAATTTGTGATTAAAGATGTTTTTTAAGGACTAAATTAATTTAATTTTAATTGTCATTACTAAGATGTCAACATCTTCTAAAATAAGAGCATTATTGGTGTGATAGATCTCTCATTAATTAAAAAACACTGTATCTACATTTTTGGTACTTATTTTTTCTTAAACTACAAAACTATATTGTGTAACTTCGAGAAAGGTTAATATAATATTAATGAATTATGAACGTATATGTATAGACCTCTATTTTCTATGTGAATGATTCTTAGAGGTTCTATATCTTTTTGTGTTCTGTTATCTGTATTGCTTTTTGATAAAGTAATTAACGCTTGCTTTTATTTACAATGAATTAATATTTAGATCAAAGAGTCAATACAGTAATTTCCTAATTATAGTTACATACAATACTTAGTTATGACCAAGCTGACTTGTCAATTACAACTATATTGGGAATGTGGAATCTTTGGCACAATGACACTACTCAGTATATATCACCACTACATCAAAAACTTTATTTTGGCACTCGACGCGCGTTTCGCTAACCATATTAGCTTCATTAGGAGAAATGATTGACTCATATATAGTGAGTATTGTCAATTACAGTTTAAAAGGAAAATAACTATATTTAATTTATAGTATAGGTATACAACAATAGAAATAAGTTCTTTATAAGAGTAATATTAATAACAGGTAACTAAATCTTCAAAATTTTAATAGTAACTATAATTACCATCAAAATGGACTTCGATATGGTGTACTGTCCATTTAACGAACTTATTTTCAGAATATTTTACCCTCAGGCACACATCGTCTGACAAAATCATATTACAAAAATTTCTTTGGAATCACATTAAAATTTTTCTTATTTTAATAGCATATTTGATTCAATAATCCATTTATATCAGTTATTTCAATAATCCCATTCCCCAGTGGTTTTGTGATTTCAACACGACACTTAATATTTAAACTTTCAAACCCAGCTTATAAGAAAATAAAATATACTGTCTAAAATTTGAAAATAATAAATATGTTGTTATAGGTTCTGTATTTCTTACAGAAACTTCACAGAAACTTTTGAAAAATTGGCATGAAAAAGGAGCAATGTAATTTATAGAGAAAAATAGAAAAAAAAGTCACTTTCAGAGTATTAATTGTAATTGGAATTAAACAGTGTTAAATTTATCAGGTTTATTATTAGAAAAAGTGTGTCAAACAATTAATTCAGATGAAGTTATTGAAAACTAGAAGCCTCTTGAGAATACACGTTTTAGAAAAAAATAATATGTTTTATTTATAATTTATCAAATATAAATAGTTTTTAAATAACTGAATACTAGTTACACAAAAAATAATCTTTCTAAAAACCAGAATTTGGAGGAATATTTATTAATCATAAAAAAATTACACAGGCACACAAAAAAAAAGTTTTTCACTACAGAACAGATCACTATACCTATATGTATTTTTGGGCGCTGAAACCGAATTCGAGGTCAGAATTGAGCAATCACATCAGGATTTTTAAATAACCAGCCGAACTAAGTTTAGAAATAAATTTCAAGCGTTAATGACCAAATCACTCTACCAATACGAACGTTTTATTAAATCAATCAAGGTTCCCTGGAAGGCCGTCTCTTGAGCAAATACGCCTAAACAAAATGTACATTAGTAATGATAATATTGTCCATGCATATGTATTTTTTCAAAAATGCATTTAAGATAGTGAAAAGTTGTCTTGTGAAAGCAAGCAATAGAGATTTATTAAAATAATCAACAACTCCAACAACTTTAATCGCATACCATGATTTCTATGAAATCATTGTTTCAACTAAAAACAGAGGAACTGCAAAAAAAAAATCATTAATGCAGCAACTTAAACTTTGACGGATAATACTGTTGATCATTACATGTGATGTAAATAAAGCATAATTAAATTTAGTTATGATTTAGAATAATAGTCTTAGCGCGCCCTGATTGAGTTAGAAATTTCTTATTTGCAAATTTTAGAGCATAAAAAAGTGTGACTCGAGCAAATAATTTGCGAAAATAATTATATGGAATATTGCAATTCTCAACGGCACAACAATAACCTCCTTTCCCCATGATTATATAAATTGTTTCTCAACCTTTTCGATTCTTCACTTACAAACGTTTTTAATTCTCTTTTTCTACAAACTCTCTTTTCCTTCTGTCTTTATATTCATATAAACTGCAGTCACATCAAGAAACGATGGACAATACATTTCCAAAGACACATTCCGAGATCGGATGTAAACACTGAGCGGCCATTTTGAAAAAGGACCCGTAGACGCACGCGCCGTCAAAATCTCGTCACCAAATTGGAGCTCAGTTTCGCTACTGTAGTATGTTTACTGTGGTAGTAGCGTGTTTCCTTTCGAACTTTTTTGCCGCGGGCATCACGCACTCTACAGCATACACCACATTGCCGAGTTGGAAATTGTTTTTTTTCGGTTGCCGGGATACACTCAGGGAAATGACGACCTGTCAGTCTAAGTGGTGTAGGTTGGCTTGAAGGTCGTCCTTTTCTAGAAGAAAATTCCGTGCGGTGATATTTTTCCATGATCTGTTTGATTAGATCCAACCTATAAACTAGTGCTGACTTTGTTCCTCCAGTTTTTCGATATAACACAAAAGAGTTCTACAGTGCCAAATCTAATAAATGAAAAAATATTTTTTTGTAATACTTTTTTCCACGCTTTCTTGGAAGGTTGTAGTCTGCTAAGTGTTGATCCACCCGATCAACACCGCCCATGGTGTCGTTATAATCGATGACAACGTTCGGCTTTATTATAATCTCTCTTGGTTTTTCTACCTCTACACAGGTGTTCGTATGAATGGTTGAAATCAAAGAAACATCTTTCTTGTCTTTCCACTTTAGGACACAAACTTTACCTCTTTGAAAGACTACAACTTCTCCTTTTTTCAGCTTCTTTTTTTTTAGCTCTGAAGGAACTTCTTTCCGTGTTAATTTTAGTGTTCCATAAACGTCGGTTTTCTTTGTAATAAGTAAATCCGCAAGCTGGGGGGAGTTATAAAAATTATCCATCGTTATGCAATAGCCCTTCTCTAACAATGGCTTAGACAGCGTCATGACAACTTGCGACGAAATTGGTAGATTTTCATAGTCTTTGTCAAGGTTGGTTTGTTTTCCAGTGTAGATGATAAAATTCCATACATAACCACTTTTAGATTCACACAGTAAATAGGTTTTTATACCAAATCGAGCTCTTTTTAGTGGAATGTATTGGATCCAACCAAGTCTACCCTTATATAAAAGGAGACTTTCGTCAATAGACAGATTTTTTTCAGGTACGACCAGTTCTTGAAACTTGCTAACCAATTTTTCGTATACTGGCCATATTTTATTAAGTTTTGGGTTTGGATGAGTTACTTCATCAAATTCATCATTATTAGAAAAATGGATGTTTTGATGGACAGCCTGAAATCTATTTCTGCTCATACAACTGGCAAAAAAGGGCGTCACCAAAAGAGGATCGGTTGACCAGTACTGACGCAATTCTGGTTTTTTTATAACGCTTTGTAAAATTGTCAATCCTAAAAAGACTCTAATTTCTTCGCTAGTTACAGGGTACCACATTTTTCCTCTTTTTTTTTTTGCTCAGCATACCGGTTGGTTTCTGTTACTATATGGCCAACCAGATCGTCGTCAACGAACTGTTCAAAAAAATCCAACATGTTCCAATCATTGCAGGATACACAATTTATAGACGGTACAGCCGTAAAAGGGAATGATGGTGGGGCTGGGGAATCAGGTTGCAATTCAAACCAATCACGTGCTTCAAGTAAATCCGCCGAATTATCTGAATTCGAGCTACTACTTGAAATATTGCCGTAAGATGTATCAGAGCCACTTTCGTCTATTGGTTCGTCAAGTTCTGACTCATCTGACAGATCATAATCGTGCCTGCCCATGATATACTAAGTACTTGGGTTTCAGCTACTAAAATGTAAATAACAGGTATAATAAATATATTTACTTATTGTAGACAAAAACTCACGTAAAATTTAATTCACAGAAGCAGCGCAACAAAACTTATCAAGTCGCAACACAAACTAAATTTACCCGCTGGCAGCTTATTTTGCCTCAAGATCAAATAAACAGTCGCAAAAATCCGACAAGACCCGAGGAGTTTGAGTTAAATGTGTAAAAATGCGTATTCCCGCTTTTTACGAGACAGTTCGGGTGATGGCGCATAACATCCATAAAAATTAGAGATGCCCGAGTTAGGCCCGGGCATAGGAAAATCGAAACGTTGACCGTGCCCGAGTTGTCTCGGGTACAGTCGTTAAGCGGTTAATTAACTTGCTAGTAAACGTATTAAATAAATTATTACTACATTCCCGCAGCTTTTCTTGCTGGAAAATTGCAAATTGACGCTTTATTTTGGCCCTTGTATATGCAGATGTGGTCAAAATAATAGCAGTGCTTACTAAATTTTTATCAAAACATATTTATTAAGTTTATTTAATAGAACAACTAAAACATAAATATGGTAACTTTGAAGCCCACCTAAGATGCATCAAAGTAATATAAGGCTAATTAATTAAATTCTTAAAAATCAAAGAAAAAACGACAAATTTCTAAAAATTATGGTGGACAAAATAATAGCAGTGTTTTACTAAAATTACTTTTAAAAAAACTGTACAACTAATTAACAATATTTTTCTTTTATGAGCATCAGACACACCTAATACTTAATTGTACACCCTTTATTGGCTATGACAGCTTCACAACGTCGCGGCATAGAGTTAACCAAATCTTGACATCTAAAAACAGGAATGCTTTTCCAAGAATCTCTGATTACAGTACAGAGCTCGTCTTGATTCTTAGGTTTTTCACGTGCTACGCCAGGGGTGCTCAAACGGTCGATCGTGATCAACAAGTCGATCGCGAGTGCTTTTTGAGTCGATCTCGAGAAAAAAATTCCGATGTAGAACTATTCACAGATTTTGTTTTAGGTAACTGAAACAAAATGTTATGAATAAACTACTAAAATTTATTCGATCCACAATTAGGCCAGAATAACCCCCTCATCACTTTCTTTTATCGTAATAACCCCCTGCTAGCGGCAAATGGTGGCTTTATCAAAGGAACGCGCGGTACTTGTCAAAGAAAAGGCGCGTTTTTAATTCCCGCTGATTTTTCTAGAAACTTCGGGCGGCGTATTTGACGGGAACATTCGAGACTTCGTTCGCGCCGATATAAATGTTGCGCCTGCAGGAATAGGAGTCAGTCTGAGTTGTAACTTGAAGGCGATACATCGATACAAAGTTTATTAATAAATAGTCCAAAATGAGTGCGGCGAAGAAAAGTAAACCTTATGATTTTAATAACGAATGGGAGGAAGAATTTTTCTTTTGTATGGTAAAGGATAAGTGCATTTGTCTCATTTGCCGTGCGTCAGTTGCAATACCTAAGCGTGGGAACTTAGAGAGGCATCATAAAACGGTGAATTAAGAAAACGAAAAGTACGTGATTTGATAACTTGTTTGAAAAAAAGAACAAACCATGTTCACAAGACCAGCCAAACAATCAAAAGCTGCAACGATCGCGTCATTTAAAATATCTCATATATTGGCGAAACACAAGAAACCATTTGATGATGGATTGGTTGTGAAGGATTGAAGCGGGTGAGACTTTATTTGGAGATTTTAAAAATAAAACAGAGATTATGTCTGCTATTAGAGAACTTCAGTTATCTCGTCCGACTGTCACAAGGCGTGTTGAAGTCATGAGTCAGGACATGGCAGATAAACTAAAACATGATATCATGGAATGTACATACTTTTCTTTACAGTTCGACGAATCCACCGATATGACAGACACTGCCCAGCTGTGTATTTTTATTCGAATGGTATTCAATGACATGTCGGCTAAGGAAGAGTTTTTTGACAATGATTCCTCTGAAAAAAAAGACCCGTGGCGAATATATATATGACGTTTTTCTTCAATTCTGTAACAAACTACAAGCTACCAATATATAAACTAGTGTGCATTACAACCGATGGAGCACCAGCAATGACTGGAAACAAAAGCGGTTTTGTGGCATTGTGTCGAGCTAATGATGATTTCCCTTCATTTTTCTCCTTCCATTGCATTATACATCAACAAGTTTTGTGTTCAAAAGTTCTAAACATGGAGGAGATTATGGGCATTGCAATAAAAATTGTGAATTCTATCCGTGCACGTAGCTTGCAACGACGGCTCTTTAAATTGCAGTTGGAAGATAGTGAGTCAGCTGAACACACTAATTTAGTTCTTCACACGGACGTCAGGTGGTTGAGTCACGGAAAATTCCTAGAAAGGTTTCAAGAATTATTGCCCGAAATAACAGCTTTTATGGACGAAAGAGGTGATGACAGTCAAATGCTGAAACACGGAAAATGGGTGATTGATTTGGCATTTTTGACAGACATCACAATGCATTTAAACACCATTAATTTGGAGCTTCAAGGTAAAGGAAAAACTATTATTGAGATGATTAGCGCAATAAGCGCATTTAAAAGTAAATTGCAACTTATGATAGATAAACTGAAAAGAAAGCATCTGAAAAATTTTCCGTCTTTGAAAGCAAGGATTCCTCAGTTGAATTATGATATTTATGAGGCAGAATTATCAAATATTTAGGGCCAATTCGAAATACGTTTTTATGATTTCAGTAAATTGGCAAATATCGCATCATTTATGAGTTATCCTTTTTCGTGTAAAAACATTGAGGAATTAGCTACTAAAATAGCAAGTCAGCTTAACATGGACTCATGTACTGTTGAAAATGAGTTAATGCAGATTATATTAGATATACATCTCAAAGCCACAGCATCTGATACAAAATTCTGGTGTTTTATATCTGAAGATAAATATCCGAATTTAAGGCAAATCTCCCTTCAACTGACGGCAATGTTTGGGTCAACTTATTTGTGCGAGTCTGCATTTTCTGAAATGAAGGTAATTAAGTCAAAATATCGCAATCGACTAACTGACGAACATATGTCATCATGCTTGCGATTAGCACTCGGTAATTACGTACCATCTTATGAAAAGTATGCTGAGGACATGCAGTGCCACGCTTCAACATCCAAAGTCACTCGTTAGTTAAGTTTAGACACTAGAACTCGTTTGTTTTGTAAGAACCAATAAACTCGCAATTTTAAATAATTATGAGTTTTTCCATTGACATTTTAGAGCAGATATACACTTACCTTGACTAAAAAAAAATGCATATTATGCGGAAAACTAATATCTATGCCACGATACACTCTACCTAGACGACAATCCTGCATCACACTTACTTGCAGCCTCTCAGAGTCGATCAATCGTAGTCTAACAATATTGAGGTAGATCGCCAGCAGTTCAAGTTTGAGCACCCCTGTGCTACGCTATCTTTAATATCGCCCCACAGATTTTCTATCGGGTTCAGATCTGGGCTTTGAGCAGGCCAATTTAAGACATTAATTTTTTTTCTTTTCTAAAAATTGTTTACATAATCGACTGCTATGTTTTGGGTCATTGTCATGCATAAAAACCCATTTAGGTGGCATTTCATATTCTACAACATAACGTCCTGTAAAATTTCAGCATAAACACTGGCGGTCATTATGTTTTTTAATCTAAAATATTGGCCCTACTCCTAAGTAAGAGAAACATGCCCATACCATTATTTTTGAATCGCCATGTTTAACCATCTTAATAGTGTACTGAGGCTGATATGCGGTTCCTAAAGGGCGTCTAACGTATGTTCTGAGGCCTACATTTCCAAATAATACAATTTTGCTTTCGTCGGACCACAGTATATTACGCCATTTAAATAGAGGCCATTTAATATGTTCCTTCGCGAACTCTAATCGCCTCTTTCTGTCTTTTATTTAACAAGGGTACCTTACGCGGACTTCTTGCTGGTAACTTTACTTCTTTAAGTCGTCGTCGTATCGTCCTAGGAGCTACATCCACTCTCACAATCTCCTAAAGTTGTGTTGACGAAGCAAATGGGTTTGCTTTTGAAGCTCGAACTATAAGTGTGTCCTATCTAGATGTAGTTTTGCGTTTACGACCGCGAGTTTCAGGTGTAGGTTGCCATCTTAAAGCGTTTGCTACCATTTTAGCTGAGCATCCCAAAATATTTTGAATCTGCATGTAAGATTTTCCATCACCACGCAATTTTCTTATCAATTCACGTTTTTCTTGAGAACAGTGCTTCTTCCTTCCCATAGTTGTATTGAAAACAGAAAAAGTGTTGATGGATCTGACACAAAACTATTCTAAATTTGACAATTTAACCGAACACAAGGAGCAAAAACCATTTAGGTTTGAAACACACCAGTGTTAAGCGAACACTGTTATTATTTTGACCGAGCAAAATTCATCTACTGCTACAAAAAACGTAAATACTTTGTTTATATTTATTTTTATATACATATTTTTTGTTGAAACCTCAGCACAGTTGATAAGTTTTTAAACGATAAAATATTTTTTTGCCATAATGGAATTTTGCAGTTACGTTTCAACAGTTTTAGTTATTTTTATTGAACCACTGCTATTATTTTGACCACAACTGTATGTAGTAGTATTTCCTCACTTTCTGACAGTTTTCCAGTACGTAGTGCATATTAAGGGAACATTATATTTTCTCGGGTCGGAAAAATCGACTTTTTAGACGAGAAATTTTTCAAACAAGACGAAAGGGGAGTAGGTTTTAAGCTTTGTGTTGTGTGTGAATGCGGTGATACACTCACTGACTAGCCCCAAAATTGGGAAATCATATGACATTAATAGACGTTTCATTTTTGTAATGTGGCTGTGGAATCGCTGGAGAGAACAAGTTTTGCGGCCTCACTGATTTAGGAACGGGCTTTTATGAAATAACTTATTATAAAATCATCGAAAATATTAAAATAGCAGTTGAGGCCGTATTAAAAGCTGTTATAAATAAAGCCGCCAATAAAGAGAAAGACAAAAACAAAGCAGCTTGTAATAAAGAAAATGAATTATCGGTATCAGGTGACGGATCATGAGCAAAGCGTAGCTTTACGTCTCTTTTGGGCATCATGTCTCCTATTAGTAAATACAGTAATAAGATTTTAGACGTTATTGTAAAATCAAGTTTTTGTCACGCTTGCCGAAAATAGAAAGGAAAAGAAAATACTGTTGAATTTGAGGCATTTTGGGACGAGCATGAAGACCATTATTCAGCAAAGTCATAAAGAAAGCGCCCGAAAGATGGAGGTTGATGGAGTTCTCGAGATGTTTCAGCGATGCGAAAGGTTGCGCGCATCAGGGATGCCGAACGCCACCTCACCGATGCCACCAGAGACACCAGAATCGCACAGGGGGACGAAGGAACACTTGAGAACGAGGCATATGAGGACTCGGAAGGAATTTTGTATGCAAAAGGTATAGCTAATTGAACGTAAGTAAATTTTAATGTGAAACTTCGTTTATCAAAACTTTAAACGCGTTTCTCTCAAGACAACGTTTTTGTAATCGGCGTGCACGATAGCTTAATCGGTCTAAAATTTTAATATATTTTTCTACACAAGAATAACCCCATATAACCTAGAATAAAAAAATATTGATTAATTTTTTCCTCAATTTTTAATGTTTTTCTTTTACGAAAAAAAAATGCTATTTTTGAGACCACCAACTTTGGAGGTCCACCATTTTGTAAATTTTTGCTCAAACAAAATCGTAGTTTATACTGGGCCTATAGTCATACTTTTTCTAAGGATATATTTTTTTCAGACGTTCCAGAAAGCCTCATTCGTGCACAACAGTAGATCACAATTTTCACAATGGCTTCCATGAGGCTGCAAAAAAAACCCTTTAAAAATCATTTAAAAAATTATGTAAAATTTTTTTTCTTGTATTTGAAGACTTAAAATATATGTCTGAAAAATTACGGACTAAAAAAATGTTTTTTTATTAATTTATTAGTCTCGATGTTCCCTTAAAGGGACTTATGAAAGCAGTTTTCTCAAAGCAAGTTAGCTATATTGTTATCACAGCAACACTGACTCGAAATGTCCCTAGATCAGGAAGATCGGCTAAAACTAGAGTATCCGAAATAAATGAGAAAAAATTATCCACGGTGGGTCCTCAAACCCTTACCAGTAGTGTAGCTCACGCTGGCGGAGCCTCATTCACATGCTACCATAATAATTAATATAACTTTTGTAATGATCGTAAGGAGTCCTGAATTTACTGCCACATTAAGAAATTATTAAGTTAAAACTTCCTAATTCAAAAGCAAGTCCTGTTCGTACGTTAGAGCACTTGAGAAAGTTAACCGGATGATTCTAATTAATAGAGTTTGTAGGAGTTTTCTACATAAGTCTAGTCACGTATGGAAACTTTTTGATGGGAGTTCTAAAACAATTCCGCGTAGAGAAGATAGAGGTAATTCTTCGTAAAAAAAGTCATACACGTGTGAATTCTGATTATATACATACATTTTGCTTTACAGCCGACTGTCAATTTCCAAACCAACTATTCTCGTAGTACAATCAAAGATGTCCGTACTGTCTTCAGACAGCATATCATAAAACGTATTTTAATGACGCTAGACACCAAAAAAGCTTTCGGCGATGATGGAATACCTGTTATAGTACTTAAAAAATGCGCGAGCACACTACCTAGACTGTTCAACCTGCCATATAAAAAGGTACTATTTCCTTCCTCAATCAAACAGTGGAAATACCAAGGCGAAGTGATCTCAGCTAGGCTACATTTCAAAAACTGGGATTCATTCTAACAAACAGATATGTCCCAAGGACCTTAAAAAGAAGAGTGTACTAGAGCTGCATACTTTCAGTAAATACGTATGGGCTAGAAACTATAACCTTACAAAAAATAGTCTTGGTCGACTCCAACGTTTTCAACGGGCAATGAAAAGACAGATGTTAGGTGTTACTTTACGAGAACACATTAAAAGTGAGGATATCAGCAAAAAACAAGAATTACAGATATCAGTGAAAGAGTGGCAATGGGCGAGGCATGTGGCTAGAACGAGTGATAGGAGATGGACAACAAAATTACTTAAATAGAGATCTTGCGAGAGCAGACGAAGTGTCGGAAGAGCAATGAAAAGATGGATTGATGATATCAGGTTGACAACAGGCAGCAGATGGCTCCATCTTGCACAGCAAAGAAACAATTGGAAGAAACTTGAAGAGGCCTATCTCCTGAAGTGAAGAAACAGTGGCTTATAAAGAAAAAGAAGTTCAGAGTTTTTTTGAATTTTTAACTAGGAAGGCCACAAATCTAAACGTGAGCATAATTTTTTAGTTCCTATCAACATTTTCAATTAACATTTTGCTCTTTATTTAAATTTAAACACACTTTACTCTTCATTACAAATCATTATTTTTTATTTTCCCTGTATATAATTTTTTTTTGTAATATGTAAGATAAACTTTTTCTCCATTTGTATAAAACTTTTGGGACACACTGTATAACACATGTTTGGAACAACGCAACTGAACATTTTGGAGAATCTCAAACGATTGCACTTGATGTATCCAAGGCATTTGACCATGTCTGACGGATTGTTGACTAAGCTACGCTCTTATGGTATGTCTGCAAAGTTTTGTTTATGGTTCTCATGTTTCTTCAGACAGCGTTCTTTACGAGCCGACAGATTTCTTTCGACAACCTTCATCATCAACGGCCGTATGCCCCAAGGCGCCATACTGTCTCCTACTCACTTTCTCTTTACATTAACGCTTTGTTGGAATCAATAATCTATTAAAAACTGCAATGAGCGCGGTAAACACAAGTAGAAAATACTGGACAAAATTTCAACGGTGTCCTAAGCAAGAAAATAGCCGGAGCTCGCGAAAGTAGTCAACTTTTTCTTATAAATATAATGTTATTTCCTTTCTTCTCTATTAGCTAAAACTATACACGATAATGTTACTTCGTTAAATTATTAGACTTTTAATAATACAGCGAAAGCCGGTGAATCATTGAATCGTTAGAAATGTGACAACACTTACATTCAACCAAATCGTAACTCATCGTTTCCAGTTGCCCTTCCTTGAGTCCACTGTTAATCTTGGAAACGAGTGGGGCCTTGCAGAGAATGTAATCAACATATGGAATTCGATAAGCCTACACTACAGTGTATCTGCATCGACAACGTAAAAGAAACAATCAAATCTTATTTGTCAATATTTACTATACTCGAGATTTATCACATTACTACCGGGACTAATACTAATTTAATCTTCGGTCATTGTGGGTTTGTTTACACTCTCGAAAAGGCCACAAAGTGTATTTTAGTTGTCGACCGTAACGAGATCCAGACAATAGAACATTAATCCTACCGTCGTCTATCGGTCACGTAGAGTGGGATCAATTTATCGGTAAATAAACAGGAGTTTAAGTTCAGAAGGGCAGAACTCGACTAAGGCCAGCGTCGGAGATTGTTTTCTAACGAGTTCGAAGTACGAAGTTTTAAATGCCTGTTAGAATGCTCGTAACTTTGTACTTTGTAAAGCATTTAAGACGAAAAGTCGGAAATTCTTTGGATAAATTTATAAGTAAGATGGATTCCTAAGCTTTTTACGTCAGAGCAAAAACTGGTGGAGAAAAAAATTTCGTAAGAACAGTTACGACTTCCAGATGTCTGCGCATATTTGCATGAGTAGCCGAAGTTCGGGCATTAAAAGTGAATGAAAAATAGGCGTACTGTCATCTGCAAAGCTGTAAATTGCGCTAGAACCATTATTTTGTAAATGGTATGGTAACACAAACTTGGAAAACGTGCGTTTCCAGTAAGATAACGTATTGTATCAGGAAACGCCCGCGACAATGAAGTGGTTCCGGGAGAATAGGGTACACCTCTGGACTAGCCCCCACAGTAACCAGAACCCTATGGAACATGTGTGGTCGATCCGCAAGCGGAGAATCAAGGAACATTCAATTACATTAAAAGATACCCTCAAACGAGTCTTCTTCGAAAAGCGGAATGCTATTTTCCAAGAAGAATGCAAAAAGAATTACGACCAGATTAATTTAATGTGTGTCTTTTCATTTTGTCCTATTCGAAGAGAGTTTGAAGATGTTCAAGTTTTAGTTAGGTGGCAAATATTTTTGCCAAAGCTGTACTATATATCGGGTCTTCCATTACGGTCTTGACAACTTTTTTTTTGAAATAAAACGCAATCCATTTGAGACATTTCGAAAATTTTACTATCGGCTTGAAGTACAATCAAAATATTTATGTATGGAATTCGACTTCATTCATATGTCCACCACGGGCACTTTTGCAGCGGTCGATTCGTTGAACCCAATGTTCGATGACTCGGCCACACATTTCGACGGAAACGGCCGCTATCTCTCTTTCAATATTGGCTCTGAGCTCCTCTAACGACGCAGGCTTGTTAGCATAGACCAATGATTTAACGTACCCCCCCCATAAAAAGAAGTCTAGAGGTGTTAAATCACACGATCTAGGCGGCAATTCAACAGGACCATTTCTCGATATAACACGTTCACCGAATTTAGATTGCAGTAAGTCGATTATTACACCCGCTGTGTGGCTTGTGGCGCCGTCTTGTTGAAACTACATATCATTAATGTCTAGCCCATGCAATTGATCAAAAAAATAACGTTGCAACATGCCTCTGTAGCGATCTCCATTGACTGTAACGTGACGGTTATTTTCATCAACGAAAAAGAACGGCCCAATGACACCACCGGCATGAAAACCGCACCAAACAGTAATTTTTTGTGGATGAAGTGATGTTTCTTCAAGCACATGAGGGTTTTCACCTGACCAATAACGCATATTCTGTTTGTTGACGAAGCCGTTTATCCAAAAATGCGCTTCATCACTAAAGATGATTTTGCGATGAAATTGGTCATCTTCTTCCAACATTTCTAGAGCCCAATTCGAGAACGTACGTCGCTTCATATGATCGAGTGCTTTAGTTCTTAAATTAATTTTAACTTATAAGGGTGCAGGCCAAGATTCTTTCGCAAAATTCGCCATAGTGTATTCTGAGCGATGTCCAATTCTTGAGAACGCCGTGAAATCGACTGTTTTGGTTCGTTTGAGATGGACGCTTGAACGGCAGCAATATTCTGGCCACTTCGACCAACCCGTTGTCTCACTGGCACGGGAACATCCAGCAGCGAATATGTTAACTCAAATTTTTTCACTAGACGATGAATTACTTGTCTACTGGGACGAGAATTACGACCAAAAATTGGCGTTAACGCTCTTAAAGTTGCAGTCACCGACTCCAAATTTTGGTAGTAAATTTTAATTATTTGTAAACGTTGTTCGTTCGTATACTTCACCATGATGAAAATGTTGACTTTACTGAATGTTTTGACGTTGACAGTTCGGTGATTGGTTTAAGGGTGCGTTCACAGTGAAATTTCAAAGTTGTCAAGTCCCAAGTGGAAGACCCTTTATTTATCCAGCATCTTGGGTTATCAGTAAATATAAACACGACGATATAAAAGAAACTAATTTTTTTTTTTAGTGTTCCTTACGAAACACTTATAAGATCACTTCGGTGTCTTTTCGTCTGTCTGCCCATCTGTCACACTCGATTTTCTCCGAAGCTACTTGACACAGAAAATTGAAATTTGGCACTAATATAGGAATTGATCGCCCCACCAGAGCCGTGTAGTTTTGAAAGTTAAATTTTGACTTAAAGCGTTAGTTTTGGGGAGGTGAAATCGGAAGTGAAAAAAAAGTTTTTTTAGTAGGTCATAGAGTGGGGTGTCAAATGAAAGCTTGTGAAAATACGAGTTCAAAGCTATATATATTATAACACTTGTCCGCACTTTTGTTTGTATTATTTTTAAAAAATTTCCAAAAAATCGCTGTAAAGTTCAAAAAATTTTAAAATATTCTTCACAGGGTGTAGATTGAATGAAAATTATTATGAGTGCATTACCTTTAACAATTTACCTGGTACAAAAAAAAAAAATTTCAAGGTCACCACTTTTCAACAAAGATCGGAAACAAACTTTGTTTTAAAACTCATTTGAGGTGTGTTTTATAGTCACTGATTATGTTATACCTCATGTGAGTTGAGAATGTGCAATCTTTGGCGCAATGATCATGAACAAATCCACATTTAGCCCATTTAAAATACGGTAGAACAGAAAAGTATAGCATTGCCGAACATGCTCTTGAAGCTGATCATACTGTAACATTAGATAATATAAGATTAATTAAAAATGTATCTGATAGGAGACTGTTGAACGCATACGAAAGTATGGAAATTATAAAATATAAAAGTAGTGTAAATAAAGACAGAGGGCCTATTCCTTATAGTCCCCTCTACTGGTTACTTGCCCGATGAAATAACTATAGAAATGAAAAGTATGGGGGAGCATAGATAATAAAATTTCTTCTAGCTCTATTTAACAGGTGCCTAATAGAAAGTAAATTACCATCACTTTGGTTAAACGCCTTGATTGTGCTTATTTTCAAAAAGGGGAACAAATTTAAATTGGAGAATTACCGACCTATCAGTCTGTCGGTACTATACAAAAACCTCACTAGACTCATAACAGATAGATTAACCCGCAAATTAGACAGTTATCAACCACGTGCACAAGCGGGATTTAGACGGGGATACAACACTTTGGACCATCTTCAAACAATTAGATTACTAGTGGAAAAAGCAAATGAATATAAGACACCTTGTGGATAGCAATGGTTGACTACGAAAGGACCTATTAATAGAAGATGAAAGAGTAAGAAAGGTACAAACATTCATATATTTAGGACAAAAAATCGTATAATTTATCGTATAATTTAAAGACTGATTTGGATAGCAGAGTCTCGTTAGCTTGGTCTGCGTTCGGAAGGTTATAATCCACACATTTAAATTAGACATCCCTTCTTCTTCTTCTTCTTCCACATACTGTAGGCCTCAGGTCTGTAGTTTCCAACTCATCAGTTTTCTTGAGATGTTGATGTCCATGATTCGAGCCATCTCTTTGGAGGTCTTCCCAGGGTCGTCGTGTCCGTGGTTTACCATCTCGCGCGATTCTCGCTAGTCTCTTCTCAGTCATTCTCTCCAAGCTCTTCTACGTTTATGACCCCAACTGATTATGTCTTCCACTTCGCATTCATGTCTTATGTCTGTGTTTCTTTTCCTATGTCTTAGTGTGTATCCTGAAATGTTGTTCGAATAATGCTTTTTGTTCTTTCATTGTCTGCTCTTGTTTTTCATAGCGTATGTTAGGGTGAGTCTGACACATGTTTTATATATCCTTACTTTTGTCTTTTTATTCATAAAGGCGTTGTTCCAGATGATGTCCCGAAGTGTGCCTGATATTCGGCTGGCTTTGTTTGTTTGGTCCTTCAATTCATTTGTTCTATTTTGGCATGAGGTGATTTGTATGCCTAGGTAGTTAAATGACATGACTTGTTCTTGTTTCGTTTTCCAGAGCAAATTTGCATCTTATTGGCTCTTTAGATATGACGAGGGTTTTAGTTTTTGTGTTGGATACCTGCATGTTGAGAGCTTTAGTTTTTGTGTAAAATGAGTGCAGAAGCCGCCGTAAGTCGTCTTCGTTCTCTGCCACGATCAAAGCGTCATCTGCATAACAGATAATGTTGATTTTACCAGTTGTAAGTGAATATCCTTCCTCCATGTCTCCGATATGGGTTATTATCTCGTCCATTATTAAGTTGAACAGTTGCGGGCTTAAAGAGTCCCCCTGTCGGATTCCTTTTGGCGTTTGTATTTCCTCTGTCAGTCTTTGATTAATTAAGATGTGAGTGCCTGTATTGTGGTTTAGTTGTTTTATGATGTCTATTATGTTTTTTGGCACATGTTTTCTTTTTAGGATATCAACTACGTGTTTTAGTCTTACTCTGTCAAATGCTTTAGTGCGGTCTATAAAGCACATAAATGCGGATTTTTCGGATTCTATGGCCTTCTCTACTACTTGTCTGACTATGAAGATGGCATCTACGGTTGACCTATTTTTTCTGAAGCCTTGTTGTTCTTCCGATATGTTTACATGCTCACTTATTATTGCTTCTATGATCTTTATAAAGAGCTTCATGGTTGAACTTAACAGAGTTATACCTCTATAGTTTTCTGGTAATTTCTTGTCTCCTTTCTTGAATATAGGAATGGTTATGCTTTTTCTCCATTCATTAGGGACTTCTTTGGTGGATATTTTATTGAATAGCTTTGTAAATTCTGCCATTAATTGTTGCCCTCCATATTTCAGAAGCTCATTTGGTATGTTATCTAGCCCGAGTGCTTTTCTGTTTTTAATCTTTTTGGGATTAGACATTCCAAATACAATAAAAGCCAGAGTACCCGTTATTAACATATGGCACTGAAACGTGAACTTTAAATAAAAGTATAGTAAATAAACTTCAGGTAACCCAAAGAGCTACGGAGAGGAGAATGCTAAATATTAGACTCCAAGATGGTATTCCTAAGATCGGGATATAAAAAAGATCAAAGGTGACAGATGTAACACAACGAATATCTGGAAGTGGGGCGGGGCAAGTCGCAAAGATGAATGATAACAGATGGACACGCTGCGCGCCGTATAGTTGAATGGAGGCCTAGAGAACACAAAAGATGCAGAGGTAGACCATAGACAAGATGGACGGATGACATAAAAAGATTAGTAGGACACGACTGGATGCAAAAAGCAAACAACAAAGCTCACTGGAGGCAACTTGGGGAGGCTTACATCCGACTATGGATGGAATAAGCTAATGATGATGAAATTCAAAAAGCAATCATCGTAAGGAACACTAATTGCGCAAGTCCGACCTGCACTTGGCTGGTTATTTCCATTGGTCCATACTCTGTGTGTCAGTCAGAACTGGCTTTTCGTCTAAAGACGACATTTTTTAATTTAAGCGCCCGTTAAAAAGCGAAAAATACTGGCAAAAACTCGCTAAAAATCATCAACCCCCGGGTCATTTAACTTAGTCGGGCGAGCAGCCTCGTTGGCACGGGGACGGAACGAACGGCCGGGATAAAAATGGGAACTCGTAATTGCTTTTTTATTAAATCTTTTAAAAAGGCGAAAAAACTGTGTTTTCGAAATGAGTTTGTTATTAAATTGGATGTTATTTTATAAAAAGTGAAAAAGTTCGAGCCTCTTACGAAGTTTTTTTTATTCGTTTTATAGATGGTGTGCAGTCAGCGCGTAATACTCTTTAGATTACGTATTTTAAGAGGGATATTATGAAGTTACGAATTTATTTTTTTAGTGTCTAATTCGTAAGAACAGACAGTGATCCAGACACTACTTTTAGGGCAGGTTTGAAGAATTGTGGTCAGCGTGACTAAAATTCGTTGATTTACTACATGGGGTGAAAAGTCCCGAGACTTTCCGAGAGATAGCAGCACAAACAAAAAAAAAACATGATTTTCAATTACTGTCAACTAAAAGAAAAGAAAACGAATCTCGTATGTTGATTAAACATTGCTTTTTTATGAGAAATAACCGGTCAAGTACAAGTTGAACTTGCGCAATTAGTGTTCCGTACGTTGATTGCTTTTAAAATAAAAAATGTTGTAACGGAAGTATAAAATGATCAGTGATTTCACAAAAACACACCCCAAATGAGTTTTCAACAAAGTTTATTTCCAATCTTTACTGAAAATTGATGACCTTGTAATTTCTGTTTTTTTTATATACCAGATAAATTATTACAGGTAATGCACTCGTGATAATTTTCGTTCAATCTACACCCCGTGGAGAATATTCCAGAATTTTTTCAAAATTTTTTGATCAGTACTTTTCCAGATAAGGCGAGTGGACAGCGATTTTTGGCGATTTTTTTAAAAATAATACAAAGAAAAGTGTGCGCAAGTATTACATTATATATATATATTTTTACTCGTGTTTTCACAAGCTTTTATTTGACACCACACTCGATTACCTAGTAAAAAAATTTTTTTTTCAATACCGATTTAACCCCCCAAAACTAACCCCTTAAGTCAAAATTTAACTTTCAAAACTACATGGCTCTGATGAGGCCATCAATTCCTATATTATTATCAAATTTCAACTTTCTATGACAAATAGTTTGGGAGAAAATCGGGTGTGACAGACGGACAGACAGACAGATAGACAGACAGACAGACAGACGGACAGACAGACACCGAAGTGATCTTATAAGTGTTCCGTACGGAACACTAAAAGTACAGCTGGAACTCAAGGAGGGCTGGAAAAATGTTAGGGCACATCTGCAATTATTTGCCGATGAGTTAGTGAACTTAAACGGAATCGTACAAACACCGATCATGCACCACGCTCCGAACGCCCAAATGAGGCAGTTACTCCAGAAAAAAAATCCACCATATTGTTCTGAATAACCGCAAAGTTAAAGTAAGAGAGATAGCTGACATCACGAAGATATCCACAACACGCGTGAGATATATTATGCACGTACCATATACGAAAAAGCTATGTGCCCGATGGGTGCTGCGCACTCTCACGATTATCAAACCAGCAACGTGTCGAAGATTCGAAACGTAGTTTGGCACTGTTTCGGCGTAACCCAAAGGAGTTTTTGCATCGATTCGTAACATGGATATACCACTACACGCCTGCGTCCAACAGGCAGTCAGCAGAGTGGCTGGAACGCATGAAAGCGGACCGAACCATACAAATACTCAAACATCAGCTAAAAAACGTTGTAACATTCATTTTTTCCTAGATTTTGAGATCATGTTACGACACTGTTTTTTCTTCCTATAATTTATATTTTATTACATTTTTATATTTATTGCAGTGATTTCAATTCTTGAGCAGTGTAGCATAAAACAGTTTTAAATTTTTTAGCAGTTTAATTTAAACCGGCAGTGTGTAATGCGTGTTGCCGACTTGACTTATTTAGTTCGCATTGAATGCGTCGAGATTTGCATGCCGGGAAATAACCCAAGGAGAAGGGACAAAGATATTTAAGCAGCCATTACGAATTTTTAGAGGCTTTTTTCCACCATGAAGCAGTAACGGCTTTTTCCTCGGCCATGCCATAGTGGCTTTTTCCTCGGCCATGCCGTGGTGGTTTTTTTCCGCCAGAAGGCCGTAGTGACTTTCTTCTCCAGCACGCCAGAGTGGTTTTTTTCTCAGTGATGCAGTAGTGCATTAACGGTTTCTAGCTCTCAAGTTTAAGGCCTTTGTCCTTTCTTGCAATATCCTGCACATCCTCAGGCATTTCGGGTCAAAAAGTGTTTAGCTACCCAAATGAAACTAGGATGGTAGTGACCGAGACAATATTTTATGAGAATCTCATCAGGCCAAGTAACTTATAGACAACCCACGAGGAGAAACCAATCAGTAAGTCATAAGCACACCAGTTTAAAAATCTCACTTCCTGTCTACAAGTGCGTTTCCAACGACTACTCATCACGTGTAATTCGTTGAGTTAATTTCACAAACTTTTAATATCGTGTTTTATCAAGCCTTTTATTAAAAACTCAATAATCCTAATTTAAAAACTCTATGCCACAGTGTACACTCTTCTAGCTTAAGGGGTTTTTATTTAGTAGAAGTAATTTTAGAGTGTAATAATATAAATTAGGAATTTTTATTTTGTTAATATATATATACCCTTCTGTATTTACATTTAGCGTTTCACTGAACCACCTGCTTTATCTTTCAGGACGCAACGGTTGTACCCAATTCAATTTTATTTCAACAACTAATCAACTCTTCAGTATTTTTTAATTTTTTGAGCTGAACTTATATTCTTTTTATTCTAAAATGAATGATGCCCAAACAGTATAACTAAGCTTCGAACAACTATAGAGACTACACTCAAAAGACGTACAAAAATTATTTCTTATCCATATTCTCTACCAGTAAAAAAAACGAGCTAGCTTATATCTAATTTTTTTAGTTCTTTCAGTATTAATATCCACTCAATCCATTCTCAAAAATTAAGATATACAAAAAGGGCAAAATAGCGCCGCAAAAGAGACGTTATAAAATTGCGCCTCAACGTGCGGACGTTATAACGATTTGCCAAATATTTTTTGGGGATGCGCATGGAATAATACTGATCGATTTATCTTGAGAAGGGGCGAGCAATCAGAGACTGTTATGTTGGTTTATTGATGTGTTTGGATGGCAAAATCAAGAAAAAAAGGCCGCATTTAGCGAACAAAAGTGTTATTTCATCAAGATAATGCACCAGCTCACAAGTCCATAAAATCTATGGTGAAAATCGGATCAATTGCTTCCTCATCCGCCGTATTTACCAGATCTGGCCCCCAGCGATTATTACTTCTTTTTAAAGAGATTTCGCTCAAATGAAGAAGAAGTCGAACTGAGGCCTATTTTAGTGAGCTCGACTACATGAAAGGTATCCAAATTAAGAAGGAAACTATATTGAAGAATACAATCGATATTTGGCAAAAACTTTGTATTTTCTTCAAAAGTCGAGGGACTTTTCACCCCATATAGAATAAAATACATCTTGTTACAACCGTACACCAGGTGAGATCACAGGCGAGCACCGAAGACAAGCAATAACATCTAAAGCCCCCTCCCCTTTTCATAAGTAGCTAGATTGTATTAAGCGTCTTCAGTCGCCGTGATTAAGCTCATCTACCTAAATTATTTATGACGGCTCCACTCTTTCTCGTACGAGCTTTTGATTTATCAATTGCAATGACTAAACGGCAAGAAGAAGTCTCGTTGACATATTCATTGCATTTCTTCGGATGGGCCGTTGATAATGACAGATTTTCATGTTTCACCTTCTTCCAATAAAAAAAGCAGGGATTTGTGATGAAGTTGGAAGTAAAGTTTTACAGACTTTTTTCAGGGCATGTTGCACTAAATCCGAGGGCCGTGAGCGAAGATTCTTAAAGTCATTGTTCGTTTTTGCGTTACTTTTCCATACGAGACTAGACTTCAGAGGTTAGGTTTGATGCAGTATGCGGGTCAGGCCGAAAGGGGTGTTGATAAACAAGGTCATGAGCAACCAAGCCTCATATTTACTATAAAATATGATCGCACATCTAATCCGCTGAAAACTGGTTGACTAGATCAACGAATGTATAATATGGTTAGACGTCTAAAATGAAAAAAAAAATGCTTGGTTTATTTAAGGGGGGATCCTGGTCCAGAAATTTTTTTTGAACATAGCACGCAGCCGACGCTCGAGCCTGCTTTAGGAAGCATTAAGCTGTAATGGTTTCAGGGCTTCCCCTACCATCTCTCAGAGCAGCTGTTAAGTAAACACTCAATAGACTGTTTGTGTGAGTCATTCTATACAAAAGTTTAACCACTATTTTGGCAGGAACATTATGCTAAGCAACAGTTGTTTCACAATTTTTTGTATTGAAAACTATAAACACGGTTTTTTCAAAACCATGGAATTGGAGTGCATGATTACTCAAAAACTTATAAACGGATGGACTTGAAATTGAACATACTCTGAAAATATATAATTATCTTCGATATGAATATTTAATTATTTAAAAAAAGAATGTTTAAACAAATTTTATCATTTTTAAATGTTTAAATTGCTTTTTAATTTTTTAAATTTTGCGTATATTCATATAGAAACTGTGGGCATGTAGATTACAAATTAATTTGATTTTTTCAGATCGAAAGATTTTTGCAATCCTGAGATAGCACGTCAATTAGGGTGTACGTACAGGAGGTGCTCGACGAGATGTGCTGTATTTTTTGTTTAAATAAATATTTTTTCATAAAAAAAATAATTTTGTATTCGTTTTAGAGTTGTTCTAATATGTTAAAAAAATTTACATTTATTGCGTTTATGTATTGCGAATAAAGAAATATAAAAAAAAACATGTTTTTTTGCCCCGGGTCAGGATCCCCCTTAAAATTATTAAAAGTCTAATCAAATGACTTGCATAATTTTAGTTAATAGAGAAGAAAGTAAATAATATTATATTTACAAATAACACCTGAACATTTTCTAAAATTTCATTTTAATAAGTTATATATAATACACCACATATAACCAGCTGGCAACACAGGAACGTATTCAAGGCAGTTTTAATTACAAGACAGCTTTCTTGGAGGTGTCGCACGGAAGCCAAGTAAAATAACTTTTTGCATAAGCAGGTTTGCAATTCTGTACTCCTGGCCTTACTGCACTCATTGAATTTTGAAAATGGGTGATTAATTTGCTTGGAAATAACGCACTCTTCACACAACATAAACGTGCAATTAAATTGATTATTATGAACAGTGATTACCAAATTCAGCAGAATATATCTGTCTATCCGGAGGTTTTCGGAAATATCTCAAACTAGAGAACACGTAAATCTATCTTTAATGGTTGCTGAAGCTTTGATCAGAGATGAGTTGGCATATCGTCCTAGCAATCAATAAACAGGGAGGAAATGCTCGGAAAACGTGTCTGCTATAAATCTTCTTGTACGTACGTAATAATGAGTCTACAACACATCACATTTTAAAAAAATCTCTCTCCTACATATTCAAAACACTTCAAAAATTCCAGTTGTCATGTAATTCAATTTAAGTGGCATGTTTTATTATATGTTATAAGTCTGTCTAATGGTCGCGTCGCTGTACTCTCGCCGATCCTAAATTTTGTGTTGGAGCGTTGTCATCGTTGACAAATTGTCCCTGGATTTTGTCGTTTCGGATATAAATACCATCGTGCGCTCGGGAGATGAAATATGTATTGTGGAGAGCTTTTGCACCAATAAAATTAAGGAAAAATTATATCGTGTAGATTTGTAGATGAAAGAGACCAGTAAAAAGAGACAAGATGGTTATTTATAACTAATGTTCATTAGTCAGTTTTTTTTATCCATATAAACTATGCAATAAACAAAGAAAGTAAAACAATATTATCAGATAAACCATTTATATATATATATATATATATATATATATATATATATATATATATATATATATATATATATATATATATATATATACATATATACATATATACATATATATATATATATATATATATATATATATATATATATATATATTATACATATAAACTGGTATATATCTCTGTAACTAAAGCAACTGAAGAAAAATATTGACAATAGAGTCTCTTGATAATAACACAAAAAAATAAAAAGTTAAAGAGGTTTCAAATTTTTTATCAAAAAACATCGTGGTTTCTGTCTGCGTGCCGGTGAATTACAAATCACTTATCAAAACCTATTTTACTATTGCAATCAGTTAAATTTTTATTATTTTCATGGTTCAAAAGAAGTAACAAAAGACTTATTAACAAATATCATTGTAAAACAGTCAATAGTTCAGTAGGTTACAAATTTTATATTATGACAAACACAGTATAAAAATATTATAATTTTTATTTAAGTAAACCGTAACAAAAATAAATTGTCACTAATCTTTGGCACCATTAATGAAATTCTTAGGGCAATTTTTGCAATTTTTCACGAAAAAAACAATTATTTTTTCAGCAGGCTTTAGGACGCAAACAAACACGTATTGATTTTGAAATCTCATTTCAGATGGGTATGTCGTCTCTCGTCAACTCGCTTTTAAAGTGGCCCATTATTTTTTAAATTAAGTGATACAGTGAGTAATAAACTTTTAACTATGTCCAAATTTATCAAAAATAGGTAATATGTGAATTTCGAATTAACTCAGAAAGTCACTGGAAATATATATATATATATATATATATATATATATATATATATATATATATATATATATATATATACATATACATATATATATATATATATATATATATATATATATATATATATATATATATATATATATATATATATATATCTTCATCAGTTATACAGTCCATCGTCGGACATAAGCCTCCCCTAAGTACGTCCATCTTCTTCGGTTTTGGGCCGCCTTGTATCCCATTAGCCTTGATATCGTCAGACCATCGGGTTTGTGGGCGTCCCCTACTTCCTCCCTCATTCTAAGGCCTCCACTCTTTATGGGTCCATCGATTATCAAAGAGTCTTGCGATATGACCCGCTCAGCTCCACTTCAACTTGCTTACCCTCTCAGTTACCTCAATTATCTTGGACCTTCCTCGAATTTCTTCATTAGTCACCCTATCCATCAACGATATTCCCAACATCCTTCTTTCCATCGCTCGTTTAGCATATATATATATATATATATATATATATATATATATATATATATATATATATATATATATTCTTCCGAATTTAACCTGTTTTTTTTAGAAAAAAAATCCGCATTTCATACTTGTACACCTGGTATATATAGGATGTTACGAAAATCACGGAGTCATCCATTTCAATATAAATTATTTTTATAACACCCTATATATATATATATATATATATATATATATATATATATATATATATATGATGATTTAGAAAATTGAGTTATGAATTTTTGTCGGCCCATGATAAGGAGGTAAGACATTCAGGAAGCAAAGTTTAAATATAAAATAAAAATTAAAAAATATACACAGAGAAACAAAGATTTTAAACGATGTGTTGTTAATACCTAATCATTGAACTATTAGTTTGAGAAAAACAACAAAGTAAGTAATTAGTACTAAATATCTCCACCCCTCGAGTTAATGGTATCAAAGATACCTCTCACTTTTCCTCTCTAATTAAAAAAATCTTGGATTTGCCACAAGCAAATCGTTTACCATTTGGAATTGTTATTAAAATAATACTTTTGAAATTATGCCCGAACATGTAAGGTGAACTTGACACATATTTGGTGCAGACAATCTCTATCAGCCGCGTGGTCACTTTGTGGTAGAGTTAAAGGAGCGACAACACGACACGGTTATTTCGGTCCTTTGCCGCTTGTCAACACCACATCGAGCTAATTATGTTGACGTTTACGGCGTGTCGGTTTTACCGACTCGACAGCGTAGCGACGTAAACGCAGTACACGTAACGGAAACAATAGTGTTTGTGTTGTTTCGACGGGCTTTGTAGTATGACCGAAAGCAACGATATTGTTGTTTGTATAAAGTGAAGCTTTGTACACAAAGCCGCGCTTACATATAACATAGTTTGGGGCGACTTGAGCTTAATACGCCGTCTTTGTCATTAAGATTAATAATAAATCGTCATAATTAGTTTATGCACGGCTGGACTGAAAAGTAAGTAGTATATGTACTGTTTGGCGGGTGCTAGTAAAAATACCTCGTAAAATAAATACTAGATTTTCTTTTAACTTACTACATGGGGTGAAAAGTCCCGAGACTTTTAAAGAAAAAAACAAGCCAAAAATCGACTTTATTCTTCAACATTTGGAGTTCTTTCATATAGTATAATTTGTCAAGCTCTCTAAAATAAGCTTGTTTCCCATTGGACTTCTTCATTTGATCCAAATATCTTTCTCTGGAGCCACTTTTTCAAATTTGGAAAGAACTAATAATCGCTGGAGGCCAGATCTGGTGAATACGGCGAATGAGGAAGCAATTCATAGTCGAACTGGTCCAATTTCAGCATCGACTTTATGGACGTGTGAGCTGGTGCATTATCTTGCTGAAACAACTTTTTTTTTCTCGCTAAATTAGGCTTTTTTTCTTAATTTCAAAATTCAAACAGTCCAATAAACCAAGGTAATAGTTTCCGGTGATTATTCGCCCATTCTCAAGATAGTTGATCAGTATGAGCATCCAAAAAAATATTTGCCAAAACTTCTCCAGCTGATGCTTGTGTTTTTGGACGCTTCGGTCGGCCTTCATGCGTTCCAACCACTCTGCGGACTGCATTATTACACTGTGCATTGTGCACTCTCATGTTTGATCAAAAACAGTAACGTGTCGATGATTCAGAAGATTGTTTGGCACTGCTTCGGCGTAATCCAAGAAACAACTCCTTTGGAATACGCCGAAAGAACAAAAGTGACCAATCGTAAGAGTGAGCGACTCTCATAGGGAGCATAGCTTTTTCATATGCAAATATTTATTCAAAATATACCTCACGCGTTCTGTTGATATCTTCAAGATGTCAGCTATCTCTTTCACTTTGCGGTCATTCCGACCAATTTTTTTTGTGTTTTTTGGAGTGACTGCCTCATTTCGACATTCGGAACGTAGTACGACGGCATTTCAGTTCACCAAACCATCGACATATAGTGGCTTTTGATGGAGCAGAAGTGCTATAACATTTCTAAGCCATTCTTGAGTTCTGACTGTATTTTTTCCCATCAAAAAGCAATTTTGCTCCATTGTCTTGCAAAAATCAAAAGTAGCGTCATTCAAACAGCTGTAACTCGCAAACTAATAGACAAAATGTCATGAAAATTTTACACGAATCTTCTGAGAGTCGGCACTAACTGAAATCATGTTTCTTTGCTTGTGCTGCCACCTCTCGGAAAGTCTCGGGCCTTTTCACCCCATGTAGTATTCAGATGTGACACCGTATGACTTTTTCGTATTTTCCAAGCTCAAATTACCACTTCGTGGACAATACTTCGAATCTAGAAATTATAAATAAACACATATTCACCTGTAGAAAAATGAATAAATGTAAATTAACTTTACCAACAGAAAAAGAGAAATATGTGTCATTTAAAAATTTTAGTCATAAAGCAAAAGTACCATTTGTCATTTATGCAGACATTGAAAATACAAAAAAAAACAACACAAACATGTGCCATGTAGTACTGCATATTATTTATTTTGTAGTTATAATAATAGTCTTTCAAAATTAAATTTATATACTGGTGAAAATTGTATAGGGTGGTTTTGTAAGGAATTACAAAAATTAGCGTTGAAATTAAATCCCATATTTACTAATATAGTTCCGATATTACCATTAACACCTAAAGAACAAGAATCATTTAATACATTAACCATTTGTTATTTAAGTCAACAACTATATACAGCTGAATAAGTAAAACGTGAATCGCTTATAAAAAAAAGCCAGAGATCATTGCCATTTTACGGGAAATAACATCAAGGTAGTGCTCAATCTACATGCAATCGCAATGATACCTGTATTGTTTCATAATCTGTCTGATTATGATGGACATGTTATTATTAAAAAATTAGTTACAGAAATTCGTGGCAAGAGAACTTTATTACCTGTAAATAAAGAAAAATATATTTCATTTACTAAATATATAGAAATTATTTGAATTCAGTTCCGATTTTTAGATTTGTTTCGATTTATGTCAAGTAGTCTAAATAAATTAAGTTCATATTTAGATAAAAGATAATTTATTATAACAGTTCAACATAACAAGTGTTTTGCAGAAATCCCATCAAACGTGATAATTACTTTTTCAGACACCTGATATTGGGTGATTGTAGAAGTTCGTGCCCGATTAGAAACCAAATTAAATTCATCACATTTTTATAAAAAATAGTATTTATTAATCAATAATCTATAACTGTCTCCCATTTTTGAATTCTTTCTTTGTAGAAATTGCGTGGTTTCTCTTCAAAGAAAGTCGTAAGGTCTTCCACAGGATCAAATTTTTTGCCATTCAAATTATTTTGCAAAGAATGAAACAGATGAAAATCTGAAGGGACAAGATCAGGGGAATACGGAGGGTGCTGGAGGCTTTCTCATTTTAACTCCCTAAGTTTTTGCAGTATCTGTTGAGCGACATGTGGTCTAGCGTTGTCATGGTGAAAGATGATGCCTTTTCGATTGATCAAATTGGGACGTTTTAGTTGGATTTCAACATTGAGTTGGGTGAGTTGCTCACAGTAGTTCTCCACAGTTATTTTTTGGCCACGTGGAAGAAGCACGTGAAAAATTATCGCTCTGCAATCCCACCAGACATATACCAATACTCTCACTGGATGCAAATACCATAGATTCTGCTCATTCACTTTCATGCTTCCAGCTTCTTTTTCTTATTATATTGTTACTCACAACCCATTTTTTTATCTCCAGTTATGACTTAATCCAAGAAAGGTTCGTTTTATTAAAGGGTGAGGAGAGAAATGGCTGTAAAAACTCGATACAGTTTGTTTCATTCTGTCAAAACGTGCGGAACTCATATATCGAGTTTCGAAGTGTATCCAAGTTGTTTTAAATGACGAAATGCCGTCGAGTTGTCAACATCTAGTCTCTCAGCAATCTTTTCAGTGGTAATCCGTGGATTATTATTCACTCAGTCACGGATAAAGTCATTATCAATGCCGAGAGATCGTCCAGAGCCAAGTTTATCGTTTAGATTGAAGTCACCATTTTGAAATCGACGTCTTGAATATTTTTTGTTGTAATTCCAACACTCACTCCCTTTTTAAATTCATATAACATGACATCACGAAAATGTAACTTTTCATTTTTCATTTTGAATATTAACCTTGCATACAAATTAATTTAAATAAACTTTTTTTAAAGATTATGTTAACTTGTAACATTCATTTTTTCCTGGATTTTAAGATCATGTTACAACACTGTTTTTCTATCAATAATTCATGTAATACTTGCTAATTTCAGTTAAGCAGTGAGTTAAATTTTGGAGCAGGGTAATCTGATTAAGCAGTGAGTTTAAATTTTTGAGCAGTTTAACTTAAACCAGCAGTGTGTAACGCGTGTTGCCGACTTAACTTATTTAGTTTGCATTGAATGCGTCTGATTTGCGCCCAGGAAGTGAACTATTTTAAAGACTTCACTTTGAAGAAGGGGCAAAAGCCCCCATTTCGGATTTTTCACGGCTTTTTCGTCGGCCATGCCGTAGCGGCTTTTTCCTCCAGCATGCCAGAGTGGCTTTGTTCTTCCGTCATGCCGTAGTGCAGTAACGGCTTTTTTTTTATCACCCAGTGGGTGTAGTTTCTAGATCTCAAGTTTGATACCTTTTCCAATCTTAAAATATTCTGCTCATCCTAAGGCATTTCGGGTCAAAGAGTGATTAGCTACCCAAATGAAAATAGAAGAGTAATGGCTGAGACAATATTTTGATGAGAATCTCACCAGGAGAGGCCAAACAGTTTATGGAAAACCCACAAGGAGAAGGCAAGCAGTAAGTCATAAGCACACCAGTTTAAATATGCAACGTGTGTTTCCAACAACTACGTAACACATGTAATCCGCGAAGACGATTTCTCAAACTTTTATATCGTGTTTTTTAAAGCCTTTTATTAAAAACTTAATAATCCTAATTTAAAGACTCTATGCAATAGTGTGCACTCTCTTAGTATAAAAGGTTATTTATTAACTCTATGTAATTTTAAAAGTACAATAAGAGGAAGAATTTTTATTTTGTTAATATATACTTCTTTATTTAACCTTCAAGCGGGCGCGCCGCGTCGAATCGACCGCACTTTATATATTTTTGTTTATAATTTCGATTATTTCTCGTCTTAAGCAGCCTCTTCTAAGTTCACTGCAAACAAAAACAACTAAAAACTCCCCTTCCCCGCGCATCCCAGGTTGCAAGTGATGCTTTTGTTTCAGTGACGGCGTAGGCGTCGAAAAGACTACACGCACCCGTCGTCGAAAAGGTTAGTTCAGGTTAATAACAGCTTCTATTTAATAAATAAAAAATTTAATAAAAATAAAGAAAGTTGCGGAGCTATGGAAATAGCGCAGCAAACTCGAGGCGTTACAAAATAGCGCCGCAAAAGAGAGGCTATAAACTCACGACGGATTTAGACAATTGTCAGATAATAATCTATAATATATATATATATATATATATATATATATATATATATATATATATATATATATATATATAAAATGCAACGTCTCTCTGTGTGTCTGTCTGTCCGTTAGTGCGCTTATCACTGGAGAACCACTTATCCGAATTACGTGCTTTTTTTTTAAAACATACATATGTTCTCTGGCTAGGTTCTAGGCTATATTTTATTACGATAGGTAGCATAAGAAATGAGCAGTGACAATAAGAATGATTGAAGTCGTAAAAAAGTTTGCGTAGTAGCAGAGAATATCTATAATCTATAATATATATATATATATATATATATATATATATATATATATATATATATATATATATATATATATAAAATGCAACGTCCTTCTGTCTGTCTGTCCGTTAGTGCGCTTATCACTGGAGAACCACTTATCCGATTCACTTACATATGTTCTCTGGCCAGGTTACAGACTATATTTTATTACGATAGGTAGCATAAGGAATGAGCAGTGACGATAATAGTGAATGAAGTCGGAAAAAAGTTTGTTGCTAGCGCGTTCTCTTGTAATACACAGCCTAAACCATTAAATATGGAACAATATTATGCAGCAGAGAATATCTATAATATATAATATATATAAACTGCAATGTCTCTCTGTCTGTCCATTAGTGCGTTTATCACGCGAGACCCACTTATCCGATTTACGTGTTTTTTTTTAATTCATAAATTTGTTCTCTAGCCAGGTTATCTATAATCTTCTATCTATAATATATATAAATGTCTGTCTGTCTGTTTGCTCGTTAGTGCGCTTATCACTGGAGAAGCACTTGCTTTTTTTAAAACATACATATGTTCTCTGGCCAGGTTATCTATCTATAATATATATAAAGTGCAACGTCTTTCTGTCTGTCTGTCTGTCCGTTAGTGCGTTACGTGCTTTTTTTTAAAACATACATATGTTCTCTGGTCAGGTTATAGGATATATTTTATTGCGTTAGGTAACATAAAGAATAAGCAGTGACGATAAGAGTGAATCAAGTCGGAAAAAAGGTTACCGTTAGCGCGTTCTCTTGCAATACCCTGCCTAAACCATTAAATATGGAACAATATCATCTTGCAAAGAGTATAATATATATAAAATGCAATGTCTCTCTGTCTGTCTCCGTTAGTGCGCTTATCACTTGAGAACCACTTATCCGATTTACGTGTTTTTATAAATTTATACATATGTTCGATATAAGCCTAGGTAATGGGAGATAAGGTGAGATAATGGGAGATAAGTATAAATAATGGAAGATATGGAGAAATAATGGGAGATAAGCGGAGATAAGTCTAGATAATGGAAGTTACGGAGAAATAATGGGAAATAAGGAGAAATATTGCGAGATAAGTCGAGATAAGCCTAGATAATGGGAGATAAGGTGAGATAATGTAAGATAAGGGGTAATAATGGGAGATAAGGAGAAATAATGGAAGATGAGCAGAGATAAGCCTTGATAATAGAAATTATGTAGGGATAATGGGAGATAAGGAAAAATAATGGGAGATAAGGGGAAATAATGGCAGATATTTTATTACGTTAGGTAACATAAGGAATAAGCAGTGACGATAGTAGTGAATCAAATTCACGCGAGCGGAGCCGCGGGCGCTGCTAGTACGATTATAAATGAAACATCAGCACAGTCAAAAGTGCACGCTTCTGCCATCTATGAAAATTGGGCACGAACTTTTGCAATCACCCAATACAATAACTCACATTACCAGATTCAGCCCATAAAATAACTGTTTAAAAAAAGCTAGCCCCGTATTTGTACTTCGAGAAAAGGTTTCGAATTATTCCCAGTTATTGTATAGCGTATTTGCGAACGTAGTTTCGACCCTAAATATTCCATTTTAAACACTTTCGGTAGCGATGATTTGTTGTGTGTACCTGTCTCATTAAAATTTATTATACTCTCTCCCGTAGAGAGAAGAGACTAAAGCCATTTCACAAAACGTAATGAGACGAGAGAAAATGTAAAGGGAACCTTATAGCGCTTTTGAAGTACACATCGTGGGGTTTATTTAAAGCCGGCAAAAGCCCATATTAATTTCACGGAAACGAGTTATTAATTTTCTCACACAATTCAGCTGGGTGGCTGTTTGAATAGCTCAGTCTGTTTGCTACGCGACGTCTCTTTGATGTTTTGGCTCGATTCCATTTAGTGAAATTGGTTAAATACACATGTTTGAACGCTTGCGGGTGTAATTTATAATTTTAAGTTTATAAACACGTCGGTTACGTTCTGTGGTTATTTCGAATTGATACAACACACATTATTTGAATGGTTAAAATATTCAAAATAACCGGACAAGTGCAAGTTGAACTTGCGCAATTAGTGTTCCGTACGTTGATTGCTTTTAAAATAAAAAATGTGGTAACGGAAGTATAAAATGATCAGTGACTTCACAAAACACACTCCAAATGAGTTTTCAACAAAGTTTATTTCCAATCTTCACTGAAAATTGATGACCTTGAAATTTCTGTTTTTTTATATACCAGATAAGTTATTACAGGTAATGCACTCGTGATAATTTTCGTTCAATCTACACCTCGTGGAGAATATTCCAGAATTTTCTCAAAATTTTTTGATAAGTAGCGATTTTTCGCGATTTTTTAAAAATAATACAAAGAAAAGTGCGCGCAAGTATTACATTACACAGGGCAACAAAAAAATATTTTTGTTTTGGTGCCTGGGATTTTAGAGCTGATTTTAACTATATTTGGGACGCTAAATCTATACATGCAATCCGTTTTTCTCTATCAGCTCTACTTTTTTAGATACATCAACTTATCTACCAATGTGGTTTTTATTCAGTATATTCATTTATGAGAGTTCTAAAATTATTATATATTCATTAATGTAGGTACAATGGTTTTATTGTCAGTCTGTAATTGACTAAATTCCAGGTAAATCTATAAATAGTGGAACCATTGCCTATCAGGTACCTGAACTGACCCTTTTAATCACCTAACTCGGGTAAGTCTCGTCAGTTTGTGCGTTCTTACTAATGAGAGTAGATCGAATTCAGCGTGTTATTTTATGTTAAGAAAAGAGTGTTTTTGTGTTATTGAACAGAATTAAAATGAGTTCAGGTTCCAGTTCAAGAAGAAGTTGTGTAAATCAACCTGATGTGTTTTGCTATATATGCGGAGAATACATGTTTCAACAAAACAGACAAACTATTACTGACTTTGTAAAGCGAGCGTATCTTGGATACTTTGGAGTTAAGCTTGGTGATCAGGACAAAACGTGGGCCCCGCATCTCGTATGTAAAACTTGTACAGAGCATTTACGGCAGTGGACTACCGGGAAAAGAAAATGTCTAAAATTCGGCGTACCAATGGTTTGGAGAGAACCAAAATACCACTTCAATGATTGTTATTTCTGTTTAGTAAATACTAATGGAATCAATCGAAATAACCGCAGTAAGTGGACTTATCCCAATTTAGACTCGGCAATACGCCCTATCCCGCACTCAGATGAAATACCGATTCCAACATTTCATCAGCTACCACATATCTCTGATGACGAATATTTTCCCTCTGATCGCTCTTCTGATGCTAATAAAAGTTCTGATGCTAATGAAACTAACAGTGACTATGAGGGGACGTCATCAGTTCCTCAACGCTTCAATCAAAATGAATTAAATGATCTCACCAGGGATCTCAATTTATCGAAAAAAGCTTCTGTACTGGCTTCTAAGTTGAACGACAAAAATTTACTGGAACAAGGAACCAAAATTACCTTTTACCGTACAAGAGAAAAAGATCTGCTACCATTCTTTTCTCAAGAAGACAATCTTGTATTTTGTCACGAAATTAGGGGACTCATGAAAGAAATGGGACTTTCTGAATATATTCCAGATGATTGGCGCCTATTTATTGACAGTTCAAAGCGAAGTTTAAAATGTGTCCTTCTACATAATGGGAATAAATATGGTTCAATACCACTAGCTCACTCAACGAAACTGAAAGAAGAATATAATACCATAGCTTTGGTCTTGCAGAAGATAAAGTATTACGAACATCAATGGATGATTTGTGTAGACTTAAAAATGGTAAACTTTCTTCTTGGGCAGCAAAGTGGTTACACGAAATATCCGTGTTTCTTGTGCCTCTGGGATAGTAGGGACAAAACACACCACTGGGTTAGAAAAGATTGGCCTCAGAGAGAAAACATGGACGTTGGGGAAAAGAATGTCATTAACGACGCTTTGGTTGAAAGAGAAAAAATCATACTTCCTCCGTTACATATAAAGTTGGGCTTAATGAAGCAATTTGTAAAGGCTCTTGATAAGAATGGGTCTTGTTTTGCATATATAGGGGTAAAAATGCATCAGTTGAGCACAGAAAAACTCAAAGCAGGGATATTTGACGGCCCACAAATAAGACAATTAATTAAGGATCATGCCTTCATAAATTCAATGAATCAAGTTGAACGAGAAGCTTGGACATCATTTGTTGCAGTTGTAGAAAATTTTCTAGGCAAACATAAAGCTCAAAACTATGTTGAAATGGTTAACAAGATGCTTAATAGTTTCAAATCCTTAGGGTGCAATATGAGTAGTAAAATACACTATTTACACAGCCACTTAGACCGTTTTCCAGAAAATTTAGGAGACATGAGTGAGGAACAAGGTGAAAGATTTCACCAAGATATTAAAGTTATGGAGGACCGCTACCAAGGAAGATGGGACATGCACATGATGGCAGATTACTGCTGGAGTTTAAAAAGGGACTGTTTAAAAAAACATTCAAGAATGTCGCGGAAAAGAAGCTTTCCAAGTGTTGAGTGACTATTTCATTTCTTCAATGTTTTTTTTTGTTTGTAAGTACGACATAATATTGTATTTTGTATAACTAAAATAAAAATTTCGTATCTACTTTTGTTTACTACACTTACGGATTTGAGTTACAATAATGTAACTTATATTTCTCTAAAATTGTATATCTTAAAAATTTGAGCTCCTAGGTACAAATGAATACGTTATTTGAATTCAGGATATCAAATTGATATAGAATCAGCTCAAAAAAACCTCGACACCAAAACAGCTGTTCCCCTGTGTTATATATATATTTTTTACTCGTGTTTTCACAAGCTTTCATTTGACACCACACTCGATTATCTAGTAAAAAGATTTTTTTTTCACTTCCGATTTCACCCCCCAAAACTAACCCCTTAAGTCAAAATTTAACTTTCAAAACTACATGGCTCTAATAAGGCCATCAATTCCTATATTATTATCAAATTTCAACTTTCTATGAGAAATAGTTTCGGAGAAAATCGGGTGTGACAGACACCGAAGTGATCTTATAAGTGTTCCGTACGGAACACTAAAAAGGCCGATTTAAAAATACAGTCTGTCAAGTAAGAAGGTGACCGCTCGTATTCTAGAAAAAATGTATTTCGAAAACACCTTTTGCCATCAATCTGTTCTTTGGTGTACTAACAAATTGTCTAATCGCCTCCTGCATCAATAATCTCCTGGTATGTTCGAGGCATGCTGTCGAGGAGACTTTCTGCATACTCTGCAAATTTTTCGAATGTCGCGAGACAACCTAGTCTAAGTTTTTTCTTTAAGCTTTCTCCTCACAAGGGACCAAACGTTTTCAATAGGGTTGGCGTCCGGCGATTGTGAGGGTCACTCTAGTATCTTATCGTGGGCCCGAGGCGAGCCGCTTCGCGACTTGATTTTCGCCCAGCAAAGGTTTCTTCAACGTGCTTCGGAATTTGACAACATGAGCACGAAGATGTTGTCGAATTCAAATCCTATTTTCTTAATTTTGCCGCTCCTTGACGCAGCGTCAATTTCGGGTCCTGTTAAAACCAAGACACGATTCGATTTTCGACTTTCGGAGTGACTATGCCTACCTGGCCACGCTTTGGCAAGTCGTCGACATTTTTCGTCTCGTTAAAATGATTTCCCACTTCTTTGCAAACGATACCGACTTGTTAATATATATAGAGACCGCGAAGATTGCCTCGAGCCGACGCACAAACAAGTGATTCATTTTGGATTTTAGGTGATTTTGACGAAAGTTCGGAATCGACTGATACTTTTACTAAAATGCGTCATAGACAAAGGTTCCCCCTACCGATTTTTTACTGAATCGCTAGAATCGCAGCTACAAAAAATAAATTATCGCGGATACGTTCTTACTTAACTGTATGCCATCAAAATATTGGTTTGTCCATGCTGGGCTTCAGAATATTTACCGTGCATAAAAATAATATAAAAATTCATATACAGTGAAACCTCTCATAACGGACACCTCCAATGAGCGGACAACTCCATTAGGCGGACACTCTTTGATAGTCCGGAATGAAGTATAGAGAATTCAATAAGACATAATCTCTCTTGAGCGGACTCTCTCTTGGGCGGACGCGGACACAATATTTAAATACAAACTTGTAAAATTCTCTCTTAAACGGACACAAAATTAAAAATGTTGCAATGCTGCACTATTAGCCAGCGCGGCGACGAAAATTCTGGGGACTTCCCCATTGTATGTATATGATTCCCCGCGAGCATTAACGAATACATAACACCTCGTTTTTATGGTCAGTAGAGTTAGTTCGTTGATTTGTCTCGTATGTATTGTTTTTTTTTAAAATAGAGACAAACATGTCTGAAAAGCGTCGTGTATTAAGTCTTAAAGAGAAAATTGATATTTTGAAAATTTATAATAGAGAGAAACTTAGTGTTAGAGTTATGGCCAAATGTTTTAAAATAGGAAAGACACAGACAGCTGGAATTATTAAAAATAAAGGCGAGTTATTAAAAAAATTTCACTCCAATGTTAATTCAAGTATAAAACGAAGTTTTTTAAAGCCAGTGGAATTACAAATTGACGAAATTTGCTATGATTGGTTCACAAAGGCAAGAAATAAAGGAATTTCACTATCAGGTATATAAAAAAAAAAATTATAGAGGTATTGCAGTCATTCTAAATCGTATTTATTAAAATTCTAGGACCAATAATTCAAGCCAAAGCAAAGGAGATCGCAGATAGTCTGGAATGCGATAATTTCAGTGCGTCATCTGGGTGGCTAGAGAAATTTCGGAAAAGGCATAACATCGCTTTTAAAGCCATATCTGGAGAAGCTGGAAGTGATATTATGGAAGATGTGGACAACTTTAAACAAAAAATATCTTCATTGGTAAAAGGTTATTTGACAAAAAATATTTTTAACGTGGACGAGACAGGTTTATTTTTTCGAGCTTTACCTGACAAGACGTTAGCACTTCAACGTGAGAAATGTGTTGGCGGAAAATTATCCAAAGAAAGACTCACCATTATGCATTGCGTAAATCTGGCAGGAGATAAAGAAAAATTATTGGTTATTGGTAAGTCAAAACATCCAAGGGCATTTAAAAACATTAATGTGAATCAGCTGCCTGTTATGTGGAAAAGTAATAAGAAGTCTTGGATGACATCTGCTATAATGGAAGAATGGTTGTAAGATTTTGATTTAAGAATGGGTAAAGAAAACAGAAAAATGTTGCTATTTTTAGATAATGCTGCCTCGCATCCTAAAGACATTCAGTTAAAAAACATTCAACTTATTTTTCTACCGCCCAATTGCACATCAGTGATTCAACTGCTAGACCAAGGCATAATCCAAAATTTTAAAACACTTCACAGGACCATTTTAATTAAGGATTTGTTATTGAAAATAGATTCTGTTGATAACCTTCAAGGTCTTACTAAAGCAGTTAATGTTCTAGATGCTATTTATTTTATAAATGCTGCATGGAAGAAAGTTACGGAAACAGCAATAAAAAATTGCTTTCAAAAGGCAGGAATTACGTTAAATGATGGTGATAACCATAATCTGGAAAATGATGACTTTTCAGGAGAAGATAACTTGCCTTTGTCAGTTTTATCCGAAATATGGCGAAATGCAGAAGCAATAGGCATTAAAAAAAATGATTTAAGTGAATTCATTACCATCGATAATAGCTTATTAGTAGAAGATGATATAGACGACACCTCTTTTAACAAAATTGTAAAAAAAAGGCGACAACGTGACTTTGGTTGAGTCTGACGAATCCGATGAAGAAATAACCATAACCGATCAATCCAATGTTATTATAAGTTATCAGCAGGCCATTGATATGGTGAAAACGATTCAAGAATTTGCCAAAATTAAAGGAGATTCAACAGCAATGCAGATGTTATCTGACTTGGAATTACATTTTCAAGATAACATACTTAAAACTAACACGCGTCAAACTACTATAACTGATTTTTTCAAGCCTACTTAAGTTATATTTTTTATGTGTTTAATTTTTTGATTTATAACTACATACTTATGTACTAATGTGTATGAGAAAACAATAAAAACCTACCCTATTATGTATTATGTAAATAAAAAATATGTATGTATTTTTTCATTTTTCCCATACGCGGACACCTCCCTTAGGCGGACATATTTTAATAGTCCCGAAGGTGTCCGCTCAAGAGAGCTTTCACTGTATTTTAAAAAAAATAGGACTCACATTGTGAACACAAACGACAACTTTAGGTTTATATACTTCTTTCTTCATGACTTACACCTAATGTGAACGCGACTTCACTGAATACTAATCAGCTATCTTGGGGTACTTAATGAACATTAGTTTTATTTTAATTACCAAAAACGTGCCTAAGCGGGTGTCACCGGAGAATTTCGTAATTTGGAAAACATTAAAATTCATTTAAACACACTAAAATTTATTTGGAAATAATCGACAGAATAATTACAAGCGTGTTGATAGGACAAAAACACCTATTAGTTAACTATTTATTGTTTAAAATATCTACAAGCAAATAATAGTTATTAATTGACCAGTTTAGTAAAACTGTCAGAAGAAATAATGGTCAAAAGTTTTAACGGTATAGCTTCTGATGGGTTCCATGACTTCTAATAAACGACAGTGCTTCCAAATTCAATAATACATCCACGGATCAGTTTCATCACTTTTATTTTTCTATGAGACTTATTTGTTTAAAGAAAGCAAAAAATTATTTTAAATTATCAAAGTTGGTAAGCATACACAATGGTTCAAAGAACAGAAGGATGAAAATGTCAAGCAATAACTAAAATGTCAAATTTGCGGAAGACTTCCTTCAAGAAGATCGAAGACTGAAATGCGAATAAATATTGCAAGCTACCGTCAACACGAGAATACTGTATTTTAAGAAATGATTTGTGGTGGATCCAGATCAGCTACTGAACAAGCAGTAAAACACAATGACACTGCAATATTTCTTAAATAAAGATATAATGTTGAATGTAAATTACGGTTATTATTGATGACACATCGGTTACAAGTTTGGACAGGAGCTGAAATCGAACTCCAACAAAAGGAAAAGTCTACCCACTCTGCAAACAAAAAATGTACCGAAGAGTACAATGAAAGGTTGACAAATCTATATCATTTATGAAATAACCCACAACATGCTAGTATTTGATTTTTCCACATATTACTCGTTATTTGACGACGAACACATCTGTCACAAGGCATCTTAATTAGTGTCTTATTTTGGTAAATAAAGACACAACTATATATTTACCTGCTCAGTATATATCACCACTACACCAAACACTTTATTTTTGCATTCTTGAGTCAATAAGTCATCAGACAATCTGAGGAATATCTTAGGAAATTCCAAAGATAAGATTCCCAATTGTGAGAAAAGTGGAATTTATGAAATTAGTTGTAATGATTGTGACAAAAAGTATGTTGGGCAAACTAAAAGGTCAATTAAAACACGATTTAAAGAACATTTAGCACACTTAAAATACAGTAGAACAGAAAAGTCTAGCATTGCCGAACATGCCCTTGAAGCTGATCATGTAACATTAGATAATCTAAGATTAATTAAAAATGTATCTGATAGGAGATTGTTGAACGCATACGAAAGTATGGAAATTATAAAATGTAAAAGTAGTCTAAATAAAGACAGAGGGCATATTCCTTATAGTCGCCTCTACTGGTTACTTGACCGGAACTGATAGCCTTGCATATACCATTAGTTCCGCCTGGGTAATTCAAGGGTTAGGCAAAGTATAAATAGGGTAGATTTGTAGTTTAGCTTTAGTCAATCATCGCTCCTGATGAAGCTAACATGGTTAGCGAAACGCGCGTCGAGTGCAACAATAAAGTGTTTGGTGTAGTGGTGATATATACTGAGTAGTGTCATTGTGCCAAAGATTCCACATTCCCAACTTAGTATATATTTACCGATCAACAACGAAATTTCCCGCTTTTTCCACTTAGTTACAATCAAAAATAAACGAAGATATCGAAGGTTTCAGGACTATACCGATTATTGAACTTTGTGGGTTTTTCCCAGTCACATTAACAAAAATAAATAACAGGCGTGTACTAGGGCACATACAAATGTTTGTTATTATCACGAATATTTTAAATGACTCCATCAGTTTCAATAAATGAAACTGTTGATCTTGATTGTACGACTCAGTATATATCACCACTACACCAAACACTTTATTTTTGCACTCGACGCGCGTTTCGCTAACCATGTTAGCTTCATCAGGAGCGATGATTGACTAAAGCTAAACTACCAAATCTACCCTATTTATACTTAGCCTAACCCTTGAATTACTCAAGCGGAACTAATGACATAGGCAAGGCTATCAGTTCCGGTCAATTAACCAGTAGAGGGGACTATAAGGAATAGGCCCTCTGTCTTTGTTTAAACTACTTTTACATTTTATGATTTCCATACTTTCGTATGCGTTCAACAATCTCCTATCAGATACATTTTTTATTAATCTTAGATTATCTAATGTTACAGTATGATCAGCTTCAAGAGCATGTTCGGCAATGCTAGACTTTTCTGTTCTGTTGTATTTTAAGTGTACTAAATGTTCTTTAAAACGTGTTCTAATTGACCTTTTAGTTTGCTCAACATACTTTTTGTCACAATCATTACAACTAATTTCATAAATTCCACTTTTCTCACAATTAGGAATCTTATCTTTGGGATTTCCTAAGATATTCCTCAGATTGTCTGATGACTTATAGACTAAGGTGAGGCCTACCTTATTAAATACCTTATTGAGTCCCTTGCTATATTTCGGATTATATGGTATGGAGACATACTTGGTGTTATTTTCTTCGCGTGTAAAAAAGGTGGAATTCTGAATATTAAACCTAAACTTATGCCTATTTATTAGCTTATTTACTAAGTCATCGTCATAACCATTAACTCTAGTTATATTTCTAATACGATTCCTTTCTTTATTAAAGTTTATTCTATTCAGAGGGAAAGTGACCAAACGATGAACTAAAAAATGTAATGAGGCTAATTTATGTTTGCAATGAAATGAATCATTAGGAATATATCTATCTGTTACTGTGTCCTTCCTATAGATATCAAATTCTAATCTATTATTATTTTTAATAATTAAAATATCTAGAAAAGGCAATTGTCCTTTGTTCTCAACTTCGTAAGTGAATTTTAATGGAATCATACCGGCTATTTAATTTGGAAACAAAATCATCAATATTTGCTTTTTTTGTATCAAAAATCGCGAAAATATCATTCACATACCTATACCATACCCTAGGGAAATATTCGAATCCTTGACTGGCTTCGATTTCAAACTTACTCATGAATAAATTGGCTATGAAAGGTGACAAGCAATTACCCATAGCTGTTCCTTCTTTCTGAACATAAAATTGATTGTTATATTGGAAATAATTTTGTTCCATACAGAGTTTAGATAATATCAAGTATTCACGAATAATTTCGTCTTCAAAGTCATTCATTCTAAATAATTCTTCGAGATATTGTAAAGTTTGTGGAATTGGCACACTTGGGAACAAAGAACTAACATCAAAAGAAATTAAGACTTCACCTTCATTAAGAACTAGATTTTTTGTTTTATTAATGAATTCTAACGAATTCTTCACTGCGAAAGTATTTAATGGTAACTTCTCAAGTTCTTTTGATAACCATTTGGATATTAAATATGTGGGTGATCCGACCGATGAAACAATGGGTCGCATTGCTTTTCCAGGTTTGTGAATTTTGGGTAAGCAATACAATTTTGGTATGGTCGGATTACTCACATTTAATTTAAATTTTAGCGAATCGGAGACAAGGTTCTTACATTTTTTTAAAGAATTTTTAACCTCTGATATCATTCTCGGTAATGGACTTCTTATTACTTTTTCATAAGGGCCAGATTCGATAAGATTATCTACGCGTTCAAAGTAATCTTTCTTATCCAATATAACAACCTTATTTCCTTTATCCGCTTTTAAGTAGAAGACATCTTTCTTTTTCAATCAATCAATCAGTATGTTGGGCAAACTAAAAGGTCAATTAGAACACGATTTAAAGAACATTTAGCACACTTAAAATACAACAGAACAGAAAAGACTAGCATTGCCGAACATGCTCTTGAAGCTGATCATACTGTAACATTAGATAATCTAAGATTAATAAAAAATGTATCTGATAGGAGATTGTTGAACGCATAAGAAAGTATGGAAATCATAAAATGTAAAAGTAGTTTAAACAAAGACAGAGGGCCTATTCCTTATAGTCCCCTCTACTGGTTACTTGACCGGAACTGATAGCCTTGCCTATGTCATTAGTTCTGCTTGAGTAATTCAAGGGTTAGGCTAAGTATAAATAGGGTAGATTTGGTAGTTTAGCTTTAGTCAATCATCGCTCCTGATGAAGCTAACATGGTTAGCGAAACGCGCGTCGAGTGCAAAAATAAAGTGTTTGGTGTAGTGGTGATATATACTGAGTAGTATCATTGTGCCAAAGATTCCACATTCCCAACTTAGTTGATTGTACGAATCTCGTTGGCTACGAACTAAATCGCTAATTTAATCTTATTTTTATTACATTTATGTATACAGGGTGTTATGAAAATCGTTTAATACTTTGAAATGAGTGACTCCTGGCGTCCATTGAGTCACATCCAATACTTGTATAAATATAAATTATAACTCAATAACCTGGACAGTATCACGTCCGATATAAAAACCACACTGGAGGTGAAAGTTAATTAGAGTAAAATATATTCGTGAAAAAAATATTTGTAATACTACTACGAGGTGTAACAGCCAGTAAAAGATTCTGATTAACTATGAATATAAGAAAAAGCAAGTGGATGGTAATAACAAAGAAAAATCTACCACTAGAATCAGGGACAACACCGTAGAACAGGTCTCCACATTTAAATATTTGGGAACCAGTATAAATGACAAGTGAGACCAAGTAAAGAAATATATTCCCGAATTGATTAGGCCAGAGTAACATACATGAATAAGAATACATTTTTCCATGACAAGTCTCTGTCTCGAACTCCGAATGAGAATGGTGAGAGCGTATGTATTCTCCGTCCCATTGTATGGATGTGAGTGTTGGGCCTTGACTCTGGGTCAGAGAAACGACTTTAATCTTTTGAAATGTACATTTATAGACGCCTTCCTCACATCTCCTGGGTACAGATAATAAAAATCACAGAAGTATTGGGAAGAATGAACCAAATAAAGGAATTACTAACAATCATAAAATAAGAAAAACTCAATACTTCGGATATAACACATGGGCTGAAAAGTCCCGGGCCTAACACATAGATGGCGCTAGTTTTATTGCAGTCACCTTTTTTTCAGTTAATACTAACCTTCAAAAGACAACTGTTAAAATTTCATGATATTCTATTCATTAGTTTGTGAGTTATTGTGCTAAGAGTGACGCTACTTTTGTTATTTTCAAAACAATGGATCAAAAACAATTTCGTGTTTTAATTTTACACTGCTTCTTGATGGGAAAAAATACCGTTCAAGCGAAGCAATGGCTTGAAAAGTGTTATGGGGACTCCGCTCCATCAGAAACAACAATAAAACGTTGGTTTGCTGACTTCAAACGTGGTCGTAGAGACACCGATGATGCAGAACGCAGTGGACGTCCAAATGAGGCGGTAACACCAGAAAACATCAAAAAAATCCATAAAATCGTTTTGAATGATCGAAAAGTGAAGTTGCTGACATCGTAAAGATATGAAAAGAACGTGTTGGCTTTATATTGCATGAGCATTTGACTATGAGAAAGCTCTGTTCAAAGTGGGTGCCGCGTTTGCTCACTGTTTATCAAAAACAAGAACGTGTTGATGATTCTGAGCAGTGTTTGGCCATTGTTAGAGCGGCGCTGGAATGATTGCGTTGCTCTTGATGGAGATTACGTTGATGAATAAAGCTAATTTTGAACCAAAAAAACCGTGTTTTCTTTGTTAGGCCCGGGACTTTTCAGCCCATGTGTTATAATGAGGGACCCAAAGTACGAATTACTATGTCTAATTATTGACGGCAAAATAAAGGGCAAACGGTCAATCAGAAGAAGACAGAATTCTGGACTGAAGGACATGAAAAGGTGGTTTGGATGTGCTTTGAGTGATATTTTTCGAGCAGCAGTTTCTAAAGTTCGTTTAGCTATATGGATCGCCTACCTTCGTGACAAGACGACGTCGTAAGAAGAAAAATAAATACTATTATTAAACACAATTTCGCACATTCCCAAAACAAATATTATTGATAAATAATAAGAAAAATATTTTATTATTTAACACTTATATGAATTAGTAATGTCTATTTTTAATTTTTACCCAAAGTGCGTCAGTAGTTTCAATTGGCACTTAGTTTCACTTCCTTTAAATACAAATACATCTGCTGAGATTATCAATTTACGGCACAGGTAGCTAAATTTAATTTTAGGCATATTAATAAGAGAGACGCCCGGAAACGGCATAATTTAATTTATTAAATAACGAACTGACACGGAAGCTGAGCTGAGCGCCCCCTTTTAATCAACTTCGGTTACTCGAACCGTTGTCAGTTCTTCGTCCCTCGAGGTTTAGCTGAGGGTTTATACCGCTTTACCGACTGTTTTGTTACCGAGACATTTGTGTCTTGCTAGTTACGGAGGGGAAATTATATTGCTTAATTTGGTTTTTGGGGTAGGTTTAGAAACGGTAGAGACGGTTCAGCTAATGATTTTATTAAGTTTATCATAACAATCGATTTTGGCAATGTTACTTAAAAAGTATACCATCTCAATCAGTAGCTGTAACCCACAAGTACGAGGAGCGTTTTTTAAGTAAGTACCGTTTTGAGATATGACGGCTGCAACGTTGCTGACGCCGTTCAGCGCATGCGCGCTTAGACTAGCCACGTAAACGTGAACGCGGCAGGAATTAATTAATGGATTAGAGCAGGGGTGCTCAAACGGTCGATCGCGAGTGCTTTTTGAGTCGATCTCGAGAAAAAATTCCGATATAGAACTATTCACAGATTTTGTTTTAGGTAACTAAAACAAAATGTAATGAATAAACTACTAAAATTTATTCGATCCACAATTTGGCCAGAATAACCCCCTCATCACTTTCTTTTATCATAATAACCCCTTGCTAGCGGCAAAAGGCGGCTTTATCAAAGGAACGCGCGGTACTTGTCAAAGAAAAGCCGCATTTTTGATTCCCGCCGATTTTTCTAGAAACTTCGGGCGGCGTGTTTGACGGGAACATTCGAGACTTCGTTCGCGCCTATATAAATGTTGCGCCTGCAGGAATAGGAGTCAGTCTGAGTTGTAACTTGAAGGCGATACATCGATACAAAGTTTATTAATAAATAGTCCAAAATGAGTACAGGGAAGAAAAGTAAAACTTATCATTTTAATAACGATTGGGAGGAAGAATTTTTCTTTTGTATGGTAAAGGATAAGTGCATTTGTCTCATTTGCCGTGCGTCAGTTGCAATACCTAAGCGTGGGAACTTAGAGAGGCATCATAAAACGGTTCATAAAAACTATGAAAAGGATTTTCCGTCACAAAGTGAATTAAGAAAACAAAAAGTACGTGATTTGATAACTTGTTTGAAAAAAGAACAAACCATGTTCACAAGAACAGCCAAACAATCAAAAGCTGCAACGATCGCGTCATTTAAAATATCTCATATAATGGCGAAACACAAGAAACCATTTGATGATGGATTGATTGTGAAAGAAGCATTTATTGAAGCGGGTGAGACTTTATTTGGAGATTTTAAAAATAAAACAGAGATTATGTCTGCTATTAGAGAACTTCAGTTATCTCGTCCGACTGTCACAAGGCGTGTTGAAGTCATGAGTCAGGACATGGCAGATAAACTAAAACATATCATGGAATGTACATACTTTTCTTTACAGTTCGACGAATCCACCGATATGACAGACACTGCCCAGCTGTGTATTTTTATTCGAATGGTATTCAATGACATGTCGACTAAGGAAGAGTTTTTGACAATGATTCCTCTGAAAGGAAAGACCCGTGGCGAAGATATATATGACGTTTTCTTCAATTTTGTAACAAACTACAAGCTACCAATATATAAACTAGTGTGCATTACAACCGACGGAGCACCAGCAATGACTGGAAACGAAAACGGTTTTGTGGCATTGTGTCGAGCTAATGACGATTTCCCTTCATTTTTCTCCTTCCATTGCCTTATACATCAACAAGTTTTGTGTTCAAAAGTTCTAAACATGGAGGAGATTATGGGCATTGCAATAAAAATTGTGAATTCTATCCGTGCACGTAGCTTACAACGACGGCTCTTTAAACTGCAGTTGGAAGATAGTGAGTCAGCTGAACACACAGATTTAGTTTTTCACACGGACGTCATGTGGTTGAGTCGAGGAAAATTCCTAGAAAGGTTTTAAGAATTATTGCCCGAAATAACAGCTTTTCTGGACGAAAGAGGTGATGACACTCAGATGCTGAAAAACGGAAAATGGCTGACTGATTTGGCATTTTTGACAGACATCCCAATGCGTTTAAACACCATTAATTTGGAACTTCAAGGTAAAGGAAAAACTAATATTGAGATGATTAGCGCAATAAACGGATTCAAAAGTAAATTGCAACTTATGATAGATCAATTGAAAAGAAAGGATCTGAAAAATTTTCCGTCTTTGAAAGCAAGGATTCCTCAGTTGAATTATGATATTTATGAGGCAGAATTATCAAATATTTTGGGCCAATTCGAAATACGTTTTTATGATTTAAGTAAATTGACAAATATCGCATCATTTACGAGTTATCCTTTTTCGTGTAAAAACATTGAGGAATTAGCTACTGAAATAGCAAGTCAGTTTAACATGGACTCATGTTCTGTTGAAAATGAGTTAGTGCAGATTATATCAGATATACATCTCAAAGCCACAGCATCTGATACAAAATTCTGGTGTTTTATATCTGAAGATAAATATCCGAATCTAAGGCAAACCGCCCTTCAACTGACGGCAATGTTTGGGTCAACTTACTTGTGCGAGTCTGCATTTTCTGAAATGAAGATAATTAAGTCAAAATATCGCAATCGACTAACTGACGAACATATGTCATCATGCTTACGATTAGCACTCGGTAATTACGTACCATCTTATGAAAAGTATGCTGAGGACATACAGTGCCACGCTTCAATATTCATAGTCACTCTTTAGTTAAGTTTAGACATTAGAACTCGTTTGTTTTGTAAGAACCAATAAACTCGCAATTTTGAGTAATTATGAGTTTTTTCATTGACATTTTAGAGCAGACCTACACTTACCTTGACTAAAAAAATGCATATTGTGCGGAAAACTAATATCTATGCCACGATACACCCTACCTAGACGACAATCCTGCATCACACTTACTTGCAGCCTCTCAGAGTCGATCGATCGTAGTCTAACAATATTGAGGTAGATCGCCAGCAGTTCAAGTTTGAGCATCCCTAGATTAGAGCATTTAAAGATGGCTGTACAAGCGTGTACGATGAGGGACGACCTGGGTGACCGTCCGTCATTAATGATAACCTGGTGCGCAAAGTTGATGAAAAAGTTCGAGAAAACCGACGCTCTACGATTTCATCATTGGCCTTGTGTTTTTTTAATATTAAAACGGTACTTACTTTAAAAACGAGTAAAATCAGTATAACGTGCCTGATCGGACCGATTTTCGCTGAAAGTGGTTTCACTCTTTTACGGTCCATTTTCGAATTATAGCAATCAGCAGCGAGCCTAACTGGGTCTTTATTACTTTTATATCGAACATAACGGTTCTTGCAAAATAACCCGTTTCGGTCGGCTTCGAAAATGTGCAAATTTACATTGATATTTATCTCAAAAGCGAATGGTGGTCAAGTGGTAATTTATGGCGATAAAAATCGGCAAGGTGGACACTATAATTTAGGGCAAGTGTTACCCAAAGAACTTTTTATGAAATATTTGATTTAATTTTATGTTATTCTCGAAAAATTATAATCGTTCTTATAAGATAGTGATAATTTTACACAGATGACATGTATATTCTCAATTCGTCTCATATGGGCTCACCATTAATTCCTAGTTAAAAACAACTAGAAAGGTAAAGAAATGTTGCGGGAAGCTACTGTTGTACAATCCGACCTCAATGAGGCTTAGGTGAAGTTTTACTTTTGTACCGAGAACACACACGCAAACAAATTAAGGTAAAATGTAATGTAGAGTAATCCCAAACATCAGAGATTTTGCAATGCTTATTTTCAACATGCCTTTATCGTTGTCGTTACGTTACGTTAACGAAGGGAAAAAGTGAACATAACTTCTTTTTCTCTTTATTTTTGTGATTTGTTTTCTTTTGTTTTAAAAATGAACTGACGAATCGACAATGTGTTAAGAAGGCCCAAGGGATGAACTATAATTTAATAGGCGGTATAATCCTTTCTAAAAAATCAAATTATATCTTTGCATGCATTTACCCGATTACAGTGAATTAAGAATTTATGAAAAAAGATCCAAACATCTGTCATTTAGGACGACAAAAATTATTTAGTTGATATCATCAAAAAATACTTTCATAGCATGTGACAGCACCACATTAAAAAACAGATTTGCGTAATTTGTGTTCCGTCCGGTGATTGCTTTTAAAATAAAATAAAGTCTTTACCTAGCCTAAGTTAATTAGGTCCCTGACATGTATATATCTTTAGATCCAATATATGTTTTCACGTTCTTTCTTAGTCAATAATGTATAATAGTTTTAGCATCTTAGGTACCTATTAGCCAATAAATCAATCTAGCTCAATCTAGAATCTAATAATAAAAGTGTAAAAAAAATATTTACTACCTAAATATTTATTTAGTTATAAACAAATAAAATAAAATTATTTTGTCTCGGTACCTATCCGTTGGTCACCAGTGTCTGTTCCGAAAACTATATTAAAAAACCTCTTCCATATTGTCACGCTGAATATTTTTTTTATACCATGGAGAATATTTCAGAATTTTTTCAAAATTTTTTGATCACTACCTCCCCCAGCGATGTAGGCAATTTTTTTAAAATAACACAAAGAAAACTGTGCGTAAGTATTACATCACATATATTTTTGAACTCGTGTTTTCATAAGCTTTCATTTGACATCCCACCCAATGACCTGGTAAACATTTTTTTTTCGTTTCCGATTTCACTTCCCAAAACTAACCCGTTAAGTCAAAATTTAACTTTCAAAACTACACGGCTCTCATTGGGCCATCAATCCCTATATTTGTGCCAAACTTCAACTTTCTACGTCGTGTGTTGCGCAAGAACGCTACAAAAAAAGTTAGGTTACGTTTATGTACATCTTCTATAAATTTACCACACAACTCATTGATGTCTGTGGAACGGGAATAGTCAGCACCCCGGTTATTAGTATTTGATGGGTCAATACAAAGAATTTCGAAATTAAAATTCGAAGTTGTGCATTATATTTCATAAAAATTGAAATCAGCATATTTTGTACTAAACTATGAAACCTTTATTAACATATATGTAATTTTACTTAATACTATTTCATTACATTTGTGTTAGGTAAGTGAAGGTTGGACGAATGATGTTTTACTTTACCACACCTCAGAATAATTTAGGTTCACTTCCAAAAATGTATGCAAATAAAAATTATATTATGCTAACACTACCCGCATAGTTATCACCACTACTCCAAACACTTTAGTTTTGCACTCGACACGAACGAAAGATTCCGAAATCTCAACATAACACTAATTAATTGTTAGTGTTATTTGTAATGGGATTTTAATTTCAGTTTTAGTATATTTTCTTAGTACCTTGTATAAATAAGATAAAAAAAAAAAAAAAACAGGTCCTACCATACGAGTGACAAGAATAACGAACCTCTCAAATAAGCTTTCCCTTATCTTCGTTAATAGGGAAATTTTGCAACGCTTCTTTTGGTAGGCCACTGTCTTTATCTTTATTTGAAGCATGCGCCCACCAGTCGGAGCTTGCGCACTATTGGAACAAAATAAGAGAATAGAGAATCCTTTTTTACGGATAACGATTTCCCTTATTTAGGAATTTACAAGAGAGGTTTGGTTTTTCTTATCGCTATTACAATAGGGCCTTTTTTTTCCTACTTAGGTATACAAACCACTAAGAAAATACAGTAAAATTGAAATAATAATTTCAAATGAAATTTTATTTATCGCACATTATCGCGCATTACCTTGGAAATATTGAAGGAAGTGACAGAAACCTGCTAAACCCAACTTTAATTTACAAACTTGTATTGACCTAACAACCGGTGTGCTTAACCATGAAATGAATGAAAAAAAAGTTTATAGAAGATGAATACTAACCTAACCTTGCAATTCCTTCGCGTTAATACTACGCATACTTGAGATAACGATAAGGACAAAGGCATGTGAAAAAATAAGCGTTGCAAAATCTCTCTAATAAGGGAGATTGTTATCTATAATATATATAAAACGCAACGTCTCTCTGTCTGTCTGTCTGTCCGCCTGTCTGTCTGTCTGTCCGTTAGTGCGCTTATCACTGGAGAACCACTTATCCGACTTACGTACTTTTTTTTTTAAAACATACATATGTTGTCTGGCCAGGTTATAGGCTATATTTCATTACGATAGGTAGTATAAGGAATGAGTAGTGACGTAAAATAGTGAATGATGTCGGAAAAAAGTTGTCTCTCTGTCTGTCTGTCCATTAGTGTATTTATCACGCGAAAACCACTTATCCGATTTATGTGTCTTTTTTTTAAATTCATACATATATTCTTTGGCCAGGTTATATAATAATAATAATAATAATCTATATCTATAATATATATAAAATGCAACGTCTCTCTGTCTGTCTGTCTGTCCATTAGTGCGCTTATCCCTCGAGATCCACTTATCCGATTTACGTGATTTTTTAAATTCATACATATGTTCTCTGACCAGGTTATAGATATATATTTTATTACATCTATAATATATATAAAATGTAACGTACCTCTGCCTGTTTGTGCGCTTATTACTGGAGACCCACTTATCCGATTTACGTGCTTTTTTTTTAAACATGCTAAACCATTAAATATGGAACAATATCATGTAGCAAAGAATATCTGTAATATATATAAAATGCCACGTCTCTCTGTCTGTCCGTTAGTGCGCTTATCACTGGAGAACCACTTATCCGATTTACGTGCTTTTTTGTTAAACATATATATGTTCTCTGGCCAGGTTATAGCATATATTTTATTACGTTAGGTGACATAAGGAATAAGCAGTGACGATAATAGTGAATCAAGTCGGAGAAAAGTTTGCCGCTAGCGCGTTCTCTTGCAATACACTACCTAAAGCATTAAATATGGAACAATATCATGTAGCAAAGAATATAATATACATAAAATGCAACGTCTCTCTGTCTGTGTATCTGTCCGTTAGTGCGCTTATCACTCGAGAACCCCTTATCCGATTTACGTGTTTTTTTTTTAATTCATACATTTATTCTCTGGCCAGGTTACCTATAATCTTCTATCTAGAATATATATAAAACACAACGCCTTTCTGTCCGTCTGTCTGTCCGTTAGTGCGCTTATCACTTGAGAACCAGTTATCCGATTTACGTGTTTTTATAAATTTAAACATATGTTCTATATAATTCGATATAAGCCTAGATAATGGGAGATAAGGAGAAATAATGGGAGATAAGTTGAGATAAGGCTCGATAATGGGAGATAAGGTGAGATAATGGGAGATAAATATAAATAATGGGAGATAAGGAGAAATAATGGGAGATAAGCAATGATAAGTCTAGATAATGGGAGTTATGGTGAGATAATGGGAGATAAGGAGAAATAATGGGAGATAAGGAGAAATATTGAGAGATAAGAGATAAGCCTAGATAATGGGAGATAAGGTGAGATAATGGGAGATAAGGAGAAATAATGGGAGATAAGGAGAAATAATGGGAGATGAGCAGAGTTAAGCCTAGATAATGGAAATTCTGTAGAGATAATGGGAGATAAGGAGAAATATTGAGAGATAACGGGAAATAATGGGAGATATTTTATTACGTTGGGTAAATTAAGGAATCAACAGTGACGATAGTGGTGAATCAAGTCCACGCGAGCGGAGTCGCGGGCCCGGCTAGTCCTTAATAAAGGAATTCCAACGTTGCTCTAATGCTGCGCAAGCTTTAAACAGTGGGTTCCAATTAGATCCTGTTATCTTTTAAATTACAACGTTCGTCGTAGTAAATAGAGGAACAATTCCACCAGTCTTTATATTTAATGTTCTCTCTTTAACTCTGTACATGCTTAAAATAAAGGTAACGACAACGACGTGCTGACGTCAACAAATTTAGATAAAACCTAACGTAAAGCAATCTCAGAACTACCAATTTAACTGATCAGCTGGATTTCCTCATTTTAGGGAACACCTAAGTTACGTATTCTCTGAATTCACAGCTCCAACTGAACATGAACTATTTTTCCTGAAAGTTTTTTTATTATTGTCATTTACAATTAGGATATTTACGAAACAATTTACGCGAAACAACACAAAGAAAAGAATCGTTATTAAAAGTTTTGGCAGAATCATTAGATCTGGCAATAAATTTGATTGAGTTCCAAACAATAATCAATTTATCAGACAGAGCCTCGGAGGGCCTATAAAAACTTTGTTATTAACGAGTTTAGTAAGTTTGAGCCCCGGTAGAAAAAGACGTTGTGTCATTGGTAGATTTACTGGACCAATTTATTCCAGAAAATTGTTAAATAACGAGAGAATACGTGACATTATTTAATACATAAAGTAATACTACGTGGGGAGTCCCGAGAGTTGCCAGCACAAACAAAAAACCAAATGATTTTCAGTTCGTGTCAACTCTCAGAAGATTTGTGTAAAATATTTTGTCTATTAGTTTGCGAGTTAGTTGCTTTTGATTTTTCCAAAACGATGGAATAAAAATAATTTCGTGTGTTAATTAAACATTGCTTTTTGGTGGAGAAAAAATATAGCCAGAACCCAAGAATGGCTTAAGAAGTGAGATGGCACATCTGCTCCGTTGAAAGCAACAATATGTCGATCGTTTAGTGAACTTAAATGCGATCGATAATGCACTACGTTCCGGATGTTCAAATGAGGCAGTTATTCCAAAAAACACAAAAAAATCCAACATATTGTTCTGAATGACCGCAACGTGAAAGTTAGAGAGACAGCTGACATTGTGAAGATATCAACAGAACGCGTGACGCATATTTTGCATGGATATCTGCATATAAAAAGGTATGTTCCCAATAAGTGCAGCCCAATCTCACGCAACATGTGAAAGATTCAGAATCCTATTTGGTATTGTTTCGGTGTAATCCAAAGAAGAATTTGCGTCAATTCGTAACAACAGACGAACCAAGGATCCATCACTACAGGCCTAAGTCCATCAGGAAATCCGTAGAGTGGCTGGAACGCATGAGAGCCGACCGAAGCTTCCAAAAACACGAACTGGATGGAAAGGTTTGTTGTTACATATCTAAATATTCAATGGTTCACCGGGTTTCGCTATATTATTAAAAGTCTAATCTAACGAAGTAAAATTAACGTGCATAGTTTTACCTAATAGAGAAGAAAGTACAGAAATGGCTGAATATGTCCTAAATTCGTACTTTTATAAGTTGTAATAACCACATATAACCTACTATTAATATTAACAGATATAAGTGATAACATCGGTACGTATCCACAACCGATTTTACTAACAGACAGATTTTTAGCGACGTTGCACCGATGCGGGATACGCTATTTTTTTTCATAAGACACCGTTGAAATTTTGTCCAATGTTTTCGATTTCGCCTTACCGCATTCATTGCAGTTTCTACTATACCACTGATTTAGTTGGAAGCGATGTCTGAAGTTTTTCATTATTAATGTAGGTACAGACACTCAAAAATTAAATCTTCCCTTCATTTACTTCTCCGAACCCTTTTAACGTCTATATCAATCAATTTCTAAGTTCAAAGTAATTTACTTAGTCCCACCGACCAACACCGACATCCACCACCATTTGCCACGAAGATAATATTAATGACCTCTTGACAGTCACGCCCTTCGGGCATCAGGTGTAACCCGGTGTTAAGGCACGCGCTTGCACCTGTGTGTGTGTGTGTGTGTGCGCCCGATCACCCCGGCGAACGAGGCTGTAGCGGCGGCCATTACGCTGCTACCCGTGACAGATGTTCACTTGTTTCGCGCCCAAGAAAGGGCTCCTACACAGCCTTCTCTGCGGCTCTTCGCTTTTGTTAATGGTCTCGTCTGTTACGAAAAAGGCCGGTCTATTTAAATTTTAGGGTGTAAAATTAAATGTTATGTAGATTACGGAATTGAATTATAGGGCTTAAGGGGTAGATTTTATCTGCTTAATTGGCCCTAAGCAGGAATACGAAATTTTAATAGAGCAATACTACTTATCGCAAAAAAAAGTTTGCAAAAACTGTGTTCGGTGTATTTGCATATTTAATTTTGTTTTGTACAGTAGAATCTCGAAAAAGTTAACCGAAATGTTCCAAGGGTAATTAACGTTTTCGAACTATTAACTTTTCTAAGCGGTTTTCAAAATTGAAAAAAATAAAATAATAAACCTAGATTTTTTGGAAATGACATGCTAAATTTATTTCATTGACTTAGTTTTCATCACTACAAAAAAGAAACTTAGATTTAATTTGTACCGGTTGGTTTAAAGTTCACAGTCACTCTTGAATATTTTCGTGCGCAGTAACTTTATATTAATTTGTACGGAGTGGTTTAAAGAAGCAGTCGAGATTTGTTTGTTTTTTTTCTTTTGTGTAATAGCTCTTAACCATTTTCGAGCGCATATTGACAAGGTCTGCCACCTGATTTGCATCGTTATTGTTTTCAAACCATTTTATCAAGGTATTGATGTTTTCAACTGCATTCGAGAAGCTCACTTTTAGTTGTTGAATATCTTGCTCGACAATTAACCCGTCGTTATCATTATCGGAGACTTCGAAATCATCGTTACCTTCTGAAATTTGATCATTGTTCCAATTTTCAATGTCATCAATGCTGATGTCAACATTATCATCCACCTTTGACATCAACAATTGAACTTCTCGAAGTGTATCGTTGTATGCACTATTTGATGTAATCAATTTAGAGAGCGGAATGTCGTCTTCACTATCGTACTGATCATCATCCCACTTTTTTATCTTATTCCACGCTTTTATAAGAACAGCTTGCGACAATTCGTCGCACACTGATTTAAGTAGCAAAATAGCATCACGAATTGTATGTGCCTTCAAAATATTTTCAATCGGAACGTTTTCTTGTGCGACAATGTTGCATAACAATTTAGTTCGATATCCTAACTTGACCAATCTTATGGAATTTTGATCCATGGGTTGCAAAACCGCTGTTACGTTAGGTGGTAAAAGCATTGCAGCAATGTTTCCATCAGACTGTAGCATGTCAATTGGCTTATGGGCAGTACAGTTATCAATCAGCAACAATGCCTTTGGTGGTAAATTATTTTTAGCAGAAAATTGGCGAACCTGCAAAAATTTTTATGCAATAACCTGCAAAATTTTTTATGTGAGTAAAAAAATAAGTTTACCTGTTTTATAAATGAATGATGGAACCAGTTGAAGAATAACTCTGAATTCATCCACGACTTCTTCGAATTGGCGTATTCCAATGGATTTTCAAATCCCTTAAAGCAACGTGGATTTGCAGATTTACCAATGACCAACGGCTTTAACTTGTGCGAACCATCTGCCTTAGCACACAACAAAAATGTGATTCTTTCCTTTGCAATTTTTCGACCCGGTGCGGTCTTTTCGTTTGCTGTGACAAATGTTTTATCCGGTAAAAAACGATAAAATAGTCCAGATTCATCCGCGTTATATAGTTGCGAGTCGGAGATGTCCATTTCATTAATTTTTGCTCTTAAATTATGAATGAAAGATGTAACATCCGACGTATCGCTTGAAAGAATTTCCCCACAAATTTTGAGATGGCGAATATCATGTCTTCTCTTAAAATTTGCTAGCCATCCATCACTAGCATTAAATTTTTTTCCAGGGTGCAGTATGGCGAATTCGTGCTTAGCTTTTGATTTTAAAATTTGACCAGTCATTGCATAATTATGCTGCCGTTGGTTCAAGAACCATTTATACAACCTTGCCTCAAGATCAGCATATTCCGGTTTATGTAGTGTTTTCTTGTGTGCTTTTTCATATGTGTTCGCCACAGCCTCTAAAATTTCATGGCGTTTTTTTCTTTATTTTTGAGATGGCTACTTTAGATACACCATAATTCAACGCCAATCGTGTTCTGTGAATACCTCGATCAATCTTTTTTAAAATCTCCACTTTCTGCTGCAAATCTAATCTGATTCGTGATGATTTGTTCTGCTTTGACATTTTTTAAGTTAACAATACACAACTCACAAACTCAAACGCTAACGACTAACTAAATCGATGTTGTTTGACGATGAAGATGATCATAGGTTTTCGCAGCTCAAAATAGAAAATAAGTTCGGGGAATACCATAATCCAACAAACAAAATTAGAGCTCAGTGCTGCCACTGAGAATTTTTTAAAAGTGGCCAAATTGCCACTTTTATGAACGGAAAAAACCATTGTTTTAAAAAATTCATACGCTCTGAAAAGTTAACTGAAGAGTTAACTTTTTAGAGCGGCACGGGGATGCTGAAATACGGTAACTTACCCGAGCGATTAACTTTTAGGCGAGTTAACTTTTTCGAGATTCTACTGTATATCGGAATTTATGGTTAATGTAAAATAACTGAAAACGGACAAGACCCATATTTCAGCAGTTTACCAACTCTTATTCGTCAAATCCATCCCGAGATGCGTTCCGCCGTATCGCGGCTCGTCAGTCGGGTTAAGATTGACAAACAAGAGAACAAAATATATTGACACTTATCCAAGTAGTTACGGAACACCATGGTAGGATTCAACGAATCGGAATTTATTTCAAAAAGAAAAAGCTCAAAACCCATAAAATCGGCCGTAGACGCGATATTGTCCCACAAACAACATAAAAGCGTAACATAATATCTTCTGATAATTTTCAAAAGTTAATTAATACCTGCCTTCTTCTGAAAAATAAATATATGAAGTGAAGCAAAGCGTCGCTGTTGTCACATCCAACGAAAAACGCAAGAAATGTACGCAATATGTAATAAATACTTAACACACAATATGTATTACGTTTTTGCGTCGATTCGTACCAATGGACGAACCAAGGATCCACCACTACAAGCCTGATTCCAACAGGAAATCCGCAGGGGGGTTGGAACCGCATGAAAGTCAACTGAAGCGTCCAAAAACACAAACATCGGCTGGAAAGGTTCTGTCAAGTGTTTTTTGGGATGCGCATAGAATAATACTGATCGACTATCTTGCCAAGAGGGCGAACAATCACCGGAGGCTATTACGTACAATTGCTCAAAATGTCAACCGTTAACAACGAGGTAACAACCCAATCTGTCATAAATAGCCTGAACAGAGTTTTGCAGAGAATCCGGGGTGAACTGTGCTACTTCATATTGAATCCTTTGTTGTAAATCTCTCATAAAAGATAAACGGGGGATTTGTGGACGTCATATCACTGGTCCCTTTTTTATCGATGGAAATCTTACAGGGCAGCGGTATTCATAGTTACTCCAAGAGCAAGTTATTCCAACTTGTGCAGGTCTTTTTCCCGATGAAAATAGTTTGGATACACCTAACGGGAATCTGGGGTATCAACGAGACGGAGCACCTCCTCACTATGAAATCAATATTCGTAGATATTTGGATGCCATTTGTCTTAATCGATGGATAGGCAAAAGAGGTGCTGTAGAATGGCCTGCAAGTAGTCCCAACCTTACGCCACTCGATTTTTTTTATGGGGTCATTTGAAAACCAAAGTTTAACGAAGTTGACCTGAAACTGTAGAAGACTTACAACAAAGAATTCAATATGAAGTAGCACAGGTCACCCCGGATTCTTTGCAAAACTGTGTTCAGGCTGTTTATGACAGATTGGGTCATTGCCTCGCTGTTAACGATAGACATTTTGAGCAATTATTACTTTAAAAATAAACCTAGAGTATTAACTAATAGTTTTTGTCTTCTTTTCATTTTAAATTTGAAATGACAATAATTCCAAAACAATTCAATTTAGACATATGGTATATTAGACAAATAATATCTAGAATTGTTAGTAGGACTCAAAAATAAAATAATACACATGGCTTTCCATTTAAAAAATATCAAGATGGCGTAATTTCTTCGAACTGACTGGTCAAAACATTTTATTGTCAACGTCAGCATGTGCGCTGTATAACACGCTATAACTTTTATTTAAACATTCTTTTGATACACTGATTAATAAATACTGTGGAATCATGGTTTCATGCATATAGGGCACCCTATATATATATATATATATATATATATATATATATATATATATATATATATATATATATATATATATATAATATATATATACAGTCCCTGGCCAAATTATTAGACGCACTGTATTTTTTTTAGTAATTTTATGTTTCTTAAGAGTTTTTATGCAATAATGGTATATTTAAACTACAATATTATTGATTTTTATTTAAAAGAATTGTTGTAGACTACATATTTGTATTTATTTTTAACATATGGCAACACTGTGTTGACAAAGTGATACATGAACGTAAACAACTACAAACCTGTATCAGTCGCGATCGGAATCGAGTCAGGTACGGACGTGTTTCTGTGGCTTTATGGACTGTGATTGTTTGTTTAACAGTTTTATACTACTCAGTTATTAGTTTATTTTGTATGCAGTGTTTTAAAAAAGTAATTGGACTATTTTCATTATGGGTAGAAAAGGCGATCTTTCACCACGTAAAAAAGCTGAAGTGAAGGCCCTTGTGATTGCGAAAACATTTACAAACCGAGAAATATCACGAAGATTGGAGGTTTCTGAAGCTAGTGTACGACGCATAAAAAAGAAAATTGAGTCAGGGAAGGAATTAAGCCCGAAAAGAAAGAAAAGATGCGGTAGAAAACCAATTTTCACTCCACGGTCAGAGAGATGTTTGAAGAAAATTTGTGTAGAAAACAGATTTGCTACCACAAAGGTAATAAAATCACAACTCCAGGATGCTAGCGTAAATGCTTCTGAGCGCACTGTTCGAAGAAAATTGAAAGAATTAGATTTTAAGGCCTGTCGCGTTAATCAATAATTGATACATTATTATCATTTTTAGTTAAATAAAGCAAATAAACATGGAAGTTTATATATTTTTCCTATTTTTGACAGGTCTGCTTCAGTGACGAAAGCACATTCAAAATTTTGCAGAATAAAGCTCAGTATGTGCGTCGTCGTCATGGAGAAAAGTTTCATCCTGATTGTGTCGTCCCGACGGTTAAACATCCCACCAAAGTGATGATTTGGTCAGTCATCAGCGGCAAGGGCACTGGACGTCTGTACGTCGTCAAAGGAATAATGAGGCAAGATCAGTACAAAGAAGTATTACAAAATCGGTTGATTCCGCAGCTCAGAGAATGGTTTCCAAATGGGGAACCATTCACTTTCATGCAAGATGGAGCTCCCTGCCACACTGCTCGGTCTGTTAAAGCTTTTTTGGCAGAAAAAAATATCCCTCTGTTGGATTGGCCGGGTAATAGCCCTGATATGAACCCCATTGAAAATGTGTGGGAGCTGATGAAAAGAGAAGTGGCTAAAGATGTGATTACCAACAAAACCCAGCTCCTAGAAAAGATTATTCATGTGTGGAATCATCATCTTCAAATGCAGGAGACAGTACAATCTTGCATTGATAGCATGCCGCGCAGAATTAAAGCTTTGATAGCGGCTAAAGGTGGCTCAACTAAATATTGACTTTTACTAACATTAATTTCACTTTTCTTTAAAACTTAATAAACTTATGCTTTTCTAAATTAATGCTGTTTTATTTATGTCAAATAAATAGGTAATTGATTGGATAATATAAAAATAAAAAACAAATCAATTTAAAATAATAAAACGGTACAATATCACTCGGTAATTAATATTTTACATGAAATCTTGCAGTGCGTCTAATAATTTGGTCAGGGACTGTATATATATATATATATATATATATATATATATATATATATATATATATATATATATATATATATATATATATATATAAGACAGAGAAAGCAAAAGTTGCCGTATTTATTAAAATTGCTTAGTATATAACGATTAAATAAATCCTCTTCACTCTTCAGCTCCCTTTGCAATCCCTCTCTTCTCCTCTCAAGAAGAAAAATCATATTTCCCTTACGCCACTTAATTTCCATACCGTTGAAAAATAGCGTTCCCAATGGGTACTTTCCCTGTTATACCAACATTCCAATCTAATGATGTAGTACCTAATTTGTACTTAACCGGTTCTTTCCTGAATACTCGACCTTTTTTCCCTTTTGTTTTGAGTGATCCCTTACTTCTGTCAGATGGTCGTCCTTTGTCAGCGCCTTGTCAAACTTGTCATTTCTCTTTTCAGATCACAGGTGGTTAATTAATTTTGATTTTTCAGCATCCAAGGTTTCTAATGGCATCCTTGCTGTAAATGCCATATTTTTAAGTTAATATGTTAGTGAATAGTGGCTGTTTTATTTCAGTGTTGGTCTTTGTTGTGACAATTGTTATTTATGGCCATTCTTGTTAGATTAATTCGCACACTGCATGTGAGTCACTTGCAATTTTTATTTTGGTACTTCTTCATAATAATAATAATAATGTATATCTTTATAACAACAATTATAAACTAAGTTGGGAATGTGAAATCTTTGACACAATGATACTACTCAGTATATATCACCACTACACCAAACACTTTATTTTTGCACTCGACGCGCATTTCGCTAACCATGTTAGCTTCATCAGGAGCGAATCGCGCGTCGAGTGCAAAAATAAAGTGTTTGGTGTAGTGGTGATATATACTGAGTAGTAACAATTCTAAAATTAAAATTATAATTAAGAATTAAAAATTAAACTTAACAATAATAATTTTCTATGCCCAACTTTCCTTATTAGTTGCTTCGTTATCTCTTTTTCAGTTTGTGCCCTGATGAAGGTCCCAACCTAGGACCGAAATATTGGCTAAATGAATATCTGTTGTGCCCCTTTGCCGAGTTCCCCAACTATTTTCATATCTTATATATATATATATATATATATATATATATATATATATATATATATATATATATATATATATATATATATATATATAAATTTCCTGTAATGAACACATGAGACTATTGGTATCGTTAAACGCTTGCTATTTTTCAAAAGCGCCTAGTGGCCGCAATATATTCAACCGGAAACCAGTTTTTAACTACATTATTCACACTCCATCGCCCTTTGTAGCAATAAACTTATATATGATTTAATTAAACCGTCTGTGAGAGCAAATTAATATGCGGGAAACATTGATCGTATAAATTCCAACGCGTCGACTTCGGCCGGGATTATTTCATTAATTATAATTATTAATATTTAAGTCAGTAGTTCCGGTCGGTCGACGGACCGACTGTTTTGGTCGGCGTTTGTAACTTAATTTGGGTCTAATTAGATTATTAATTAGGCGATGACGGGCTTTTATTTTAATTGCGTTGTAGGGTCATTCGAACTATTGCGTTTAATACAGTTTTGAGTGGAAAAAAATTAACTTCTTGTGGTATTATGAAACATACGAATTATGATCTTATATTCCATCTTTAAAAATGGAGTTAACTGGACTAAGACGGAAAAAAGAAAGATAGGCAAACTAAAAGCCTCATATTTCGGAGGGATCCAAACAACTACACAAAAACGCAACCTGAGACAGATGACTGGGAAGGCAGGCATACATTGCAAAAGGCATGATGACTAGTTTTGAAAAACTATTCCACGATGTTTTTACGGAACTACTATTTCCAAAAAAAATATATATTTCTGGAGAAATTACAGGTTTCCTAGCATAAAATTGGCTTTTTTTAAATTTTGAATTTCACGCCAAAACGCTCGTAGGTGTCATGGCGTCTGTTCGTGTCCTCACGCCTTTGCAAACGCCATGGCAACAACAGTGAAGTATACAGTGTGTATATAATTTTAAAATTGTTCACTCATGTTCTGGGTATTACTACATTAATCGATTACAGTCGGAAAATTTGAAGTGGTCGCCGAAGTCATTAAAACCTGTTTCAGGCACACTGTGCGTGTGGAAAGAGATTCATTTTTAATCTCATTTATGGGTAAATAGGACATTATCGAACATGAGTGCTTCATGCGCATCGCGCTTCGAGGCAGGTTCCCATGTAATCATCCAAAAGGTCGAAAATTAGTCTACAGAGGCTGCTAAGTATAGGAGCAAGTCGAAGGCATTCATTAGCAAGTGGGTAAAACGATACTCTCAGTTAAAAAATGTTGATGATCAACTAGAACGTGGTTCGAGAAGAACAGTGTCGGACAAGGACGAAAAAAATGATTATTAATATGCTTTCCTGAAGTCCTCGACTAACTTTGCGCTAAGGGGCGCAAAAACTAAATCAGAAAGGTTTGGATTTATCGTATGAAACGATTCACACTCCTCTCTGGGCCAACGATTTCAAGTGACGGAGTAACAACAGGAAACTATTGTTGAGCGAAAAACACATAGGGAAACAACTCGCTTGGGCAGAGGAAAACATAAATCGAGACTGGATGTTTGGGGATGTTTTTCGAAAATAGGTTTTGGAAAACTCTTCATCTTTATCTACAATTTGAACGCAGAAAAAATGCTCCAGATTTACAAGAAGGCATTAGTACCGACTACCAAACGATAGTTTGTCGACAAAAATGAGGAATGGATTAAGGATAACGACCCTAAACACCGGAGTAAAACGTGTAACCAGTGGAAAGGAGAAACAGGTATCGTCAAAATAGATTGGCCATCCTAGTCGCCCGATGCAAACCCAATCGAGAATATGTGGTCGTACATCAAGCAGAAGCTTCGTAGTAAAAAGGTGTACACAGTAAAACCAGCTATCACCACAAATTTGGACAATTAGGAAATCTAAAATCCCTTAAGAATACATGGAAAATCTCGTCGAAAGTATGCCCCGAAGATGCCAAGCGATCATCGACGCTGATGAGGACTGGACGAACTACTGTATCATTAGCATTTTAATGGCAATCCTTTTCTTTGGAATGATGTAAACAACTTTTAAATAAGTACATTTTTTAACGAACAATGCTCAATACGTTTTTACTTGACCGACTGTTCCTCCTTAGCATAAATAACCGGTCAAGTGCAAGCTGAACTTGCGCAATTAGTGTTCCGTACGTTGATGGCTTTTAAAATAAAAATTTTTGTTACGGAGGTATAAAATGATCAGTGACTTGACAAAACACATCCCAAATGAGTTTTCAACAAAGTTTGTTTCCAATCTTTACTGAAAATTGATGACCTGGAAATGTTTGTTTTTTTTTTATATACCAGATAAATTCTTAAAGGTAATGCACTCATGATGATTTTCGTTCAATCTACACCCCATGGAGAATATTCCAGAATTTTGCAAAATTTTTTGATCAGTACTTTTCGAGACAGAGGGGGGGACAGCGATTTTTCGTGATGTTTTAAAAATAATACAAAGAAAAATGTACACAAGTATTATATTAAATATATTTTTTTACTCGTATTTTCACAAGTTTTCATTTGACACAACACTCGATTAAGTTGGGAATGTGGAATCTTTGGCACAATGATACTACTCAGTATATATCATCACTACACCAAACACTCGACGCGCGTTTCGCTAACCATGTTATCTTCATCAGGAGCGATGATTGACTAAAGCTGCACTACAAATCTACCCTATTTATACTTAGCCTAACCCTTGAATTACTCAGGCGGAACTAATGGCATAGGCAAGGCCATCAGCTCCGGTCAAGTAACCAGTAGAAGGGACTATAAGGAATGGGCCCTCTGTCTTTATTTAAACTACTTTTACATTTTAGAATTTCCATACTTTCGTATGCGTTCAACAATCTCCTATCAGATACATTTTTTATTAATCTTAGATTATCCAATGTTACAATATAATCAGCTTCAAGGGCATGTTCGGCAATGCTAGACTTTTCTGTTCTACTGTATTTTAAGTGTGCTAAATGTTCTTTAAAGTTTTAATTGACCTTTTAGTTTGCCCAACATACTTTTTGTCACAATCATTACAACTAATTTCATAAATTCCACTTTTCTCACAATTAGGAATCTTATCTTTAGGATTTCCTAAGATATTCCTCAGATTACTTATAGACTAAGGTGAGGCCTACCTTATTAAATACCTTATTGAGTCACTTGCTATACTTCGGATTATATGGTATGGAGACATACTTGGTGTTATTTTCTTCGCGTGTAAAAAAGGTGGAATTCTGAATATTAAACCTAAATTTATGTCTATTTATTAGCTTATTTATTAAGTCATCGTCATAACCATTAACTCTAGTTATATTTCTAATACGATTCATTTCTTTATTAAAGTTTACTCTATTCAGAGGAAAAGTGACCAAACGATGAACTAAAAAATGTAATGAGGCTAATTTGTGTTGTTTGCAATGAAATGAATCATTAGGAATATATCTATCTGTTACTGTTCTGTTACTAATTCTAATCTATTATTATTTTTAATAATTAAAATATCTAGAAAAGGCAATTGTCCTTTGTTCTCAACTTCGTAAGTGAATTTAATGTAATCATACCGGCTAGTTAATTCAGAAACAAATATCATCCACATACCTATACCATACCCTTGGGAAATAATCGAATTCTTGAGTGGCTTCGGTTTCAAACTTACCCATGAATAAATTGGCTATGAAAGGTGATAAGCAATTACCCATAGCTGTTCCTTCTTTCTGAACATAAAATTGACTGTTATATTGGAAATAATTTTGTTCCATACAAAGTTTAGATAATGTTAAGTATTCACGAATAATTTCGTCCTCAAAGTCATTCATTCTAAGTAATTCCTCGAGATATCGTAAAGTTTGTGGTATTGGCACACTTGGGAACAAAGAACTGACATCAAAAGAAATTAAGACTTCACCTTCATTAAGAACTAGATTTTTTGGTTTATTAATGAATGACCGATGACCTGGTAAAATTTTTTTTTCACTTCCGATTTTATCCGCCAAAACTAACCCTTTAAGTCAAAATTTAACTTTCAAAACTACATGGCTCTGATGAGGCCATCAATTCCTATATTATTACCAAATTTCAACTTTCTATGACAAATAGTTCCGGAGAAAAAATCGGGTGTGACAGACAGACAGATGGACAGACACCGAAGTCATCTTATAAGTGTTCCGTACGGAACACTAAAAAAAACACAAAAATTCATAATCCAGGGAAGAAAAAAAAAGTGTTTTAATCCGTGGGATAGGACAACTTGAATAAATTAACTTCTCCCATGTTTCAATTCTAACACGTTATACTTCATCGTGCCGAAAATTAGTTTTGGAATTTGGAAATTATGGGTTAATACCGCGATGCCTGGAGATATTCGCCGTGAATAAATACGGCTTCTGCGGTTCCCGTTAATTTGCGAGGATTTTCGAGAAAGTCTAAATAGTTCGGGTGTCGGAGTGAAGTTTTACCAACCACGCTATAGCCGTTGAGAGTTTTCTTTACCTAATATACCTAGTATTTCCATAAATACTGTCCTAAACTTTCACGTACGCCCTCTATAAACATTAACACTTTTGTGGTAAAAATTATTTATAGGTTATGTTACTCAATTGTTATACAGTTACTGTGTGTAACCATATTTACAATTTGAATTCAATGAATGAACAATACAGTGGGGTGATCGAGAAAATATGATTGCTGTTATAGCTTTATTTAAGTGCGGTATGGAAAAAAAGGGACATTTTTAAGACTTTAAAACCGCTTAAAATAAGTCGTATGTTTGTTTAATGGGCGATAAAATTACTTATTGAGACGTGATAGATAAAAGAGAGGCAATGTTCAGGAAGACCAAGGACAGTTCGAACGCCACAAGCTGTAAAAGTGCAAATTGACCGAAATTCTCTCGTTAGATGGAAATTTCGAAAAATTGTATATCTCGTATTATTAAAGAAGACCTAATACATGGCGCTTATAAGAGACACACTGGCGATTTACTAATGGAAGATATAAAGCGAAAACGTGTTGAAAGAATATGCTAATGAGAAACAGAACAATTTTGTTTACCGACGAAAAAATTTTCACTGTGAAACAATCTTTCAATAAGCAAAATGACAGCATTTATACCAGATCTTCTAAGGAACGGTCTGAAGTTGTTCCAAAAGTTCAGATGAGTCATCATCCAGCATCAGTTGTGGCTTAGTGGAGAGTCAGCTTTGATGGTGTTACCAATGTTCATTTTTGTGAAAAACGTGTGAAAACTTCGGCTAAAATATATCAAGACACTATTTTAGAGAAGGTTGTGAAACCCCTAAACCATATTCTTTTCAAAAATAAGAACTGGGTCTTCCAGCAAGATTCACAAGGTTGCACAAGGACACAAAGCGCTAAAACAACACAAGCATGGCTTCAACAAAATGTGCCCTCATTTATTACTACGGAAGATTGGCCTTCTGCAAATTCTGATCTAAATACTTTAGATTATAAACTAGGGTCCCTCTTAGAGGGTATGTTTTGCTCTAAAAGACATACCAATCTTGCTCTTTACAACGAGTTTTAACAAATACGGCGGACAATTTTTCGTTGGACCAAGTGCGTGCTGGGGTGGACGAATGGTCTAATCGTTTGAGGACTTGTGTAAAAGCAAGAGGGGGACATTTTGAGTTAATGTTAAATTAATTTTGACATTATGAATATATAAGTTAATTCCATAATAATTTAATTTAATTTTCATAGAAATATATTTAGGCAATGTTTTCATTGTAACAGTATTTATGAGAGTACTAGGTATGTTATTTATCAAATATCCAGGCACAGCGTTAAGAAGATCGTTTTAATTGTTATTAGCAGAGACCGGATTATACGCAACACAACATTAAATAATAATAAAAGTAGTAATTTTTAGTTTTTTATTTCAAAATCAGCATAAAATTAACAAGTTATCGACGATGTTTAAATTTAATTAACAATTATTTAACATTTTTTAAAATTATTTAACATTTGTATTTTTGTACACGTAAACAATAAGGTATTGTTCCAAATGTTGGGTAGTAAGATTGTCTCTTCGATCACTTAAAATATTTTTATAAGTGGAAAAAGACCGTTCCACATCCACTGAGGTAACTGGGCAGTATTTGAATTTGGGTGTTACGTTAGCACTTATTGTTTCTGGCAAAAGTTCATCCGTCCCATTAATAAAACTATCAATTTGACACAAAGGTTCAAAGCCTGGGTTATTGCACAAATTGTTTTCAAACTTTTCTTTAACTCTACGCGGGAATACATCTGGCAATGTGGAGTTTATTTGACGGATTTTATTCATTAACTGAATTGATTCGGTCAACGCCAAACCTCGAGTTTCAAGCTTTTTAATACCTGCAGGTATGTGGGAAAAGTGAGTGCTAATCAAATCGTTAAATGCTTCCTTGGAATGAGGAACTGCCATAGCCTCTGCTCTATCGAAGTCATGTTCATTGTAAAATAGTACAGCTTCAATCCATGTTCCCCATCGAGTTACCACTGGTTCGGGAGGTAAAGGCACATTTGGCAGTTTTTCTTTATAGGCGTTATTGCGAGCAGGTGCCTTAAGAAACACTTCCTTTGCTGATGAAATCAGTTTATTTACATTTCCAAACGTGGATCGTACTTCTTCAGCGAGTTGATGGCCTTCGTGAGCAAAGCACGTCACATGAATTAAATTTGGATAAAATACTTGGAGAACTTTGGCTGCCTTGATCATATAGGGTGCAGCATCTGAGAGAAATATAAACACTCTTTCATCTGCAGAAGATTCAGGAAATATTTTTTTAATACCCTCATTCACAAATCTGGCGATCGTAGAATGATTTGTCTTGTCAAGTTCTTTGCAGGCCACCAAATAGGAAGAAGAAAGCTCTAATCTTAATGCATCCACAATTAAATTCGCAATATAGCGACCACAACTGTCGGTAGTTTCATCAGCTGAAATCCAAATAATGTCATCCTTAAGTTCATCAAGTATTTCTTCCAGAACATGTTGGTAAATTGTTGGTATGTAATTTTTACGCAGTGTTGATTCGTCTGGTATTTTTTGATTCAAGCAATATTTTCGCAGAAAATCTTTGAATGTAGGATTTGTAAGTTTTAGACAAGGCGAAATCGGCGCCATCGTTGGAAAAAATTTTCTAATTGAATTTTTTTTCATAACCTTCTCCAGGAGATGCGCCTGAAAGAGGATCAACATGTTGCCGGGCGGTAACCTGGTCCGAATTTGTTTAAACAAATTTTTTTTAAACAAAGTCCAAAAATTGAAATTTTCGCCCCGGAACAAGTTTTTTTAGGTAAATTGGACCATTTTGAACAAAAAATGTCTCTTGTGAATTTTCTCTAAAATGCGCCGTTTTCGAGATATCGGCGATTTTAGGTGCGAGAAAACGCGAAAATGGCCACTTTCACCTCCCAATATTGGGGTCAAAAATTAAAATTTTCAATGTTGCCAAGTGTCCAAATTAAAGTTTGAGATCTCTTCTACAAATTACCGTAGGAAATATTGCAATATCTTTATTTTTAAACATTGTTTTTTAACAGTTAACAAATTGCGTTCGAGCGCCCGCGGCCGCATCGAAACTGTATACATAGATATATACGCAACGCCCGTACGTAGGCGCGAATATATTTATTCAAAACTGTGATACAAAAATTCCAAAAAATATTAAAACTTTAATGATGAATACAAATAATAAGTTTCAATTGGTTCAATATTTATCTAATAATGCTGTAAATTACGTTGCATTAAGTCACACTCAACAATTAATAATATCAGGTGGATTCTATAACATTGAAAAGTGCTGTTTTATACAGGGAAATAATATACATGAAATTATTGAGTTAGAAAACAATCACTTAGAGGCTGATACAAGGATATTTTGTCATGCTCGATATATGTTACCTTATAATTCTGAAATAATAATTCATTCCGTTGATACCGACGTTTTTATATTAGCAATTCATTATTGGAGCTTTTTCAAATTAATTGGTTGTACAGGATTGTATTTTAAAGTAGTTGGTCAGAAGCCAAGATTATTGTCTTGTAATGTAGCTGCTGAATATTTAACTAGTCAAGTTTGTCAAGTTTTGCCTGCTTTACATGCGTTTACAGGCTGTGATACTACTAGTAAAGTAGGTACTAAAAATAAAGCTTTAGATTTAGTCTTTGATTTAGATACTCAAAATGCATTAACCCCACTTGGTACTGGCTTACAATTAAATGCCATGGAATTCAATGCATTAGAAAAATTGTATTTGAAAATTTTGAATAAAGCTGGAGAAACAGCAGATAATGCTAGACAAATAATTTTAGAACGTTCTTGTGGGATGGGTATTAATTTTGGAAAAATTCCATGTACATCCGATGCTTTAAAATTGCACATTTCACGAGCTTCACTACAAACGTACATATGGAAAATGTCATTGTATTCTCTCGGTATCGACATTTAGATGCAACAGAATTTGGTTACACTATAGAAACAGGTGAATTGTTACCCAAATTCATGTTAAAAAATTCGATACCAGATTCGTTAATTAGGCAATGTAAATGTACAAAAAATTGTAAAACTAATGCATGTAATTGCAAAAGCAACAACGTAAGTTGTATACTCATGTGTGGGTGTAATTTAAATATTTGCGAAAATTCTATTAAATATATATAAGTTATATTTCATAAAATTGTTTTAATTCTTCTACCATCCTAATCGAATATTGAATTTTTATTTATATTCATTTGTTATAATAATTAAATTTGATATAACAATTACTCTTTAATAAATAAATATTTTTTACATACTTTTCAAATATATTAATTTTAATAAGAAATCAAGAAACAAAGCTTTATAGAGCATCGCAGTGCGTATACAGTTCCGTGCGCCTACGTACGGGCGTTGCGTATATATCTATGTATACAGTTTCGATGCAGCCGCGGGCGCTCGAACGCAATTTGTTAACTGTTAAAAAACAATATTTAAAAATGAAGATATTGCAATATTTCCTACGGTAATTTGTAGAGGAGATCTCAAACTTTAATTTGGACACTTGGCAACATTGAAAATTTTAATTTTTGACCCCGATATTGGGAGTGAAAGTGGCCATTTTCGCGTTTTCTCGCACCTAAAATCGCCGATATCTCGAAAACGGCGCATTTTAGAGAAAATTCACAAGAGACATTTTTTGTTCAAAATGGTCCAATTTACCTAAAAAAACTTGTTCCGGGGCGAAAATTTCAATTTTTGGACTTTGTTTAAAAAAAATTTGTTTTAAACAAATTCGGACCAGGTTACCGCCCGGCAACATGTTGATCCTCTTTCAGGGGCATCTCCTGGAGAAGGTTATGAAAAAAAATTCAATTAGAAAATTTTTTCCAACGATGGCGCCGATTTCGCCTTGTCTATTTGTGGAGAGAAATATTACTTGCAAGCAATACTTTACATAAATCCATGGTTTTTTTGTTTGCCTATCCTGCGATATGAAGACTTGTCTTGACATGCCGGTCAATTTAAAACTTTTTTGTGCACGAAACATTTTTCTCGCAAACTCGACAATATAAAACATTTCCGTCGTATGTAAATGTTCCAGAATAATCAGTTACCCACGAAGAGACACTTTTTTTTGCGGGTGGCATGGTACACGTTAAACTTTAACACAACACGTTAAAAATTGCAAAAAACTACACTGATGCAAGCGCGTCAACAATAATGTTAAAACTGATATCTTGTTTTAAAATAAAAATTCGTTTTCGAGAAAACTGTTTATTTGATCCACGATCAAACAAATATTCTTAGAAACTAACTACTTATCAGTTAATATTCCGACCAAGAAACAAAGGAATAAAATACCGTCGTAATTTTTCGGTATTCCCCTGGCACTATAACCTAATCGATGTTTAGACTATTGCAGGTAATGTCCCGGCGATAAGTTCGGTTCCAGACGGGGACATTAACAATACCCTGAGCAATTCAATTGCCTAGTAATACCGAGAAATATTGTAAATATAGGGAAAATATACATCATTACTAGATTTGCAAATATGCAATAATAGGTGAGAATGGTCTAAATATGCAAATGCATATAATCCGGTATCTAGTTATTAGATAACACTTACATTAATGCAGATACCGTATACTAATAAAACCAGTTACCTATAGGTATAGGACATACCAATATCAATTTTCCAAAATTTTCAATACTCATTTTTATCTTTTATGATAAATATGAACACCTTACAACAGTAGCATTTTTTAACTGTACTTGTGTGATCGGGTTTATGTAAATTGAAACACGTACTTCGTGAGCAAAAAGAAGAATTAATAACATAACATTAAAATAAAATCCAATAAAAATTTACTAAACGATGCACAAAGCTATTTGAATTCAATAAAGTCGGATATGGCAGAGAACCCTTGAAAAGATGTAACTATTCACTTTTAAGAGTTAATAACATCCAATACAACACTCGTAATCCACTTGAAAAATGCACGATAACTATTTGAATTCGGCATTTTCACGTATCTATAGCAATCCACCCTCCTCTTGTTGCATTGTAAATGTGAATACAGTATCGTTAAGAGGCATATAAAGTCCAATTTGTACTTATTAAATTGTAAAGCTACTTATTTTAAAATAGTAAAAATTAAATTCTTATTCTCTTTTATAGCAAAATATCTCCCTCCCCTTGAATCTAGCCATAGAACTAGTCAATAAAAATGATCGATTTTCAATTAACTTGGTGATTTCTTTTACGGGGTGTGGCTAGAAAATAAGTGGACTGGACGGGTTCCTTTTAACGCACTCTTCGTGTGGAAGGGTGGTCAAAACGTATTTATGGTAAACTTGATTTACAGTTTGATGTTGTCGTCTGTTTTTGCAGTTGGTGGACGTCCAACGCGGGAATTGTTTGTGACGTCTTCTCTGCCATCATTTTACCACTCGAAAGCATACACTTCTTGAAGGAAACTTTGTATTTCTGTAACAAACTTTCCACGTTTAATGAGAAATTTCATGTTAATTCGTTGCTCAACATTAACACTAAGCATTTTTCCAACAAAGTGCAGATACACGATCCGATTTAATCTAGCTCTGCAGCCGAGCTACACGGTGATTAAAATAGCGAAATAAGTAGAGGGGGTATTCAAGCTCAACGCCCCACCATTGTTCAATGCGCGACACCATTACTATCGGCATAGCAAAATCACTCCGGTTATTTTCTAGCCACACCTCGTAGACAGACCTAAAGATTCGTTGTCACAAAACTGTTGCTTTACGTCAGCCTATGGATTTGAGTATACTGATGACCAATCAATGGAGAAGATTTACTAGAACCAGCCTTGTCTGTTAACGTTAATATCCAAGTGCTTATAAAGGGTCTTCCATTTGGGACTTGACAACTTTGAAATTTCACTGTGAACGCACCCTCAAGCCAATCACCGAACTGTCAACGTCAAAACATTCAGTAAAGTCAACATTTTCATCATGGTGAAGTACACGAACGAACAACGTTTACAAATAATTAAAATTTACTATCAAAATTTGGAGTCGGTGACTGCAACTTTAAGAGCGTTAACGCCAGTTTTTGGTCGTAATTCTCGTCCCAGTATACAAGCAATTCATAGTCTAGTGAAAAAATTTGAGTTAACATATTCGCTGCTGGATGTTTCCGTGTCAGTGAGACAACGGGTTGGTCGAAGTGGCCAGAATATTGCTGCCGTTCAAGCGTCCATCTCAAACGAACCAAAACAGTCGATTTCACGGCGTTCTCAAGAATTGGGTATCGCTCAGACCACACTATGGCGAATTTTGCGAAAGGATCTTGGCCTGCACCCTTATAAGTTAAAGTTAACTCAAGAACTAAAGCCACTCGATCATATGAAGCCACGTACGTTCTCGACGGCGCCACAAGCCACACAGCGGGTGTAACAATCGACTTACTGCAATCTAATTTCGGTGAACGTGTTATATCGAGAAATGGTCCCGTCGAATGGCCGCCTAGATCGTGTGATTTAACACCTCTGGACTTCTTTTTATGGGGGTACGTTAAATCATTGGTCTATGCTAACAAGCTTGCGTCGTTAGAGGAGCTCAGAGCCAATATTGAAAGAGAGATAGCGGTCGTTTCCGTCGAAATGTGTGGCCGAGTCATCGAAAATTGGGTTTAACGAATCGACCGCTGCAAACGTGCCCGTGGTGGACATATGAATGAAGTCGAATTCCATACGTAAATGTTTTGATTGTACTACAAGCCGATAGTAAAATTTTCGAAATGTCTCAAATGGGTTGCGTTCTATTTCAAAAAAAAGTTGTCAAGTCCTTAATGGAAGACCCGATATCTATTCCCAACGTCTCGTATGGAAGGATCAAGTGCCAATGGTCGTGCGTAGGGCAAATCAGCTTCTTGGGAAGCTGTACCCGCTCCTGAACCATCGTAGTAGATTGTCAACTGACAACAAGTTGTTAATTTACAAATCGATAATCAGGGCCGGGCTTACGTACGCCTGTCAGGCCTGGTGCCAGATGTCTAAAACTCATCGGGCCAAGGTTGTATCATAGCAGGAGCCCCCTGGTTTGTACGCAACAATCAGTTGCATAGGGAATTCGACATGCCCACAATTAAAGAGATGACGCGTAATGTTCAGCTTCGCTTCCTTGAGAAAGCAGTGGTCCATTCTAACCCCGAGATAGCTAACACTTTCAGAGGCAACGTAAATGTCGGCAACCGATACTTACGACCAGCAGACATTCTACCACAAGACTAACATTAAACGCAGACAAAGACTACCCTTGACTTTAAGGTTAAGGCGGTAGGTTTAGTTGAGCTACTCCTTCAGATAAAAGTGTAACAAAGCACACCAAACATAATTATAACACGACATCCCCCCGGAAATGGGGGGCTTAGATATAGGTTAGCGTTAAGTTAGATTAAGTTAGGTTAAGTTAGGTTAGATCTACTCATAGAAAATTAACTTAGGGTTAAAACACATCAAAAAGTCTAGTCATTAAGAAATTGTAAAAGGAGTAAAGGGTTTTCCCAGCTCACAAGGAGTTTTAATGGATATGCCAACCTTTCAGGTTGGAGACGCAAACTGCTTCAGAATCCATAAGGCGGATCTCTCCCTGAAAAAAAAAAAAAATCTATTCCTGACCGTTAAAAAATATCATACCTTGTTTTACGAGGCCAGAGCATCCACATTTTTCCATCCTTTATAGAAATAAGGTAGGCCTCACCTTAGTCTATAAGTCATTAGACAATTTGAGGAATAACTTAGGGAATCCCGAAGACAAGATTCCTAATTATGAGAAGAAGTGGCATTTATGAAATTAGTTGTAATGATTGCGACAAAAAGTTTGTTGGGCAAACTAGTTAATCGAATCACGATTTAAAGAACATTTAGCCCGTTTACAATACGGTAGAACAGAAAAGTCTAACATTGCCGAACATGCCCTTGAAGCTGACCATACTGTAATATTAGATAATCTAAGATTAATTAAAGATGTATTTGATAGGGGATTGTTGAACGCATACGAAAGTACGGAAATTATAAAATCTAAATGAAGTTTAAATAAAGACAGAGAGTCTATTTCTTATAATCCCCTCTACTGGTTACTTGACCAGAATTGATGGCCTCGCCCATGTAATTAGTTCCGCTTGAGCAATTCAGATGTAAGGCTCAGTATAAATAGGATAGATTTGTAGTTTAGTTTTAGTGAATCATCGCTCCTGATGAAGCTAACATGGTTAGCGAAACGCGCATCGAGCACAAAAATAAGGTATTTGGTGTAGTGGTGATATATACTAAGATTCCACATTCCCAACATAACAAATTATGACCATGTTAAGTGACTACAAGCAGTATAAAACCGGTATAGCGATTCCTCTCAAAAATCCATATTTTTGGAACACAAATTAATTTAGTATCTTTGAAATAAGTATCTCAAATATCACTTTCGAATTCAAAAATTCGTCTGAAGCTGCGCAAATGATTTGTTCAACTTTAGGAGAACAAGCTCAAAACGTGCCAAATATAGTACCAGTAATTTCAAAGCAGTGACTTTGACTTTTCGGATCGTGAACGTTCTGGATAGCTTTATTACTGGGAAGATCAACTGACGTCTCGGAAAAACTCTAGAGGATATTTATAGGATAATTCACGGGACTTCAATATGTTTTTTTATGAAAACAAAGAACCGATATGGCTTTTTCAAAACAAATCTATACCAGAATTGAAAAAGAAAAGTCTGTGCTTGCAAAAAACCCGCTAAACCACTTTTCTAACAACTTTAACAGTCTAAGAACGTTAATAAATCCTCAAAAAGTTCGGACAAAAGGAAGCATCAAACTTTTTCCGAGAGAAAGAGGGTGCGACCCTCCATGCACACAATACCGGCTATCCATCGGATCAGAACACTGAGCCGACACGCCGTATTAAGTTGGATCAAGTCTGACAGGGTCAAAATATGGGGAGTATAGGGACGCCTGTAGTAGGATAAATTCATATTTTTTTATAAATACATCTTTTTTTGTGGGATGTTTAATCTGGATTGAGAAAGTTTTATCGACGGGGTTGTATATTTTTGGGTGGTTTGTTGTTTTTAACTTTTGCAACAGTACAGTAAAAAATGGCCTATGAGATTTTAAAAATAGATCTAACGTACACCCCTTACGGAAGTTGGGGGGTTTCACGAAAATAATGGGAAATACTTTAATTTGATTTTATTGAATAAATTAAAAAATCTACAATTTTTCGTAAAAATTTCAAGACATTTAGGAAGCTCTTCATGAAATAAATCAAATTTAATAAATACATGGACCCTTATGGGAAACGTGTCTATTTAATGCAGCAAACGTTGAATTTTTTATATCCCAAACACAATGTTGGAAAAAATATGAAATTTAAATAGAATAGATCAAAATATGAGGAGTATTTTAAAAAAAAATTTTAACTAATTAGGTAGCTTTTTCTGAATGAAAAATTATAATAATTACACAAGTATACAAAAAAAAAATCTTTGTCTTCAGAGAGACACGTGTTTTAAGTATTTTTTTATGCTGAATCCAAAAAAAAATCATAAAAAAGGACATCCACCGTGAATTTTTTTCAGAAAACACATATAAACTTGCCAGAAAACTATTAAACTGAAAAAAATAAATTTTAATAAACAACGTAAAACTGTATAATCATTAGAATTATGAAATAAAACTATTATTTCGGGCATCTTTAATGTTCTGAATATACATTTATCATAAAAACTTAAAAATATTATGTTTTAGTGTTCATGTTTAACAATAACCGGTCAAGTGCGAGTTGAACTTGCGCAATTAGTGTTTCGTACGTTGATTGCTTTTAAAATAAAAAACCGGTCAAGTGCAAGTTAAACTTGCACAAATAGTGTTCCGTACGTTGATTGTTTTTAAAATAAAATTTTTTGTTAGGGTGGTATAAAATGATCAGTGACTTCACAAAACACACCCCAAATGAGTTTACTGAAAACTGGTGACCTTGATTTTTTTTTTTTTTTTATATACCAAATAAATTATTAAAGGTAATGCACTCGTGATAATTTTCGTTCAATCTATACCCCGTGGAGAATATTCCAGAATTTTTTCAAAATTTTTTGATCAGCACTTTTCGAGATAAGGTAGGGGACAGCCATTTTTCGCGATTTTTTAAAAGTAATACGAAGAAAAGTGTGCGCAAGTATTACATTATATATATATATATATATATATATATATATATATATATATATATATATTTTACTCGTGTTTTCACAAGTTTTCATTTGACACCACACTCGATGACCTAGTAAAAAAATTTTTTTTCACTTCCGATTTCACCCCTCGAAACGAACCCCTTAAGTCAAAACTTATGTTACAGTGGTATAAAATGATCAGTGACTTCACAAAACATACCCCAAATGAGTTTTCAACAAAGTTTGTTTCCAATCATTACTGAAATCTGATGACCTTGAATTTTTTTTTTTTTTTTTTTAAATACCAGATAAATTATTAAAGGTAAGGCACTCGTGATAATTTTCGTTCAATCTACCCCCCGTGGAGAATATTGCAGGATTTTTTCAAAATTTTTTGATAAGTACTTTTCGAGATTTTTCGCGATTTTTTGAAAATAATACAAAGAAAAGTGCGCGCAAGTATTACATTATATATATATTTTTTTACTCGTGTTTTCACAACCTTTCATTTGACACCACACTCGATGACCTAGCAAAAAAATTTTTTTTTCACTTCCGATTTCACCTCCCAAAATTAACCCCTTAAGTCAAAATTTAACTTTCGAAACTACATGGCTCTGATGAGGCCATCAATTCCTATATTATTACCAAATTTCAAGTTTCTATGACAAATAGTTTCGGAGAAAATCGGGTGTGACAGACAGACAGACACCGAAGTGATCTTATAAGTGTTCCGTACGGAACACTAAAAATGTTGTTACGGAGTTTAGGGGTGTGTTTTGTGACTTCACAAAACACACCCCAAATGAGTTTTCAACAAAGTCTGTTTCCAATCTTTACTGAAAACTGATGACCTTGAAATTTTTGTTTTTTATATATCAGATAAATTATTAAAGGTAATGCATCCGTTATAATTTTCGTTCAATCTACACCCCGTGGAGAATATTCCAGAATTTTTTCAAAATTTTTTGAGGCACAGGAAAAGGAACCATTTTCAACAATTGGGGACAGTCAAAATTATGAGGTAATTTATACAAAAAAGTCAAACCACTGTTCACCCTTCCCAGTTGTGACGACTGAATATCAAATCGATGCAGTAATGTTGATTGGTCTATGCCTCTGCGCGGATATTGGCCAACCAGTTTTAAATGCCAAAAATTTTAAAAACCTTCTTTGTATTGCCTCCAAGGCTCCGACATGAACCTCATAGTACGGATTCCAAACAACTGCAGCATATGCAAGTTTTGAGCGGACCAATGTAAAATATAAGGTTTTTAGGGCAGTTGTACGAGGCATGTTTTTTAAGTAAGTACCGTTTTGCGATTCCGCCGCCGCAGCGATACGGTCGGCGTTCCGCGCATGCGCGCTGGTAACCTACATCTCATGTCTACGCACTGACGCCATTACAGTCTGATTCTTCATTGTATACGTTGTTTACTGAGTGTTTAAGATGCCTCCGACAATCGTGAGTCCCGCCGATTGTGAAGTACGGGCTGTTATACGATTTCTTAGTGCTAAAGGCGTAAAACCGATCGATATTCATCGTGAGATCTGTGAAGTTTACGGACAAAACATTATGAGTGATGGAATGGTAAGGAAATGGGTGAGAGCATTTAAAGATGGCCGCACAAATGTGCATGATGAAGAACGGAGTGGGCGTCCTTCGGTCGTTAATGAAGATTTGGTGCAGAAAGTGGACGAAAAGGTGAGAGAAAACAGACGCTTTACAATTTCATCATTGTGCGACTGCTTTCCTCAATATTCTCGTAGTGTTTTGTATCGCATTGTGACCGAGAACTTGAATTACCGGAAATTGTGTTCACGTTGGGTTCCAAAAATGTTGACGGATTTGCACAAAACCCAACGTTTAGGCAGTGCATTGACTTTCCTTGAGAGGTACCACAATGAAGGTGAACATTTTTTAGACCAAATTGTTACTGGTGACGAAACATGGGTGGCCTACGTCACACCAGAATCGAAACAACAATCCATGGAATGGCGACATTCATCATCACCCAAAAAAGTGAAGTTTAAGCAAACAATTTCTGCCCGCAAAATCATGTGCACAGTTTTTTTGGGACAGAAAAGGAGTATTGCTAGTGGAGTTTCTGCCTCGTAATGAGACAATCAATGCAGCGTCTTATTGTGAGACATTGAACAATCTGCGTCGTGCAATCCAGAACAAAAGACGTGGCAAGTTGAGTAAGGGTATCGTTTTGCTGCATGACAATGCCCGTCCACATGTGGCTAATGGGACCAAAGATCTCATCAAATCTTTTAAATGGGAAACTCTAGATCATCCTCCATACAGCCCTGATCTGGCGCCCAGCGACTACCATTTGTTCCTGCACTTGAAGAAGCACCTGGGTGGTCAGCGTCTTCAAGACGATAACGAAGTCAAAACATTTGTGATACAGTGGTTAACAAGTCAGGCGGCAGAATTTTATGAGGAGGGTATTCAAAAACTGGTGCCACGTTATGACAAGTGCCTCAATATTCACGGAAATTATGTAGAAAAGTAGATTAAGGTACAGGCTTTCATGTAAAAATAAAATTATAGCGATATCTTTGCACGTCTTTTTTTAATTCCAAAACGGTACTTACTTAAAAAACATGCCTCGTATTATTAAATGTGCTACAGTTTCTCACTATTTTTATTAGCTGCAGACACTGTCTGTGCAATGTGCAGGTGTCTTCAGAGTTTAATTGCTGTTATTTGTTAATAATCAGCTTTTATTTCAGTTCGTTCGCCGCATTGCAACGCACCGACCGAAGTTGCATATCCACCTTCCTCCCATTCTCTCTCTTTCTCGATCTAAATCTAAAACAACTTAATGTCTCACGATAACTTCTAAATTGCAATATTTAGTCAATTATTCTCGGTAATTCTGACGTTAACATTGCCCTAAAATTGACTTGAAATAACCAATTATTCAGGCAACATTGCCACGGGCAGCCATTACCTACCGCCCATTACGGCGTATTACGATCATCGTAATTTCCTAATAAATAATTTTACATCGAAACGGTCTATTACGGTCGGAGTGTTACGGAACGTTGAATAATGTTAATTTTCATGTGTATAAGTCACGGCTCGAATTTGAACTGAATTTATATGGCAGATTTAAATGGAATTATGTTATTATGTAATGACTATTAACATTCTATTGAGACATACGAGGGCTTTTAAGTTTTCACAAACGATCACTAGATCGCGCTATTGAAATGTGACATTACAATCATTGTAAAATTTCACATTTGTTATTGTTAAAACAGTGGCAGCTCAAAAATCAGCCGAGTAGTTTGTTTCCAGTGAGCGTTTAAATAAAATAAAATAACCTGTCAAGTGCAAGTTGAACTTGCATAATTAGTTTCCTACTGCTCTTTTTAGTGTTCCGTACGGAACACTTATAAGATCACTTCGGTGTCTGTCTGTCTGTCTGTCTGTCTGTCTGTCTGTCTGTCACACCCGATTTTCTCCGAAACTATTTGACATAGAAAGGTGAAATTTGGTAATAATATAGGAATTGATGGCCTCATCAGAGCCATGTAGTTTTGAGAATTAAATTTTTACTTAAGGGGTTAATTTGGGGGGTGAAGTCGGAAGTGAAAAAAAAATTTTTTTACTAGGTCATCTAGTGTGGTGTCAAATGAAAGCTTGTGAAAACACGAGTAAAAAATATATATATAGTATTATACTTGCGCGCACTTTTCTTTGTATTATTTTTAAAAATTCGCGAAAAATCGCTGTCCCGGGCCTTATCTCGAAAAGTACTTATCAAAAAATTTCGAAAAAATTCTGGAATATTCTCCACGGGGTGTAGATTGAACGAAAATTATCACGAGTGCATTACCTTTAATAATTTATATGGTATATAAAAAAAACAAAAATTTCAAGGTCATCAGATTTCAGTAAAGATTGGAAATAAACCTTGTTGAAAACTCATTTGGGGTGTGTTTTGTGAAGTCACTGATCATTTTATATCACCGTAACATAAATTTTGACTTAAGGGGTTCGTTTTGAGGGGTGAAATCGAAAGTGAAAAAATTTTTTTTTACTAGGTTAACGAGTGTGATGTCAAATGAAAGCTTACGAAAACACGAGTAAAAAATATATATGTAATGTAATACTTGCGCACACTTTTCTTCGTATTACTTTTAAAAAATCGTTGTCCCCTACCTTATCTCGAAAAGTACTGATCAAAAAATTTTGAAAAAATTCTGGAATATTCTCCACAGGGTATAGATTGAACGAAAATTATCACGAGTGCATTACCTTTAATAATTTATTTGGCATATAAAAAAAAAAAAATTTCAAGGTCACCAGTTTTCAGTAAAGATTGGATACAAACTTTGTTGAAAACTCATTTGGGGTGTGTTTTGCGAAGTCCCTGATCATTTTATACCAACCTAACAAAAATTTTTTTTTAAAAACAATCAACGTACGGAACACTAATTGTGCAAGTTCAACTTGCACTTGACCGGTTTTTTAACGTTGACCTCTCCGCGCTCCATAGTGATTTACGCTTTTACCCATATCTTTTACTGACATATTAGCGGGGGTTATAATGATATCTGTTGACGGTATTCTGATGACTAAAGATTCATTTGTATTTTATGGCACTTTTAAGACAATGCGGTAGTGCTACCACCGGCGTTATGGCATTTCTACATTAACTACTACCCGTATATATATATATATATATATATATATATATATATATATATATATATATATATATATATATATATATATATATATATTAGGGTGACCGCAAAAATCGATGTCGGAATTTTGTTCGTCTGGACCCCACAAAACGATTCCCCTTTCCAGATATTGAGATAGCCGAAATTTGAGCTCGATTAAACGACGTTAACCCGTGCCGCTCGTCGCTCAAAGTTTGAAAAAATCCAAATTTTTGGCCAAAAAGCTGACATATGGAGCCATAACTCCAGAACGGTAGAGAATAGAAACACGCTTAATATCTCAAAAGAAAGCTAATGTTGTTCTTCAAAATTTATATTCTATACATAATTGTTGTTATTTTAAGTCAAACCGAGTTACAACAGCCTTTAGCCCCAAAAACGTGACCTGGTACCAGTAGGAGCCAGTTTGGGAGTATTCTAAGAATTTTACGGGTTTTTACATAATGTGTCTCGGAATTAACATTTTTTTGTTAAAAAGTATTTTGGAACTCAATTTTCAAACATAAAGAGCCTTTTATTCAAATTTAATCTTTTATTATATGGGGATTACCTGACTAGTTTACCAAAGAAAGACCCGTTTGAGCCTTTGAGCTGGTTAGATCGAACAATTATCTAGTTAAGATATTTTAAGACACTGAAGAGGACAGCATCTACCAGGAACTTGAGAGCTTGGAGGAAATGGACATCCCTGAAGAAGCTGCAGAAGATCCAGGACCATCTGAGAGCAAGAGGATGAAAGTTTCATTTGCAAGGAGTGTTAAAGAGATTTTAAACATGAAATTGTCCATTTTATTAGATCGATGTAATGCCACGAGAATTTTAATAGCTACTCTAGAAGCACTAAACCTTAACCCTCTTGAGTACAAAGTCTCGAAAACTTTATTACATGATAGAAGGCAAATGTTCAGAGAACAATATAATAAAAAAAATTTTGATAAAGTAAACATTCCTGAAAAAGAGCCCGTGGTTGTCCATTGGGACGGTAAACTTTTACCGGGTGTTTTAAAAAATTAACAATGTGAGCGAATAGCTATAGCTATTTCATATGGCGAAAAGAAACAGCTGCTGGGAGTTCCTGTAACATCAAACAGCTCTGGAGAGGAGCAAGCCGTAGCCGTATATGAATGCCTACATGAATGGGGTCTTTTCAACACCGTCAAGGCGATGCGCTTCGACACTACAGCATCCAACACGGGAAGACTCAAAGGAGCATGCGTCATATTGGAGCAAATGTTAGGAAGAGAATTGTTATACCTAGCTTGCCGTCACCATATCTTGGAAATTCTGTTAAGAGGCGTATTCGACACAGAAATGGGATCAACCACTGGACCTCACCCAGACATTTTCAAGAGATTCCTCACTGCGTGGCCCAAGATAGACAAAGGAAAATACGACACAGGTATCAGTGACAATCTAATACAAAAGCAGCTAACTCCAGAAGTAATTGCAAATGTTACTGCTGAATTCGAGACCAAATTAACTGAGAGCCACCCCACAGATGACTACAAGGAGCTATTGCAGTTGGTTCTCGTATTTGTTGGATCACTAGACGGCAATGTTGTGAGTTTTAGAACTCCAGGAGCCATTCATCACGCTAGGTAGATGGCAAAGGCTATTTACTGCTTAAAAATGTTCATTTTTCGTCGTCAATTTAAGATGTCTAAAGAAGAAGAAAGTTCTGTGCGTGCCATTTCTGTTTTCCTAGTTAAAATTTTTTGTAAAGCTTGGTTCAATGCTCCAAAAGCTCATCTTGCACCAAAGCAAGATTTAGGTATTTTGCATAGTCTGTTAGACTATAAAGAATGTGACAACGACATTGCAGAAATAGCCCTGACCAAATTTTCGAACCATTTGTGGTATTTGAATGCAAAGTTGGTGGGATTATCGTTTTTTGATCCAACCATTACAGACGATGAAAAGTTGTTAATGGCTAATAAATTGCTCAGTAGCACAGATGAACCATCACAGCAAGCTAGGGTTGTAAATCCAAAAGTTAGGAAAGAAAACTTAAAAGAGGTAGTTGATGGAGGATTGGTAAATTTACTTACCAAAGAAACGTTTACATTCTTTGACCAATTTAATATAAAAACAGATTTCCTAAGACAACATCCAAACACCTGGCCTCAAAATAATGACTTCCAAGAAGGATTGAAAATTGTCAAAACATTAAAAGTAGTTAATGATATGGCTGAGCGTGGTGTTAAATTAATAACCGACTTTAACGACATTCTGACAAAAGATGAAGACCAAACGCAATATGTCCTGCAAGTTGTAAGTAAATGCCGAGCATTATATCCTGACGTTTCAAAAACTACTTTAACAAAAGCTCTAGAATAGATTAGATAACTATGTAAAATTATCAACTCATGTAGGTACTACGTCTGTATCTTTTCTGTGTCTGTTTTGTATGTATTATATACCTAATTTTTATATTTTAAAATAAAAAATGTCATTAGACTTATCAGTATTACTTGTTTTTTTATTATATTTCTACTTTAAACTCGAAAATATACCAAAAAAAAAAGCAAAATTTATCACTTAATAACAAAATATACGAAGTATGCTCCTAGTGGTACCAGGTCACGTTTTTGGGGCTAAAGGCTGTTGTAACTCGGTTTGACTTAAAATAACAACAATTATGTATAGAATATAAATTTTGAAGAACAACATTAGCTTTCTTTTGAGATATTAAGCGTGTTTCTATTATTTACCGTTCTGGAGTTATGGCTGCATATGTCAGCTTTTTGGCCAAAATTTTGGATTTTTTCAAACTTTGAGCGACGAGCGGCACGGGTTAACGTCGTTTAATTGAGCTCAAATTTCGGCTATCTCAATATCTGGAAAGGGGAATCGTTTTGTGGGGTCCAGACGAACAAGATTCCGACTTTTTTCCCCCCCTATGAGATCCGGCCACTCTAATATATATATATATATATATATATATATATATATATATATATATATATATATATATATATATATATATATATATATATATATATATATACACACACACAAAGACACATACTATCTAAGCTACCAAAGCTGCAAATTAGTATTTCCATCACTTCCTGCATAACATATAATTTTTCATTTGAAACTAAATAAGACATAAATAATTATATTTTTAGCTGCTCCTGACGTTGATTGCTTTTAAAATAAAAAAAAATTGTTACGGAAGTATAAAATGATCAGTGACTTGACAAAACACACCCCAAATGAATTTTCAACAAAGTTTGTTTCCAATATTTACTGAAAACTGATGACATTGAAATTTGTTTTTTATTATATGCCAGATAAATTATTAAAGG
>CM032455.1:167532491-167647491 GCA_019049505.1 Pachyrhynchus sulphureomaculatus | reverse complement strand
CTGTCCGTCTGTCTGTCTGTCTGTCTCGCCGTCCGTTAGTGTGCTTATCACTGGAGAACTACTTATCCGATTTACGTGCTTTTTTTTAAACATACGTATGTTCTCTGGCCAGGTTATAGGATATATTTTATTAGGTAACATAAGGAATAAGCAGTGACGATAATAGTGAATTAAGTCGGAGAAAAGTTTGCCGCTAGCGCGTTCTCTTGCAATACACTCCCTAAAGCATTAAATATGGAACAATATCATGTAGCAAAGAATACAATCTATATAAAATGCAACGTCTCTCAGTCTGTCTGTCTGTCCGTTAGCGCGCTTATCACTCGAGAACACATATGTTCTATATAATTCGATATAAGCCTAGATAATGGGAGATAAGGTGAGATAATGGGAGATAAGGAGAAATAATGGGAGATAAGTCGAGATAAGCCTCGATAATGGGAGATAAGGTGAGATAATGGGAGATAAGTATAAATAATGGGAGATAAGGAGAGATAATGGGAGATAAGCAGAGATAAGTCTAGATAATGGGAGTTATGGTGAGATAATGGGAGATAAGGAGAAATAATGGGAGATAAGGAGAAATAATGGGAGATAAGTCGAGATAATGGGAGATGAGCAGAGATAAGCCTAGATAATGGAAATTATGTAGAGATAATGGGAAATAAGGAGAAATATTGGGAGATAAGGAGAAATAATGGGAAATATTTTATTACGTTGGGTAACATAAGAAATAAGCAGTGACGATAGTAGTGAATCAAGACCACGCGCGGGCCCGGCTAGTTTTATATATATTATAGCTTCTTTTTTTGATAAATATTAAGTTAAGAATTAAAAAAAAAACTCGTAAATCGGAAAAGTGGCTCTCGAATGATAAGCACACTAACGGACAGACAGCTAGACTAAAAAAACGTTGCGTTTTATATATATATTATATAGATTATTATTATATAATCTGCCCAGAGAACATATGTATGAATTAAAAAAAACACGTAAATCGAATAAGTGGTTCTCGAGTAATAAGCGCACTAAAGGACAGACAGACAGATAGAGAGACATTGCATTTTATATATACTGTATTCTTCGTTACATGATATTTTTCCATATTTACCGGTTTAGGCAGCGTATCGTAATAAAATATACCCTATAACCTAACCAGAGAACATATATATAATTCTAAAAAAACACGTAAATCGGATAAGTGATTCTCGAGTGATAAGTGCACTAACGGACAGACAGAGAGACGTTGCATTTTATATATATTATAGATATTCTTTGCTACTTGATATTGTTCCATATTTAATGGTTTAGGCAGTGTATTGCAAGAGAACGCGCTAGTGGCAAACTTTTCCGACTTGATTCACTATTATCGTCACTGCTTATTCCTTATGTTACCTAACGTAATAAAATATAGTCTATAACCTGGTCAGAGAACATATGCATGTTTTAAGAAAAACGCACGTAAATCAGATAAGTGGTTCTCCAGTGATAAGTGCACTAACGGACAGACAGAGAGACGTTGCATTTTATACATATTATAGATGAAGTTATAACCTTTTTAACACTCCACGAAATTGTTCATAAAAATTGTGCATTTCCATTGGTTTCCACATAGAATACAGCCATCTATAAAAATATACATTTTTACACTGGTCAACAAAGTTTCGTAACAAGAAAACTGCTTGGTAATTTTGACATCTATATCTACCTTCATTATAAAATCGTATTTATTCTGGTTTTGTTATATTTGTGAGGATTAACTTTTAGAAGTCAACGAAGAAATGTCACACCATTAGTGAAAAAGAACCCCGCACCAATCTTATGGAAATTAGATCCCGATCAAAAACGGCCGAAAATGTAATACGTTATGTTTCAAGTCTCCACGGACACAAAATCCAAAAATGGATAGATTAGGAATTATTGAACGCGGAATTAGTAAAAAAAACCACTGAGAAAATGCTATTTTTGCGTTTTTTAAGGATTTATTTTGACTAAAACATGATTTTACGAAAAATTCCAACCGGATTATGTGTTTTTTGGGTTGCTAATTGTGAATATAATAATTATTTTGATCCATTTCCCTCCTACTTTCGAATATTGGTCATTTTGGCCATTTCTGGAGTCTTTTTTTGATTTAATTCGTCTAGAACATATTTTTGCGAAAAATTCTAATGGAATTTTAAGTTTTTTAAGTTGATAATTACGAATGTTATAATTAACTTAATTTTTTTTTTTTAATAAGTCTTGGAAGTATAGAGGATAAAAATCCGTAAAAAAAATCGAATTTTTGAAAATTCCAGGTGTATGTAACCCCGTAAATAACCTTGTCTCTAACACAATCAAGTATAAGTTTCTATGTTACAAAGAAAAGTTCGCTTTTGTTGACCAGTGTTATCTTTCTAACACGTAGGCTGAAAAATTTTTGGTCTAGCTACGTAAAACACATTTTTTTTTTGCAAAATTCGACTTTATTCATCAATATGGTCTCCTTTAAGAGCGATACAATCAGTCCAACGCAACATTTCTATATCTTTCTTGTAGAAGGATTTGTCTTTGTCTTCAAATTAGGCCTCAGTTTCGGCGATAATTTCTTTATTGAAGCTAAATCTCTTTCCTGTGAGCATTTTTTTAAGGTCTGCGAATAGATAATAGTCGCTGGGGGCTAAATCTGGAGAATACGGTGGATGAGGAAGAAATTCGAACTTCAATTCATACAATTTTGCCATCGTAACCACTGACTTGTGACACGATGCGTTGTCTTGATGAAAGAGCAGTTTTTTCTTGTTCATTTGGGGCCGTTTCTTCACGGTTTCTGCCTTCAAACGCACCAATAACTTTATATAATATTCGCTATTGATGGTTTTTCCCTTCTCAGCATAGTCGATGAAAATAATTCCATGCATATCCCAAAATACAGAGGCCAAAACCTTCCCAGCCGACTGTTGTGACTTTGGTCGCTTCAGACGGCTTTCACCGGCTGCTGTCCACTCAGCTGACTGCCGATTTGAATCCAGTGTGTAGTGATGGATCCATGTTACATCCATTGTCATATATCGCACGAAGAAATCCTTTTTATTGCGATTAAACAGGTCCAAACAGCGCTCAGAATGATCAACACGTTGTTATTTTTGGTCCACTGTGAGCAAACGCGGTACCCATTTCGAATATGGCTTTCTAATGCCCAAATGTTTATGCAAAATATGACCAGATGTTCTTTTGATAACTTTAGGGTGTCAGCTATCTCAAACAATTTTACTTTACGGTCGTCCAAAACAATTTTGCGGATTTGTTTGATGTTTTCCAGTATAACCACCTCATTTGGGCGTCCAAAGCGTTCAGAATCATTTGTGTCTGTACGACCGCGATTAAATTCAGCATACCAGTAAATGATGAGTGTTTTTCCAGGGGCAGAGTCCCCGTAACACTTATCCAGCCATTGCTTTGCTTGAACTGTATTTTTTCCCATCAAAAAAGAGTGTTTAATCAACACACGAAATTCGATTTTTTTCCATTGTAGCGTCACTAAAACCACAGTAACTTGTAAACTAATCGTCGAAATGTCATGAAATTTTGATACGTATCGTTTGAGGGTTGGTACTTGCTAAAAATCATATGGATTTTTTCAAAAGGGCGACATCTATGTGCCAGGCCAAAAACTTTTCAGACTACGTATTAAACCAATCCAAACAATTTTAATCCCCAAACTGACGAAAACAAATTTCTAACTGAAAACGTATTTGCCATTATCTACTTATCGAGCAACATTCACATCAAATTCCCCCCAAAAAATGCCGTTTCAACGGCATTGTCATCGTCATTCATTGTACCCCGCAAAACCTGATATCGTATTTACTCGCCCGACGACACAAAAAACCAAAAACGGCGCTTCGGAAAATTAAATTATACACTTCATAGTTCATTTCGTAATAATGTCGTAAAAAGGCGACTTTGTCAGCCCGCCTGCCCGGCCGCAAAAGGCAACGTCGTCGTCCTACGGGGGGGAGTTTTTTTGTCGACGAAACAAAAGGACATGAATATCGGATGAACTGGGAGATCTAATTTTGGTAAAACATCCGCTGTTCCGATAGAAATTGCCCGCACCAATGTGGCTTTGGCTTCGTAAACCGATCGAGCAAATCCCCACATATATGGAATAGAATATATTACGAATGCCATATTACACTTTTACCCCGACACGCAGCTTTGTGTTGCGATACTGAGTTTGCGCATTTCGCACGATTTTTCCCTTCTTGTGGATATTTGTCTGGGCCGGAATCAGATTATTCCGAACCAAAAAAATATAATACTGTTGTAACCGATCGTTGCTTTACTGATTTATAAGTCGATCAAAAATAACAAGTGATAAAACTTATAATTTTTTATTAAGTAAATTTTATAACATCTATTAGCTTGATATGAATATAATAATATCAATGTTCATCATAATAATGCATTTTATGTCGTTTGTTAATTGTTGTTAAGAATAATAATAATGTAATAATATCTTCTCTAGCTGACTGCCTATTTTTTTATATATTTACTCTCTAAAATTTACCATAGGCGTACTCTTAAGTTTAGCTAACAAATATTTACCTATCATCCTAATGATTACAGAGTTTGGCGACTTCTCGGCGCCATCAAGAAGTTTACAAAGAAAATAATTAATTTTAGAAAGTAGTTGTTTTACTGAGTTATTAGTAAGTGTACATAGTACATCTTTTACTGAGAATTGGTTATCGTTAAACTATGGCTTTGTATTAAAGTCATAGGCGTAGCTAAAGGGCAAAGCAATATAGTAATATAATAATAAAAATAGTTGGTTTACAACAATATTAACATGGGGTGAAAAGTCCCTAGACTTTCCTAGAGATGGTAGCACAAAAAAAATACTTTTTAGTTAGTGTCAACGGTCGTACAAGCACTGATGATGTACCACGTTCCGGAAGTCCAAATGAGGCAATCACTCCAAGAAACACAAAAGAAACATCATATTGTTCTGACTGAACTGCAAAGTAAAAGTGTTAGAGGTAGCTGATATCGTGAAGATATGAACAGAAGGCATGAGGCATGTTTTGCATAAATATCTGCATATGAAAGAGCTGGACCAAATGTATGAATTTAATGAAGAGTAAATAAATTTGTGCCGTTGCAAAAAAATTATTTTTACCTTGACTTGAGACTTTTCAATCCACTCTCTTATTTCATACAGTCGTACAAAGCTACGCCAACTACCTGACGAACTAATAGTCTAACTTTATGTGTGATCTGATTTGACAATTAGTGGATTGTCCAGAATACCAGTAACAGTTATGAGGCTGTACCACAGTAAACATAAAACACAGTAGCGACGCTCAAGAGAATTTGTAGGCCCTGTTTTTTTATGACGAATGCGTTCCCTAGCACACCAACAACATGGCTGCCAGCGCGGTCGCGGGTTGTGTTAACATCTGGATTTCAAGGAGAATCTTTGTATAATATGCTCCGAAATTCAATATTAATAATTTTCCAATACGTTTGACGTTATAATCGAAAATAATTATAAAAAAAATGTTAAAAGGAAGTTTTTGTTGTGTGGTTAGTGCTTGTAAAAATATATGAGGTATCTCCAAAGGAGCTAGTTTTTTTAGATTTCCCAAAGATCCTAAAAGGTAATTCATTCGTAATTCCCTATTTCTATTATGCAATATATTATGTAAAGATTATGATAAGTGTGTTTTCATGTTAGAGATACATTTTATTTGTAAAACAGTTAATGTTTTATTATCTGGGCATGCAAAAGTAGTAATTCTCCAGCACGAATGAGTTTGGATAAATCAGTGCATGGCTTTAATTTTTTTATATAAGTAGTATATAGGCACGGAAAGTCATTAGTTATATGAAAATTATTTTATTAGATTTAACTCATGATAAAATGGAGTAAAAAGTGTGTTCACACACGTTTTTAAGTTCAGAAAAAAAGACGATCTCATCTCAAAATTCGCTATACTGTAGCTTCTTCTGATACAAAACAATATTTGAATATTAGTGTTGTTACATTTATACAAATACCCTAAGGTAGATAGGTAATAAAATTAATACTATATGCTAATGAATATTGCTGGGAAATCCATTCTGAATATTAATTGTATAAATTGAGTAAGGGAGAGTTACTATGGGCCAGAGAGGTATCTTTTTGTTCGTTTAAAATGATGTCGGAATTTTTAATTCTATTTATTTCTAAATTTTCTAATAGGTTTAATTTTACGCCTTTGTTTTGTATGTGTAGAATTTTAAATTTATCGTCAAAAAGATGATTTGATTCTGTTAAATGATTACTGTACGCTGAATCAGTTTTGTTTTTTAAATAGCTTCTTTTATGTTCTAAAATCCGAGTTTCGAATGAGCGACCTGTCTGACCTATGTAACTTTTATGACAAGAACCAAAATTCAACTGGTACACTCCAGATTTTTTTGATCTATTTTGTTTTCCCTTTGCGTTTTAATGAATTTTTCTAACGAGTTGTTTGTTCTAATAGCTATGTTGATATTATATTTGTTTAAGTGGTTTTTAATTTTCTCTGACGTGTTACCAAAATAGGTTAGAACACTATATTTTTTCCCTGTTTTCTTTCTTGGCGTATACTAAAGAAATAGCTTTATTTTTTAATTTTTTGTTTAGAATTGAGTCTGTGGTGTCAGGAGAATATCCGTTCTTAACAGCAATTTCTTTTATTAGATTTAATTCTTTATTAAAATCATCTACAGATAAGGGGACACTTACAAGTCTATGTAACATACTGTGGTAAGCTGCCAATTTGTGTTGTAGGGGGTGAGCTGATTTTATGTTTATTGTAGTATCTGTATGTAATTTGACTAATGAATAAAGTAGAGGGGGCTGATGATTCATGACAGTTTGTTGTTGTTTGTTTATTGTAATATTGGAGAGGATGTCTTTGGGTGCTTGGCTGTAGTATTAGTTGTGTTGTAATTTTAATTTTGTTTTAACTCATATGTTAATAATATTTAGTATTTTATTTAACAATGTTCTATAGTGCTAAGCACTTATTGTAACTGTATATTGTTGCTGGGAACGAATAAATTAATATCTACCTATCTATCTACCAATAACTACAGCTTGATATCACACACAAATGAACTTGTACATGAATTTATTCTAGTCCTAGCTAGTTTCTATCGCAACAATAATGACAAATGAATTTTTGATGCAGACGGTCCATTTCCCCGAATATAAACAAGTTTTTCCTCACACAAAACACCAGAACGTGACCATATTTTCTCGGGACAATGGAATCGGTTTATTTAGTGCTTTACGCTCGTGTTCCCGAAGAATATACGGCACTATCTATTTTGTCGATATATATAAATTCTCATGAATAAAAGAGCAGACGTATATAAAATCGGGACCCGCCAGTAGTTGTCTTTCTTTTCGTCTCTTATCGGTGTTTTTTACGAGCGCGCTTGTGAAAATGGCGAGAAGCTATATGTAGCGTATAATAATTTGTGTCTTTTTCTTTCAGCCATAGCTTTATCAAATAGAAAAAACGGGTGCTAAAGGAGGACAAGAGATATCACATTTGTAGAATATGACCAATGAGGTTAATGAAAAACTTCTTTTATATTTTTGTTGCCAACAATTCAATTTATATCAAATATTTTTCCAGGACCTATCGAACTAAATACAAAGTGTTTATTTTTTTATTATATATGTGTGTATATATATATATATATATATATATATATATATATATATATATATATATATATATATATATATATATGAGGTGACACAGCCAACATGTAACACCCTGTAATTTTTTTATTTTGAAAGTTACATATTTGCATTTTTACACACCCGAATGGGACATTATTAGGCTTTTTTATCATTTAAAAAATATTTTTAACTACTTCCGGTTTGGCCGGAAGTGACTGCAATTTTCTTATTTTTAATGGAACCCTGTATATTTTTTTATCAATTTTAATTCGCTTTGAAATTCTCTTTCCAACGATGTATCACAAGTTGACGTTTGTTTGACAGGTGACCGGCAAAAACTGATTTAAACTCTTAGACTTAGGCGGCCATGGCGAATATACTAGTAATTGTTTTTGTTAGTTTTATCTCACTTTGGAAAGAATTTAAGACCATCCATTTATCGTGCCATTTTCGCGAGTCTAAGTGGCTCCTACAAAATTTTATGCTTTACATTCAGTTCGCTTCTTCGGGTACCCGAGATCAACTATGTACGACACTGTTGCTAAATATAATGCTTCAGAGAAGGTACACCGGCATACACGAGCCATTTAGTCCAAAACTGGTTAACAGATAACGTTGACATGCTCTGGTCTAAAGAGTTTTGTCCCCCCAATAGCCCGGATTTGAAACAGCTCGACTACTATGTTTGGAGTGTAATCGAAAGAGTTACTAACAAGTCCAGATACCCCGATGTGGCATCTTTACGCGCTGCCATCGAAGCAAGATTTGCCAATATGGACAGCCCTGTCAAGGATGGAGGCGGTCATTGCGGCTAAGGAAGATTAAATCGAATAATTCCACTCTGGATAAGACACACAACTGATATGCAAAAGGTTTTTTTTCATTTTAATTTTTTGATGAATAAAATTATCTAAAAATGTTTAACGGATTTAAGCGCCACGCCCTGTATATAGGGTGTTAAGGAAATCACTCGATATATTGAAAAGGGTGACTCGTGGAGTCACGTAGACATATTTCATAATAAAAATGCACTAAATACATCAGATATAGGTTAAAAGTTAACATACACAACATAAAATAGTTAAAAAGCAAACAAAAACTAATTCTTACTAATATTCGGTAACATCAATAAAAGAAACATTTAGGGTACTTTTTGCATTACCCATTTGCAATATTTCACGAAAAAAACGTTTATTTTGTAGCACGGTTCAAGAGGTAAACAACAGGTATTGTTTTTGACATTTCATCGGTGGCTCTATTGTCCCTCTACAATCTGCTTTAAAAACTCACCCCCATACTCATTCAGGCCTTCCAGCGTTCATCTCAACTGTGCCAATCACGACGCATTAGTTCATCCAGTGATTTATAACATATCTTTCTGTTTTGAAATGATTTCAACATTGTCAAAATTGAATGTGTAACCATGTTTTAACTCAATCTTACTTCTCTTGGGGGGAATGTGGTGATCTAGGATGCGACGTCAATAATTGTCCCCCATGCCTCTCTATTCTGAGCAACCTCTATTAAGTTGGGAATTGATTTATTAGTGACCCTAGTAATCTGGTCGCTCCAACGAGATGGGGAGAATCCTCTTGATCTTTGTTCTGGAATCTTTCCCAAATAATTAATTTCTTTTTACATTCGTTTCCTCTTTTCATTGTGTGTCCAAAGTTGTCTACTTCGTATGGTCATTGATAATCTTTGCAGTATCCTGAGTTCATGTAGCGCTGATAAATTCGTTCGTTGCGCAGCCATAAAAAATTAAGCATTCCCACAGTACATTTCAGATGCGTCTATTTTGTCTCAAGGCCCAAGACTAGCAGCCAAGCACATTTGCTAGACATTACAAAGAATTTTTCACACTATCTTGGACTTAATATCTTGCGGAGTTTTATCAATGTAAAATGGTATCACTATATCCAAGCAAATATTTGAAAAATGACAGTAATACATATTGATCGAAACGTTGGTAATAAAATCAAATAAAACCGATAGAAAAAAACCTCTTATTTTAGGTTACAACATCGTTTAATAATATATTTTTTTCAAGAATTCGTATGCAATTCTTGAGATTTCCCAAAGAACATTAGGATTCATAGTTCGTGCGTAAAAAAACTTCTAAAAATAAAGGTAAGAAAATAACTCATCTCAAGCTGGCCCTAATCAATTCATCTGACACGTGTAACAGACCTATCCTTACCGTAATACATTATTCAAGCCAGTGGATGCGATAGATCCGTATGTCCAATTTAACGCTTCAGGAATCTGAAGCTTTTGAAGTAATAACGTAGTTACTTTATACAAACCAGCTATCTAATGTGATTTTTAGTGTTCCGTACGGTAGTTCGGTGTCTGTCCGCCTGTCTGTCTGTCTGTTCGTTCGTTTATCCGTCTGACACACCCGATTTTCTCCGATATAGGAATTGATGGCCTCACCAGAGTCGTGTAGTTTTGAAACTTAAATTTTAACTTAAGGGGTTCGTTTTGGGGGGTGAAATCGAAAAAAATGTTTTTACCAGGTCGTCGGGTCGGGTGTCAAATGAAAGCTTGTGAAAACACGAGTTCAAAAATATATATAATGTAATACTTGCGCATACTTTTCTTTGTATTATTTATAAAAATTGCGAAAAATCGTTGTCCTCCCCCTTATCTCGAAAAGTACTGATAAAAATTTTGAAAAAATTTTGGAATATTCTCCACAGGGTGTAGATAGAACGAAAATGATCACTTTCTCGATAAGGCGATATAAGCCTCTGTAATGGGCGATAAGGCGAGATTATGGGAGATAAGGCGAAATAATGGGAGATAAGGCGAAATAATGATAGATAAGGCGATATAAGCCTCTATAATGGGGGATAAGAGAGATTATGGGAGATAAGACGAAATAATGGGAGATAAGGCGAAATCATGATAGATAAGGCGATATAAGCCTCTATAATGGGGGATAAGGCGAGATTATGGGAGATAATGCGAAATAATGGGAGATAAGAGGAAATAATGATATATAAGGCGATATAAGCCTCTATAACGGGGGATAAGGCGAGATTAGGGGAGATCAGGCTAAATAATGGGAGATAAGGCGAAATAATGATAGATAAGGCACTATAAGCCTCTATAATGGGGGATAAGGCGAGATTATGGGATATAAGGCGAAATAATGGTAGATAAGATGAAATGATAATAGATAAGGTGATATAAGCATCTATAAGAGATTATGGGAGATAAGGCGAAATAATGGGAGATAAGGCGAAATAATGATAGGTAAGGCGATATAAGCTTCTATAATAGGGATATTTGCTATATAAAAAAAGACAAAAATTTCGAGGTCGTCAGTTTTCAACAAAGATCGGAAACAAACTTTGTTGAAAACTCATTTGGGGTGTGTTTTGTGAGTCACTGATCATTTTATACCTCCGTAACAAAAATTTTTATTTTAAAAGCGATCAACGTACGGAACACAAATTGGGCAAGTCCGACTTGCACTTGGCCAGTTATTGCTCTTAGTTTTACCAAACGTTATATTACACAGACTGTACTAAGGGTGCTTTGATTAATAGGAAATTGTTCTTTGTGCAGAAACACTACTGCCAAGAAGTGTCAAAAGTCCCTGACCAAGTAAAAACTAATAAGAGTAGTTCTTTTCAATTACTGAATTTAGTAAATTTGAACCTTAAGTATATATGAGATATGTCTGACGGAAAGTGAGCTTCGGATATGTTACCGAATGCTGGGCACAAGACTTTGATATTAATATAAAGAGTTGAGACTCCGGTGAATATATAGTTTGGCAGTAACAGTCCATAAATCAGGAACAACGTGTAAAAACAAAAATTTTTGAAAATTCGAATACTGTTTATTTAATATATTAGGCTCAATTTGCGCTAGACGTTCCTGATGTCAGACGTTCTCAAATATTTTATTTAACTAATGTTAGGACAAATGTTCTGGTGAATTATCTTGTAAGCGTAAAAATTTTAATAGTAAACAATAACGGAGAAAAAAAAAAAACGTAAAAATAGTTTTGGTTATAGAACTTATACGTAACCTTCCTATTTATGACAATTTTTTTTTTTAAACTTAAGGTGTGAATGAATAACGATTACCTTTGGCAATATTACATTACACTGTGCAACATTTTCGAGGTCATCGAATGTAAACTAAATTCTGACTTCAGTTTCTGAAAGTGCCCACCCAAACTAGCAAAACCCTATTTGAGTTTTGATAGTCTAGTTCGATTTTTTTTTTTTTTGCTATCATCAATTTTTTTGCTCGAGCTTTGGTTTTGCACGGCTATATCTCGTAAATTATTGAGAATTTCTCAACGCAATCTTCAGACGAAATGTTCTTCACACCAAAATACACAATTTTTGTGAACATGTCGAGGCCAGATTTTCACTCTTTCGGGGTGTTTTTAGTGCAGAAAGCCTGAAAAAAAATGCAATTTTTTCACATTTTCGACCATAACTCACAAACCGTGCATATTTTAGCATAACTGTCTTCGACAAAAATGTTCTCTGCATAAACATGAGTAACTTTGCTGAACATTGCAATAACCTACAATCGATCCTTATAGTTCTTTTGGCCGTTGTAAGGAATTTCACATCAAAATTTCAGCTTTTTTTCAGGTTTTACGTCCAAGAAACTGGTTTTTAGCTCATTTTTGAACGTTTACTAACCATTAGCATCTATTTTTGAAAAATAAATTGAAAAAAAAATTTTTGTTTGTAAACTGCTATGGTACACACACGCTGGAATAAATACACACACACACACACACACACACACGCTGGAATAAATGCACACACACACACACACACACACGCTGGAATAAATACACACACATTTGAACGGGGAATCGCTTGTGTGTAGTATGGAATTGACGCGCACTGTGCTAGTATTGGTACAGTACCATATATCTAACACGTGCGCATGTTAAGTATATGGCACTGTACCAATACTAGCGCAGTGCGCATCAATTCCATACTACACACAAGCGATTCCCCGTTCAAATGTGTGTGTATTTATACCAGCGTGTGTGTATGTGTGTACCATAGCACTTTTTAAACATTTTTTTTTTTTAATTTCTTTTCCAAAAATAGATGCTAATGGTTAGTAAACATTCAAAAGTAAGCTAAAAACGAGTTGCTTGAACGTAAAACATGAAAAAAGCTGAAATTTTGGTGTGAAATTCCTTACAACGGCCAAAAGAACTATAAAGACCGATTGTAGGTTATTGCAATGTTCAGCAAAGTTACTCGTGTTTATGCAGAGAACATTTTTGTCGAAGACAGTTGTGCTAAAATATGCACGGTTTGTGAGTTATGGTCGATTGTGAAAAAATGGCATTTTTTCGGGCTTTCTGCACTAAAAACACCCCGAAAGAGTGAAAATCTGGCCTCGACATGTTCACAAAAATTGTGTATTTTGGTGTGAAGAACATTTCGTCTGATGATTGCATTGAGAAATTCCCAATAATTTACGAGATATAGCCGTGCAAAACCAAAGCGCGAGCAAAAAAATTGATGATGGCAAGAAAAAAAATTCGAACTAAACTATCAAAACCCAAATAGGGTTTTGCTAGTTTGGGTGGGCACTGCCAGAAACTGAAGTCAGAATTTAGTTTACATTTTATGTGTTGTACTGTGTTATTAAGGTGTACGACTTTAACAACTAGAAGTAGTTTTTTTGCGGCATATCGTTTCCTTTTGTCAAGTTCTATATGTTAAATTTCCCGATTTGCCAAACATACTGCCGGATAATCTCGTTAAAACGAACCGCTGAAAAGATAAATTTCTCGCAAACATCTCTTCCATCACGCCGCATAAAACGAGGCGATTCCATTCCGCGCCACTCGGAATTCTCGCGCTGCGGAACCGGAAATACCGGTAAGAAAGAATAGTTCGCACGAGCGAAATGCCTTTCATCGATTCGACTACGATTAAGACCTTTTCCTGCGACTCGTGTTCGCCTTGTCCGGCATTTCCGTTCTGTTTTATTTTATGGTAGGTTTCTCGATATATATATTTATTTTGGTTCTCCTTTATGATTTATTGTTTAGTTATATATATATATATATATATATATATATATATATATATATATATATATATATATATATATATATATATATATATATATATATAAAGGGTGGGCCATTTAAAAGTTTAAATTTAAAAATGCAATAAAACAAAAACGGTTTGAAATTTTGCCAAATTTATTTTTTTGTTGTGAAGTACAATTGTTCCGGTTAGAGATGGAATATTATTTCATTCATATGGCTGCTGCGGCTGGCCTCAGAGTACCCCATTCGATCGGACCAATTTTCGAGCACTTTTTCGAGTGTATGGGGTCGTATCTCGGCAATGGCATGACGAATGTTGGCCTTCAAATGCTCAATTGTCTCTGGTTTGTCGGCATAACACTTGTCTTTAACGGCGCCCCACAGAAAATAGTCCAACGGTGTCAAATCGCAGCTTCTTGGCGGCCAATTGACATCACCATTTCGGCTAATTAAACGGCCATCAAACGTTTGACGCAATAAATCGATTGTGGCATGAGATGTGTGGCAAGTTGCACCATCCTGTCGAAACCAAACATCGTTCACATCAATTCCATGAAGAGCGGGCACAAAAAAATCGGTTATCATGGTGCGATAGGTGTCTCCATTGACCTTAATGGTTGCGCCGTCCTCATTTTCAAAGAAATATGGGCCAATGATGCCTCCGCTCCACAAGCCGCACCAAACAGTCACTCGTAATGGGTGCATTGGCTTCTGTAAGACCACGTGTGGGTTTTCTGAGCCCCAAATACGGCAATTTTGCTTATTAACGTACCCACCTCTGCGACCAAATTTTGTACGACATTTTCGTGCAATTTCCGACCAATTGTCTTTGTTTTGGAAATAAATTTCCAATAAATCCCAACGTTGCTCAAGCGTAAATCGATTCATTTCGTTCAGTGGAGATAATATACTGAATTTTGTGACAGAATAGAATGACATAAGTATTGCCAGATTCGAAATAACCGGTGGTTCAAATTTAAACCGATAAATGGCCCACCCTATATATATAAGGATTTTCTACAGCTGACGCTGTTTTCCTTCTCTCAGCCTTTGATTCCATCAGTTCCTATCTTCCCAGTCTTCATCTGTTAGACCCCTGTCCTCCATTGCCTCGTCCACATCGTCTCTCCACGATCGTCTGGGTCTTCCTCTTTTTCTTCTCCCTATAGGGCTCCAATCCGTTATTTTCTTTATCCACCTATTATCTTCGCTCCGTCTTATGTGTCGATACTATTTTAATCGTTTTTCTTCAATGGTGTTTATTGCGTTCTCTTTGATGTTCATTCTGCTTCTTATTTCTTCATATGTTATTCTCTCCATACGTGTCACTCTACAACATCTTCTCCAATACTCCATGTCTACCGCGTTAATTTTAGATTTATTTCTTTTGTTGATCGTCCATGTTTCTGACCCGTATGTCATTATGCTTTGTATTATTGATTTGTATATGCGTGTTTTGTTTCTCTTTGTAATGTGCTTGTCCCACAGGATCGAATTTAATTGTCTTATGCATGTCCGCGTTTGTCCTAATCTAGCTTTAATCTCTTCTTCTGATGTTGCGTTTCTTGAAATGATGGTTCCTAAATATTTAAATCTATCGGTTCCTTTGATTATTGCTTCGTTATCAACTTCTAGATTTTCCACGTTTCCCTCCTTTGTTGTTAGATATTCCGTTTTATCAAAGTTTATTGCTAATCCTGCTTTAGTGTCTTCTTCTTTCAGTTTTCTTACCATATAACTGAGGTCTTCCTTATCTTGCGCTATGATTACTTGGTCGTCTGCGAAACTTAGAGTATATAAGTAATCTTCTCGTATTGGGGCTCCCATTCCACTACATTTTTGCTTCCATTTTTTTAATGTTTGTTCGAGGTATATTTTGAATAGTGTGGGAGATGTAGAGCATCATTGTAATAGGCCTTTTGATGTTTGGAGTCTCTTCCCTATTTTATGTCTTATTTTTATGTTCACTGTGTTGTTTTCGTAGAGAGCTTTTACTGCGTATATTAGTTCTTTGTCAATGCCTATTTCTTTCATTGCGTTCCATAATCTTTGTCTTGGTACTGAGTCATAGGCCTTTCTTATGTCTACGAAGGCTAAATGAACTTCTCTATTCTTTGTCAGTTTTTTTTCCCTTGTTTGTTTTATAGTGTATATATGGTCTATACATGATTATATATATATATATATATATATATATATATATATATATATATATATATATATATATATATTGTGTGGTGTAAGGCCCGTGGAGTTGACTTATTCTATATTTGTCTTTTCCATATTTCCTTTTATATCCTTCCATCCTGTTTAAATTGCCGATTGCCTCTTTTGTTTCTTCTGCATTAGTTTCTTCTGTTTGTGTGGGTTCTGTATCTTGTTCCGGTATTTTGTCTCTATGTTGATTTTTGTATGCTATGTCATTCCCATCTGATAAATCTTTATAGTATTCTCTGCATATTTCCATAATTTTGTCTTCTTCTTTTATGACCTCTCCTTCTAATTTTTTGTAACTATTTCCGTTTATACCCCTATTATTCCGTGTTCTCAAACTAATAACTTGATAATTATTTCCCATTTCTTTCTTCCTATCTATTTCTTTGATTATCTTCTTATTTGTATTCCTTTTACTAGTCCTCTCTTCCGTATCCTTTATCTTTGCCAGGGTCGTCGTCAATCTACCTATCTCTCTCCTTTTTCTCAGTTTTCTGACTTTATAGTCGTAGTATTTTTTGTTTTCTTTCAATTTTTCTTCCTTAATGTCCTATTTATATTCTATTTCTTCGATTACGATTTTTTGATATCTTATTTTCACCCCTTTTTTCCATTCTTTCTCTCGTTCTCTGCTATATGCTTCAATTTCTTTTGAATTTCTCGTTCATCTTTTGTTAAATCCTTGTCTGTGTAAATTCTGTCTTAGGTTTCTGAGTTTGAATTTATTTTTCCTTACAGCTTCTTTATCTCCCGTGTTTCCCAGTTCTATCTTATACATAGTCGCTTCTATTTTTATAACATCTTTAATCTATACTCTTGTGTCCATACTCCTCTCCATAAAATGTTCTACACCCATTTTCATTTCTGGTTGGCTAGTCGCTTCAAATCTCATTCCCGATATTACAATATTATTCCTTACGTTGTGGTAAATGATTAATACCTATTGATTATGTTTTACAATTACAACATTAATAACAATTAAAGATTTGCCACCTCTTAGTACAAAGTAAATTAAAGACGTTTTTCTGTTGCTGTTTTTCCGTTCGTTTAGAATTCATGGCAGTGCATATGTACCGAGGCTGTTTACTCTCAGTTTGTTTTAGTAAATCGAGATGTTGAGTGTTAGTTTCGAGGACAAACTCGCATTTTCGTAAGTGTTTTAATTGATTGTTCGTTTGTTTCATAATTGTTTGTTTTATATCTCAATATTTTAATACCTTGACGAAAAAGAATAGTGTTTTAATATAGGTATACTAATTTTGTAGTTACTCCTGAAGAAGTTATCAAATGATAATGAAATATGGTATTGAGTTTCAAAGAAGAAGAGTTTTATTTACAGTCCAGACCGATTCCCGATAATCATACATATATATATATATATATATATATATATATATATATATATATATATATATATATATATATATATATATGTAGTATTGAGCCTCTTTTCAGTTAGATAGCGTTAGTGTTACGTATTTCAGGTAAAGCTAACATTTGACACGATACATATTTACTAAAATAAATTACTTCTATAAGTACAGCCTATAAAAAGTCAAGTCAAAAATCTCTTTATTAATTGAAAAATTAGTACATAGACTAGTTCTTGTAAGTGTTACAAAACGATCTGTTAAAACCATATCCATTTGAAAGCAAAACCTTGGCAGGTGTTGTGCCACACGGTGAGCCCTGGTACCTTTTAATGAGTGGGTTTCATCATTTTTAGTTATTACTTTACATGACGCTATGTTTGGTACTTTTTTCAAAAGCGTTTTGTTACTTATTATTTTATTTTTGCGTAGTTACTCTGTGTTTTCGTTGAGAAAAATAATGGCTAAAAAATTCAACTCGATTTTTTTTCAGGTACCGTGACGTGCCATATGCATTACTATTTATTATTTATTTTAAGTCCCTTACTCTCACTCTCTCTTTTTCACTCGTCTGTTTATTCATCCTTCTTTCTCACTCTTTCATGTGTTTATTCCGATGATCAACTGACGTCACAGTAAACATAAAACAGAGTAGTGACAGTCCGATTCGGCACCTTTGATCTCAAGGGGTTCGAGTTTGTAATGATCACATGACCTGTCTCCGTATTGTTGGTATGACGCCCGCGAGTTTTTGCTTGATTGAAAGGAAGAAAAAAACGAGAAAAGTTTTTTTGAGAAACATTTTTTGTCAAAAAATACAAGGAAAAATACCTTTGGTTTCAACGCTTTTCGCATGTTATTCAATTAAATATCTCACTGTTGAATTTATATTTCTCAACTATGAGAGATATTATCCGGAGGGAGGTCTATTTTCAGAATATATCTGTGCGCACCTTCAGCTTTCCACGTATAACGTCAACAATCATGCTCCTAATATTTCAGTGAAACCCAGTAATCTGGAGAGACTCAAAATAATTATAATTATCATTTTAAGATGAGATCGTCTTTTTTCTGAACTTAAAAATGAAGTGAACACACTTTTTACTCCATTTTATTATTAGTTAAATCTAATAAAATAATTTTCATATAACTAATGACTTTCCGTGTCTATATACTACTTACATAAAAAAAATTAAATCCACGCACTGATTTATTCAAACTCATTCGTAGTGGAGAATTAATACTGAGTTTTGAAAGTTTGGTAACCGAACTTTAGCAGATAATATAACTTAACTCAAGCAAACAATTTTAATATGAAACATTTAGGAAAGTTAGGACAAGGATGCATGAATTCTACTTCGACTAAATGAGTCAATATTCTAGCAATTACATATCGTGATAAAATTAACAATAATAAAATATTAACTGTTTTACAAATAAAAAGTATCTCCAATAGAAAAACACAATTAGCATAACGTTTATATAATATATTGCATAATAGAAATAAAGAATTATGAATAAATTACCTTTTAGGATCTTTGGGAGATCTAAAAAACTAACTCCTTTGGAGATAGCATATATATTTGTATAAACACTAACCGCACAACAAAAACTTCTTGACTTTTTTTTTATAATTATTTTCAATTATAACGTCAAATGAGTCATTTACTTATTGGAAAATTATTAATAATGAATTTCTAAGCACGTTAAAAATCCAGATGTAAACACAACCCGCGACGGCGCTGACAGTCATGTTGTTGGTATGACAGGGGACGCATGCGTGATAAAAAACAAGACCTAAAAATTTTCTCGAGCATCGCTACTGTGTTTTATGTTTACTGTGCTGACGTACTCCGACCTACAAAGAAATATAAACTAGAAATTTCGTTTCGTGTCCAAAAAAAAGAAAATATATTCTTGCTCTAATGTAAGATTTATTTTATTTATTTTTTTGGAAGACCCGAATAAAGAGTAAATCCCCCTTTTAAACTTCACATTCCGCGGGTCTCCATAGTTTATTTAAAGGATATTCAAATTTCTATTCGACTCTGACATTCGTAAAAATCCGCCCGAATGGAATATTTTAGCCGTTGAGCCCGTAATCTTTCGGAAAATATCTCCGGGCCAAAAAGGGGATTTCATTTTCATATATTTGGTATATATACATAAAAAAAAAGAAAACTCGTCGTACAAAAGTGGATGCCTGAGATATGGTTATGAGTGTGTGTGTGCTTTGCTTGCCGGGGGATATTTTTATTGAATTTGAGTTACAATATATATTTTTAAAGGCTTATCGCTTTTAATTCGTTTCCACTTTTAGCTGTTTTGCGGCAAAAGGTCATTTATTTCTTACCAGGGTTTTTTTATAAAGTAGGCGGGAACCTACTTTATACAGCTAAAAAACAGTTGATCCTTATCATTTTTTAATAGAAAACAAATCTGCTACTTTTGTGATTGTGTAATTATTTTACTACATATCTAAAGATGATAAAAAAAATAAATTAGACAATAATTATACTAATAGTGGTATCGTAAGACGTGATCTATTCCGCGGAGTCGTTTGTTTATGTACAAAGTAGAAGATTGAATTTTATATCTAAATCAAAAAACAAAGAAATAATTTATTATAAAATTTAATCCTAAATGAACATAAAAAATTTGTATAGAAAAAAAATTACTTTTTATATTTATATATTTTTTAATAATTTATGAGGGTTATTAAGGATTATATTTTATAATAATTAAAAATCTTCTTTATTTTTTCTAGTAGTTATAGTAGCTAGTAAGAAATGTGGGACTTGAATACATTCCCGATATAACAACGGATGAAATAATGAACGCCATACAATATATCCACAACAACAAAGAACCAGGAGACGACGAAATAACTATAGAAAAGATAAAGTATGGAGGGGTATCGATAATACAATCTCTTCAGGCTCTATCTAGCAAGGGCCTTAAAGAAAGTAAAACACCAACACCTTGGATAAACGCCTTGATTGTGTTTATTTTTAAAAAGGGGAAAAAATTTAAACTGAATGTAGAATCATAACATATACAGTCCCTGGCCAAATTATTAGACGCACTGTATTTTTTTTAGTAATTTTATGTTTCTTAAGAGTTTTTATGCAATAGTGGTATATTTAAACTACAATATTATTGATTTTTATTTAAAAGAATTGTTGTAGACTACATATTTGTATTTATTTTTAACATATGGCAACACTGTGTTGACAATGTGATACATAAACGTAAACAAGTACAAACCTGTATCAGTCGCGATCGGAATCGAGTCAGGTACGGACGTGTTTCTGTGGCTTTATGGACTGTGATTGTTTGTTTAACAGTTTTATACTACTCAGTTATTAGTTTATTTTGTATGCAGTGTTTTAAAAAAGTAATTGGACTATTTTCATTGTGGGTAGAAAAGGCGATCTTTCACCACGTAAAAAAGCTGAAGTGAAGGCCCTTGTGATTGCGAAAACATTTACAAACCGAGAAATATCACGAAGATTGGAGGTTTCTGAAGCTAGTGTACGACGCATAAAAAAGAATATTGAGTCAGGGAAGGAATTAAGCCCGAAAAGAAAGAAAAGATGCGGTAGAAAACCAATTTTCACTCCACGGTCAGAGAGATGTTTGAAGAAAATTTGTGTAGAAAACAGATTTGCTTACCACAAAGGTAATAAAATCACAACTCCAGGATGCTAGCGTAAATGCTTCTGAGCGCACTGTTCGAAGAAAATTGAAAGAATTAGATTTTAAGGCCTGTCGCCCCGCCAGGAAGCCCAAGTTAACAGCTGCAATGAAAGCAAAGCGCCTGAAGTGGGCCAAACAATGGCAAGACAAAGATGTGGACTTCTAGAGATCGGTAAGATACAGCAATTTAATCAATAATTGATACATTATTATCATTTTCAGTTAAATAAAGCAAATAAACATGGAAGTTTATATATTTTTCCTATTTTTGACAGGTCTGCTTCAGTGACGAAAGCACATTCGAAATTTTGCAGAATAAAGCTCAGTATGTGCGTCGTCGTCATGGAGAAAAGTTTCATCCTGATTGTGTCGTCCCGACGGTTAAACATCCCACCAAAGTGATGATTTGGTCAGTCATCAGCGGCAAGGGCACTGGACGTCTGTACGTCGTCAAAGGAATAATGAGGCAAGATCAGTACAAAGAAGTATTACAAAATCGGTTGATTCCGCAGCTCAGAGAATGGTTTCCAAATGGGGAACCATTCACTTTCATGCAAGATGGAGCTCCCTGCCACACTGCTCGGTCTGTTAAAGCTTTTTTGGCAGAAAAAAATATCCCTCTGTTGGATTGGCCCTGATATGAACTCCATTGAAAATGTGTGGGAGCTGATGAAAAGAGAAGTGGCTAAAGATGTGATTACCAACAAAACCCAGCTCCTAGAAAAGATTATTCATGTGTGGAATGATCATCCTCAAATGCAGGAGACAGTACAATCTTGCATTGATAGCATGCCGCGCAGAATTAAAGCTTTGATAGCGGCTAAAGGTGGCTCAACTAAATATTGACTTTTACTAACATTAATTTCACTTTTCTTTAAAACTTAATAAACTTATGCTTTTCTAAATTAATGCTGTTTTATTTATGTCAAATAAATAGGTAATTGATTGGATAATATAAAAATAAAAAACAAATCAATTTAAAATAATAAAACGGTACAATATCACTCGGTAATTAATATTTTACATGAAATCTTGCAGTGCGTCTAATAATTTGGCCAGGGACTGTAGATTAAGGAACAAATAAGACAGCTATCAACCACGTCAAGTAGGATTTAGATGGGGATACAGCACTTTGGATCATCTTCACCAATTAGACTAGTAGTGGAATATAAGGTCACCTTGTGGATAGCAAGGGATATGTGTTGTCCTTAACGCCATAAGTAATAGCAGAGTCGATGAAAGACATACATCTCTTCTTGAACAGATACACTACCGTCAGAAAGTATTTGCCCACCCAGAAATTTTAATACAACTGCCAAAATTTAATATCTAATTATACCCTTTTATTATATTAGGTAAAATTAATTGTTCTTAACAAGTGTCCATTATAAAATTGTTTAGATAAGCCTTTTTGGTGAAATCACACATTAAAAACATGCATGATAATCGTCTTGAGGCGATTTCCGAGAATTCCAGTTGAAGAAAGAACTCATTTCAAGTTTCTAGGGATTATGGAAATTTCTAGTGACATTTTATAATAAAAACTATACTATAAACACCATTGCCCTTTTGGAAATTAACCACTCGCAAACCGTACTTTGTCACTGATACATGCTTAACTGTTTTGTGAAAATGCCAAAAACGAAAGAAGTTTCCGTTAAAATCGGGCTCTGATAATTGCGAGACATCAAAATGGTCACTCGAGTCGACAAATCGCGAGTGATATGCGAATGTCAAGAAGAACGGTGGACTACATCGTAAAAAAATTTTCTGCGGGACATGGAATTCCAACCAAAAATATTTAGGAATGCCTCGAAAAACAACTGCCGCTGAAGACAGAGCTATGGTATAACAATGTCCAGCAGACGTAATAGCCGCCTAACCGCACCAGAAATCACGGCTCAAGTAAACCTGGAGCGGCCCATCCCCATCAGCGTGACAACGGTGAAGAACAGGTTAGCAGAAGATGGACTACACGGCAGAGTTGCAGTGAGGAAACCACTTCTTAGGCAAGTGAATAAACGTAAACGATTAGAATGGGCCCGAGAACATGAAAATTGGACATCAGAACAATGAAATTCCGTCCTTGGGAGCGACGAATCTAAATTCGAAATTTTCGGTTGAAATCGACGAGTTTACGTGCAGCGGTCAGCTGGAAAAAGGATGTTGGAAGCCCACAGTAAAACATGGTGGAGGTTCATTAATGATTTGGGGTTGTTTTGGCAACGGTAAAGTTGAAAAAATCTTTAGGATAAAAGGAATCATGCGAAAAGATCAATGTCAAGACATTTTGCTAACTCAAATGCTTCCTTCTGGAAGAGATATTTTTCAGGGGAAATTTATTTTTCACCATGACAACGACCCTAAACATTCTACTAAACAAATTAGAGAACTTTTGGGCCAATGGAAATCCGATCGTCCTGGAAGTGATGATTTGGCCTCCACAATCAGCCGACTTGAACCCCATCGAATTGCTGCGGGGCCATTTGGATAGGTGTGTTCGAAAACTCAATCCAACATCAGAAAATCACTTGTAGGAACTTTTACAAGCAGAATGAGTTAAATTAAATGAAGAAACTCTGAAGAAACTACTGGACAGAATGCCGAAACTCTACAAACCAGTAATTAAAAACAAAGGAGGTCATATACGAGGCGGGTTTGAAAAGTCCGTGCAAAGTCCGAGAGATGGCACCACCGGCGCGTATCGAGGTCATGTTTAGTTAGTAGCATCTCTTGAATGAACGCACACCAAGTTTCAGCCATATTGGTCTATTTCTTTGTGTTTGGCATTCGTGTGAATCAAGGAAGTCGAGTGATTTTCAAGAAATGGACGAAAAAGAATTTCGTGTGGTGATTAAACATTACTTTATGAAAGGCAAAACGCCTCAGGAGACTAAAGAGAAGCTTGATAAACAGTATGGTGACTCTGCACCTTCGATTAGAACAGTTTATAAGTGGTTTCAAAATTTTCGGACTGGCCATATGGCCACAAGTGACGCTGAACGTTCTGGACGGCCTGTGGAGGTTACGACTCCAGAAATCATTGATCAAATCCATGATATGGTGATGGATGACAGAAGAGTTAAGGTGCGTGAGATTGCTAGTGCTGTGGGCATCTCGACTGAATGGGTACATAATATTTTGCATAAACGTTTGGACATGAGAAAGCTATCCGCAAGATGGGTGCCGCGATTGCTCACGCTTGACCAAAAACGGAATTGTGTGAAGTGTTGCAAGGATGGTTTGCAGCTATTCCAGAAGAATCCGAAGGACTTTAAGCGTCGTTTCGTCACTGTGGATGAAACATGGATACATTACTATACTCCTGAGACCAAACAACAATCTAAACAATGGGTTACCAAGGGGGAATCTGCACCAAAAAAGGCGAAGACCGTTCCTTCGGCCGGAAAGGTTATGGCGACTGTCTTTTGGGATTCGCAAGGGATAATCCTCATCGACTATCTGGAAAAGGCTAAAACTATTCATCGTTTTTGGACCGTTTGAAAACCGAGCTGCAAGAAAAACGCCCGCGATTGGCCCACAAGAAAGTCCTTTTCCATCACGACAACGCACCAGCACACACCTCAGCAGTTGTGGTCGCAAAATTAATGGAAATAGGATTCCAACTCATTTCACATTCCCCCTATTCTCCAGACTTGGCTCCCTCGGACTACTATTTGTTCCCCAATTTGAAGAAATGGCTGGCGGGACAAAGATTTTATTCAAACGAGGAGGTGATTGCAGACACTAATGGATATTTTGCAGACTTGGACAAATCCTATTATTCGGAAGGGATCAACAAACTAGAACATCGTTGGAGGAAGTGTATAAGCCTAAAAGGAGACTATGTCGAAAAATAAAAAAGGTTTACCCCAAACACATAAGTAGTTTTTATTTTTGCACGGACTTTTCAAACCAGCCTCGTAGATGAGAAAAAAATCATTAATATTTTTCTGATTTTCTAGACTGTAAATAATGTGAAAAAAAAAATAATTCATTAAAATTTAAAAAAATATATATTATCTGGGTTTTTGTTGTCTTGGGGCTAAAATAACTAGGTGGGCAAATACTTTCTGACGGTAGGGTATTTTAAACCGCATTTTGCTACGTGGCTTAATTAAAGGTGGTCTATGCGTGTTTTTTTGTTAAACATATGTTTTATTTCATAATTTTAATGATTATACAGCATTTTATGTATTTTTTTCAATTGAATAGTTTTCTGGCAATTTAAAGTGTGTTTTCTGAAAAAAACCTCACAGTGGATCTCTTTTTTTTATGATTTTTTTGGATTCAGCATAAAAAAATACTTAAGAAAACACGTGTCTTACTTAAAAGACAGAATTTTTTTGTATACTTGTGTAATCTGAATGCTGAACAAATACTCCAGATTTACAAGAAAGCATTAGTACCGACTGTCAAACGGTGATTTGAAGAGGATAACGACCACAAAAATCAGAGTAAAACGTATAGCCAGTGTGCCATCCCAGTTGTGTCGTCATACAAGTAGAAGCTTTGTAGTACAACAGTGTACATAGTGAAACAGCTATCACGACAAATTCAGGCAATTTGGAAATCTTTGCCCCAAGAATACGAGCAAAATCTCATCGAAAGTATGCCCCAAAGATGCCAGGCGATCATCGACGCATTAGCATTTTAATAGCAATCCTTTAATGTCGAACGATGTAAAAAACTTTTAAATAAACACATTTTTTAATGAACAATGCACGATACGTTCTCACTTGATCGAATGTAAATGATAAATACAGTTCCTAATTTCTAAAATGTTCATGTGACTTCGATATCGATATTATCACCGGTAGCGATATAAACCCATCCCTAACCCGTTATCTATAACGACATAACTTACACGGACGTTAATTAAACTCTTTAAATGTTTATTGCCGAGCGAGAGTCAGTAAAAGTCAGGATTATAGTAAGGTTGCCTTAATGTGCCTGTATAATGTTAAATGGTCGGCGTTAACTGAAAAGAGTTATGGCCCGGCAGTAACAGGGCGGCCTGAGAGGAAATTAGCGAACGTCCTGTTTTTGAACGGCATTTAAAGTGGCAATTCTTGAATGCTATATGTGTTTAAGGAGATCGTCCGACATAGTAATTTGTATTGGCGATTCCGATTACATTTGGAAGGCTTTAATTATTTATGACATGGTTATCCACCAGCGAACGAAAAAAATAAACAAAACTATTGGCGATACAGTCTACAACTGGTCTCTTCAACGAATCGTGAAAGTACAAAATTATGCCTGCCGGTGCTACTATAATTTGCGGAACTTGCTATAAAAGACCGCTGGAAGTGTATCTTCTTTCTCAGCCTATGTTCATCCACTCCTAAATGTAGGACTCTTCCAAAATTTTCCATGCACTCTCTTTCTATCTATTGCAAGTTGAGTCCAGTTCGTTCATGCAATCCTCTGGATGTGGTCCCGCCATCGATTTTGTGGTCTTTCCATGCTTCTCTTGGTCTCCCTTGGTCTCCATTTTAACAATTTATTAGTCCATCTGTTCGGATCTTGTCTCGCCAATTGCCACTTTAGCCGTGCTATTTTTTCCAGTATATCCGGTACTTTTAATTTTTCTCGGATATCTTGGTTTCTGATTCGGTCTCTAAGGCTTACTCCAAGCATTGCTCTCTCCACTGCTCTTTGAGTGATTTGGAACTTGTTAGAGAGTTAGTGCCACCGTTTGTAGACAATAAGTGAGAATAGGCATTATACAACTATTAAAGACCTTCCTTTTAAGATTTATTGGGATAACTGGTGTCGCAGTTCACCGAATACTGCCCATCCAAGATTTGTTCGTCTGGAGATTTTTGCATTTTGGTTCTCTTTCCTCAATTGGATCTTGTGTTACGAGAGCACGTTTTCGAGCAATTGGTTGGCAACAGTCACATTTATGTCTCAGGGACTCATTATTTTAGTTCCTCTGCTGTCTCGCTAATAATAATGTGATATGCCAACCTTAAGTGGTTGAGTCGTACACCATCTATGTTAATCCTTTTGTCATATCAGTGTAAAACACATTTTCCAACGCTAAGTTGAACACTTTAGGTGAAATCGTATCCCCTTGACGTACTCCCCGTTCGGTACGGATATTATCGTCAATGGTTAACGGCAGCGATGCATGTTTATATATATATATATATATATATATATATATATATATATATATATATATATATATATATATATATATATATATATATATATATATATTTGATTAGGTTTGAGTATCTACAGTATAACCTTGCATTATCCATAGCTTTCAGAATTCCCCAGGCTTCTATCAAATCAAAAGCCTTACGGTAATCAACAAAGGCCACCACACAATAGAGATATATTGTACTATGTAAACTTTTGGATGAGAGTACGAAGGGTCTGAAGATGGTCTACGGTACTATAACCCTTCCAGAACCTCGCTTGTTCGAAGGGCTAATATTGATCTAACCTGCTGGATAGTCTGTGATTATTTTAGTCAGTAGCTTATATAAGTGGGACAGCAAACTAATGAGTCGATAGTGTTCTATATTATCTCGATCCCCTTTTTTTGTGCAATAAGATAACTTCCGCCTTTGTCAGCTATCTGGGATTCTTGCTTGCATTACAAACTTACTTATGTTACTGACCTAATCCTTATGCCTTTCTACCCCTTTTGTTAGGAGTGTAAGGCTCGTAGAGTTGAGTTATTCTATCTTTGTCTTTTTCATATTTCCTTCTATCCTATTTAATTTGCCGATTGCCTCTTTTATTTCTTCTGTATTAATTCCTTCTATTCGTGTGGGTTTTGCATCTTGTTCCGATATTATGGCTCTATGTTGATTTTTGTATGCTATGTCATTCCCATCTTATAGATCTTTATAGTATTTCCTCCATATTTCCATAATTTTGTCTTTTTCGTTTGTGACCTTTCATTTTAATTTTTTGCATCCATTTCCGTTCCTTTCTGTTTCTGTGATTCCTACATAGTGTCTTTGTTGTTGTTCTTCTGTCAGTTCATCCTCTTTTCCGTTTATACCCCTATTATTCCGTGTTCTCAAAGTAATAACTCGATAATTATTTCCCATTTCTTTCTTCCTATCTATCTCTTTGATTATCGTCTTATTTGTATTCCTTTTACTAGTACTCTCTTCCGTAGCCTTTACCTTTGCCAGGGTCGTCGTCAATCTACCTATCTCTCTCCTTTTTCTCAGTTTCTTGACTTGATGGTCGCAGTATTCTTTGTTTGTTCTTTCAGTTTTTCTTCCTCAATGTCCTATTTATATTCTCTTCCTTCGATTACGATTTCTTGATATCCTATTTTTACCCTTTTTCCATTCTTTCTCTCATTCCCTGCTATATGCTTCAATTTCTTTTGAATTTCCCGTTCATCTTTTGTTAAATCGTTGTTTATGTAAATTCTCTCTCTTAGGTTTCTCAGTGTCTTTTTATTTTTCATTACAGCTTCTTTAACTCCCGTGTTTCCAAGTTCTATCTTGTATATAGTCGCCTCTATTTTTATCACAACTTTAATCTATACTTTTGTGTCCATACTCCTCTCCATAAAATGTTCTACACCCATTTTCAGATCTGGTTGGCTATTTGCTTCACATCTCACTCCCGATATTACAATATTATTCCTTACGTTGCCTTTTTCCAGTCTACTTAGCTTCAAATCCATACTTCTCATGTTTTCTTTAAATATCTTATTTTCCTCCTTCAATACTTCATTCTCCTTTCTTAGTTCCTTCAACTCTTGTTGGTATCTCTTCTTTATATCTGACATTAGCTCTCTGATCATTTCTATCAAATTGTCTATCTTATCTACTCTTTCGTTTTTCTCTTTCTGTGGTGTTCTTATCAGCTTTTTACTTTTCTTGAATAATCCCAGTGGCTCTTCTTTTTCTTCAACTCTTCCTCTTTTCGAGTCTCCTGATGTATAATCAGCACTATCCATTGTTCTTTCTGTTATAAAAACTTTACGTGTGTTCCCCGTATATTCAAACACGGGAAAAAAAAAAGAAAAAAACTGTTGTTTATACTTCTTATCACCGTAAGCAGTAAAAAACGATCAAGGTCGTCTCCTATCGTTTCGTTAGCTTCATACAATTTCACAGAATTGTTCTCATTAACCTCCAAATTTTTTTTTACTTGTCTTAATTCTAACACTACACTCTGCTTTATTTCTAGTCCCTCTCTTTTGCAATCGACAAAATAATTAAATAGATCGAAACATTACCGTAATAATACTCGTTGAACGAGTTGACCATTGCCAGGCGTTCGATTCACATGCACACACTTCGCGATCCGAAACTCAACTCCATTAGTTACTTATCAAGTAAAATTCGTACCCTTTCGTGCAGCGATTCACCTCCTATCTTTAACATGTTATTGTTGATTCGACCCTCGGAGGCCTGAAAGTATACATCGCCAGTGATTTGGTTCACTTTAGTCCATCCTCGGTTAAAATTAGCGGTTAACCAAATAATGACTTGAATAATACATTAACTGATTACGAATTTCACATTTCCTCCTCTTCTCCTTCATCAAAAACAACTGTTAAATAATAGATTCTTTTTAACAAATTATTAAACACTTAGGATATGCCTACACAAAGGTTTCTGGGAGAGACAGAGTTCACGTCTACGTCACCATAATTCCTAGTTACCTTTTTCTAGGCTAACAGCTGATCGAAAAAAAAAATTGTAAAAGTTCGTGGCGTTCCGCAGTTTTCACGACTTTTTTTCTTCATCGCGTAGTGATAAAGCTTCTCACTAAAGAAGAAAATGACCAAAAATTATTTATAAAAGAGCGTTTCAGGTGTACAGCAATGACGGTTCAGCTAATTTTAAAGCAAAATTTCGTCTAGTGTTTTCTACTTGTCCTTCACGCGCTCAGTGTAGGGAAAGGACATTATGAATGACATACTCTATCTGTTCTTTTTTGTGTCTGGAATTATAATATTCCACATTCGAACAAGGTTTAACATATAATTCGAACAACAAACTCTCTAACTACCAGGTGTACAAGTATGAAATGCGGATTTCAGACAACAGATGGTGCACCAATGCAGTTTGTGCTATAAAGATTTGACATCGCGCCATTTTGCGGTGTCATCAACAAGTGTCAGACGCGCACGAGTGATAAATTGGAAAAGTGTGTGCGTAGTGTTGTGTTGTTGTGTTCAATATGTCGAAATTTATACTGAACAAAGAGTATTCGCGGACAGCATTAATTTTTTGTTTTCATTTGAAGAAAACTGCTGTTGAATCATACCGATTACTTCGAGAAGCTTATGGTGAACATGCTCCATCGCAAGATATGTGTGAACGATGGTTTCGGCGTTTCAAAAGTGTTGACTTCGATATTGCAGACAAGGAACGTGGAAAACCGCCAAAAAAATACGAAGCTGTAGAATTGCAAGCATTGTTGGACGAAGATGATTCGCAAACACAAAAACAACTCGCCGATCAATTGAGCGTTAGTCAACAAGTTGTTTCCAGTCGGCTACGAGAGATGGGAAAGATTCAGAAGACCGGTAGATGGGTACATAAGTTGAACGACAGGCAAATGGAAAAGCGCAAAAACACGTGTGATATTTTGCTCGCTCGGCACAAAAGGAAGTCGTTTTTGCATCGTATAGTTAAAGGGGATAAAAAGTGAATTTATTTTGAGAATCCCAAGCGCAAAAAATCATGGGTAGACCCAGGCGCACCATCCACATCGACCGCAAGACCGAATCGCTTTGGTAGAAAGACGATGCTCTGTGTTTGGTGGGACCAGAGGGGCGTGGTCTATAATGAGCTGTTAAAACCTGGGGAAACGGTTAATACTAAACGTTACCAACAACAATTGACCGATTTGAACCGTTCGCTGCTTGAAAAAAGGCCAGAATACCGAAAGAGGCAACACAAAGTCATTTTTCTTCATGAGAATGCTCCATCACATACGGCAAAACCACTTCGCGACACGTTGAAAGCACTCAGATGGGAAGTTCTACCCCATGCGGCTTACTCACCAGACTTGGCTCCTTCCGATTACCACTTGTTTGCATCGCGCTTTGGTTCGTACGAAGATGTGAAAAAAATGGTTCGATGAATGGTTCGCAGCAAAAGGGGAAGATTTTTACTGGCGTGGTATTCACAAATTGCCCGAAAGATGGGAAAAATGTATAACAAGCGATGGAGCATACTTTGAATAAAGCACTTTTGATCATTCTTCCGAATTTAACATGTTTTCTTAGAAAAAAATCCGCACTTCATACTTGTACACCTGGTAAACACCCTTGAAAAAGTTACACGGACCACCGTTTACATACGAAATACCTAATGAAACAGTTATCTCTCTCGAATAGGTCGATCAAGCGACCCTTCTTTCCTGAAAAACTTCCTAACTTTGCGGAAAAAAAAAACTTTCTTAAAGAGTTCCTTTTCAATATTTGTAGGTTTCTCTAATCCCCGACCGGCTCTTAAGGGCCACTATTAAACTTGATACAAACGACCTTTCTAACGAGAATACTGCTATTAGCGAGCGTAGATGTCACGAAAACGGTCTTAGATATAACCATAAAGCGGAAAGAGTTTTCTTCTTTTTTAAGCTTAAGAGTTTCTTTTTGAGGTTTAAGAAAATAAAGGGGAGATTTCGGGGACTATTTTAAACTTAAATGGATTCTTTCCGAAAGATTACGCAGCAGAAAATAATATGCGACCCTCCATATAAAACTTTACACTAACGGGGTCATATCTGTCTAAATAAATATTATGTCCATCTAGCGAGTATTAAGCAATCAAATAATTCTTTATCACCGGCATCTAAAACTGATTAGTACTGAAAATACAATCTTAGACAAAGGCAAAATACACGACTACATGCGACATGAGGTGAAAAATCCGGATATTTTTGAAGGAAAAACGTTTTTGCCAAAAATTGATTTTTTGTTTTCTTCAAGAGCAATACACATATTCCAGTGATCTTCCAACATTGGGAGACCTTTAATATAGTACGATTTCCCTGGAGCCACCTTTTTAAATTTGGAAAGAGGTAATAATTGCTAAAGGCCAGATCTGGTGAATAAGGCGGATGAGAAAGCAATTTATAGCCAAATTAGTCCAATTTCATCATCGATTTTCTCAACTTGTGAGCTGATACATTATCTTGATGAAACAACACCTTTTTTTTCGCTAACTGCGGCCTTTTTTTCTTGCTTTCACCATTCAAACGGTTCAAAAAACCAACATAATAGTTTCAGCTGATTGTTCGCCCCCTCTCAAGATAGTCGATCAGTATTATTCCATCAACACCACATATACAAACCAACCCCTCTAATATCCTCCCCTCCTTCATTAACTCATTACATGTTTAACTACCAGTTATTAAAAATATAAGAGAATAATACCATTTGGAGCTTCCTAGACTACAAAAACTCTGAAAAGAACGTATAACACGATACCAACGAAGAAACCGCTCTAACACCCCCCACAGCATCTTTACTTCTTTATAAGTCTGTCTATAAATAGATCTAAAAAACAGACCATAATGATTTGCTTAGGCTTGTGTTTTCCACCTACCTAGACTGTCTGCCTGACACGCAGATGGCGTTAGAAACTGTGAAACCATACTTGTTCTGAAAAGTTCCATCCTTTATACAAACACATGTAAAATTTTATTTCGATCTGTCAATTCATTCGAGTAGCAGCAGCTGTTTAAAATTGATGTGTCATTGATGTTCTTAAAATAAAAAAAATGAATATCGTGCAGTGATTAAATTCTTTGTTTTGAATTATATAAAAAACAACACTATGTTTCAATTTCCAATATATTTAAAGTCACTTGAAAATTGTTTCACCATACAATGGCTTCTTCAGAACTAAATAAGAAAGAAAAATATTTGGTAGTAATCCTGATTATATAGTGCTTAAAACTATCCTTAATTATTTAAGATTATGCTAATCATTTTATTATATTATTTACAGACAGAATTATTTTAAGAATGCAAATCTGTGGTACTATTTCCGAGACTTAATAAAGATTAAGTAAGGGTGAATGGTTTAAGTCTAGCTGTTCGTTTAATAATTGATTGGAGTTCCGTTTGTTAATTTCAAGACATTTAAGCAAATTTAATTTTTTAGATTTATTTTCTACATGTAGGATTTTTAACGTATCATCAAAATTATGGGATTCGTTTATTATATGAGTTGCGTAATGTGAATTGTTATTTTTTAAATAACTATGTTTATGTTCTTTAGTACAAGATCCACAATTGAATAGAAACTCCAGATTTTAAGGATTTCTTAGATTTGGTTTTGTTATTCAAAATTATACTCCCTAAGGAATTACTGGTTTTGAATGCTATTTTATTGTTCTTTTTTATTAAATGTTTGGAAATTGTTCTAGTTATTTTCCCTGTGTATGTGAGTGTACTAAATTTTCCTTTTTTATCATTAATTGTGGGATAAATTAGAGAGATTGCTTGTTTAAATGATTTGTGGGATAAATTAGAGAGATTGCTATTTGTTTATGTTGAATTCTTTGTTAAAATTAGTTATAGTCATGGGGATCCCTATGACTAAAACTAATTTTAACAAAGAATTTAACATAATCAAACAAATAGCAATTAATAATGGATATGACCCCAACATTATAGATAATATCTTGAATAAAAAATCCTTTAAACAAGCAATCTCCCTAATTTATCCCATAATTAATGACAAAAAAGGAAAATTTAGTACACTCACATACACAGGGAAAATAACTAGAACAATTTTCAAACATTTAATAAAAAAGAACAATAAAATAGCATTCAAAACCAGTAATTCCTTAGGGAGTATAATTTCGAATAACAAAACCAAGTCCTTAAAATCAGGAGTTTAGCTATTAAATTGTGGATCTTGTACTAAAATCTAAGTTGGACAAACTGGTAGATCTTTTGAAACATTAAAGGACATAAACATAGTTATTTAACAAATAAGAACAATTCACATTACGCAACCCATATAATAAACGAATCCCATAATTTTGATGACAAGTTAATAATCCTACATGTAGAAAATAAATCCAAAAAATTAAATTTGCTTGAATGTCTTGAAATTAATAAACGGAAAAACTCCAATCAATTATTAAACGAACAGCTAGACTTAAACCATTCACCCTTACTTAATCTTTATTAGTTCTCGGAAATAGTACCACAGATTTGCATTCTTAAAATAATTCTGTCTGTAAATAATATAATAAAATGATTAGCATAATTTTAGATAATTAAGGATAGTTTTAAGCACTATATAATCAGGATTACTACCAAATATTTTTCTTTCTTATTTACTTCTGAAGAAGCCATTGTATGGTGAAACAATTTTCAAGTGACTTTAAATATATTGGAAATTAAAACATAGTGTTGTTTTTATATAATTTTATTATGAATTTCCAACAAGTATCGGCTAACACAATCAAAGAGGTTCTTTGTTTTGGATGGTTTAACACCAACAGAAAGTCATCTGCAATTATTAAAAGTGTATAAGGATGCATTACCTTCACTTTCCACTGTGAAAAAATGGGCTGCTGTTTATAAATCTGGTCGTACAAGCCTTGACGACGATCCACCCGAAGGTCGTCCAAAAACTGCTATAACACCAATAATGGTATTGGATGAATGACGAGTAAAAGTGCGTGAAAAAGCTCAGACCATAGGCATCTCAAAAGAACGAATTGGAAATATTTTACATGAAGAAGTACATAAGAAAAAGCTTTGTGCAAGATGGATGCCGCATTTGCTGACAATTGACCAAAAACGCATTCGAACGCGTATTTCTCAAGCGTGTTTGGATCGTTGTAAGCAAAATAAAATGGCTTTTAAGCGTCGTTTCATACCTGTAAATGAAACTTGGATCCACCACTATACACCAGAGCGAAAAGAACAGTCGAAAAAAATGGACTGAAGTCAGTGGAAGTGCACTAAAGAACGCAACGACGGTTCCGTTAGCAGGGAAGGTTTTGGCAACAGTTTCTTGGGATTACAAAGGTGTCGATTATCATTAGAAAGGTAAAACAATTAACTCTGAATATTACTGTAACCTTCTGGATCAGTTACAGAGAAAAATTCGTGAGAAAATACCTGCTGTAAAGAAGAAAAGAATCATTTTTCATCAAAACAATGCAAGTGTTCAGACAGTGTTTTAACGATGGCAAAATTCAATGAATTAAAAAAAGAATTGCTTGAACATCCAGCGTATTTACCAGATTTAACTCCCTCTGACTATTATCTGTTTCAAAATCTGAGAAACTTCTTGGCTGGAAAACGTTTTACATCAAATGACGAAGCTATTGCAGTTGTGGATGGATATTTTGCAGACCTTCCGGAATCACACTTTAATAATGGTATTGAATTATTAGAAAAACGTTGAAATAAATGTACTGACGCTTCAAGAGATTACATTGAAAAATAAAACATACTTCACGTCAAAAAAAAATTCTTTCATTGTTAGGCCGAGAACTTTTCATACCGCCCTCGTAGTTAGTTTGCAGCGATTCAAGAACAACGTGAATCGATTTTTCCGTCACTCCTGTAGAAATTTAGAGATTTACTTGCAGAACGTGCGCTTTGTTCCTATAAAAGACGATTTGAAGAAGTAATTTTGACCTTTTGGATCGTGTACGGCATGGACAACGCCAAGTGATGCATGGCGAAAACGACACAAGATTTTATCTTGTGTCGTATTCTCCAGATATCTACTTACCCTTACACTTGACTTTATCGACTCGAAACTACCATGTTTTTCAGAGAGGGAAACCGCCAACACCCCAAAAGTGCACGAAATGTATGATGACTAATGGGGAATATTTTCCTTGATCGAAGTGTAATCTGTTCGAAAATAATAAACACTTCGTTAACGCGAAACAGTTACCGAATTAACTTGTACACCTAATAGTTTAAACCTAATTATAATAAATCTGAGCAATAAACTCATCACGAAAATTTTCACACTTTTGAAAATTAAAACGCTCGGTTTTATTGTCAGGCATAACAAACCACTAAAAATGTTTACGACGCGAACGTAAAAACACTATTTTTACCATCCGTACCATACTCTCCGACGTTTTATGTGAAAGTTGTAAAGCTGGTTTTTATTACCATTAAGCCGTAAAATTAACGTCCCAAGTGTCTGGGGGAATTTTACAGCTCCTAAAACTATAACCTAGTATGTTTTAATAACCTTCTTAAACGTTCTAATAAAGTCGATAATGTCATTTAGTTAATAGTTAACGGTGATATACTTTGGTGTGGCTTAACAGATTGAGATTAAAAGAGGATCAAAACTGTCGTATTTGTTACAGAAAAATCCGATGGATCTCAATTACTTTAGGGCAGGGGTGCTCAAACGGTCGATCGCGATCGACAAGTCGATCGCGAGTGCTTTTTGAGTCGATCTCGAGAAAAAAATTCCGATATAGAACTATTTTGTTTTAGGTAACTAAAACAAAACGTAATGAATAAACTACTAAAATTTATTCGATCCACAATTAGGCCAGAATAACCCCCTCATCACTTTCTTTTATCGTAATAACCCCCTGCTAGCGGCAAAAGGCGGCTTTATCAAAGGAACGCGCGATACTTCCCGTCGATCGTAGTCTAACAATATTGAGGTAGATTGCCAGCAGTTCAAGTTTGAGCACCCCTGCTTTAGGGCATTCTATACCATCTACCCAAATAGTACAGTCACTTAAACCAAAAAAGAGGGTCAACCTCGGAATGAGACATAATAAGCTGTAAACTTGTATAAACCTTTATTTTGGCATTCTAAAAGTTGTCTCAGAAGTCTCATAAAATCTCGTGTCCGCGTCTTAAGATATGCAACGCCAAAGGTCACAAAAATCGGTTTTTCGCAAATATTTCGCTTCCTATGGCTTAAATAATATTTGCATCTATTATGAAAATTGTAGAGCATAAAATTCACTACAAATTTTGTTCTAAACATTTTTTATACGCTTAACCGTTTTTTTTGAGATAGAGCGCGGAGAGCGCGCAGCGCTTAGCCATACAATAGCATAATGCAAGGTCAACCGTGAGTCCCGGTAAACAATACGTCGTATAAAGTTAATTAATCACTAAAAACTCCATAATTATGAATAATTTGCATTATTTATTAATTAATACATTATATTTAATAACATTTTTCATTTTCAAATATATTCGTTTAATAATACTTACCTACTTCGTGTAATTCAAAAATTGTTAAGTGAAATACTTTAAGTATATTTTAATTATATTCTAATATATCTTAATTATATTTTAAGTAGAAAAAGAATTAAGTACTTTTTCTTTAAAATGTGTGAACTCTTAAATACTTATATTACTATTAAGATTATACCTGGGAATACGGATCCCTATAATACGACCTCTTCTATTTATAGTCAGTTGGGACTGATATTCCATTGTATAGTTAAGACCGATTTCTTTTTCAAGGAACCACTTTCTACTAACCAAGTTTATTCGTTAGTTTCAAATCGTATCTTGGCCACGACGGACGTACAATTTTAAGAGTTATGGCTGATTTGTGTTTTATATGTGATAAGTCACTTTCAGAAGGTGATTCTCTTAATGTAGTGCGCGGCTTACAAACTTTAAAAACTGCAAGTATTGAAAGAAATGAAAAGAAAAGCGACCGGAAGACGATGATGAAGAAGAAGAAAATTGAGATTCATGTCCTTCTAATTATTAAAGTTTACGTAAATCCTCCCCACATTTGAACTTCAATTGTAGTAAATGTATGATACATAATTGCTAAATAAAGATATAATTAAAATGTATTTACCCTATTCCTTGATTGTAAACTTCAAAATAAATCGAAAACTATTAGAAATAGGTATATGACATACCTTAATAAAAGTTGGAGAGTTTTGTAAAATCTATCAGAAAAAATAATAATATACAGGGTGTGCCATTTAAAAAATTTGAGATTTTTCAATTAAAAATAGTCGAAATGCCTAAATTTATTTTGAACACCCTGTAGCATCAAATTTCTTTACAAATATCTTTTTTTTTTTCATCTCTATAGAAAGCTCTTAACAATTATGAGTATTCCACCTTTAGAAACAATGGCGCAACTGGCAATTTTTTACAAAACTGAAAACTGGTATTTTTTTTTAAAAAATTGAAATATTAGAAAAACTACTAGGTTTAGGTATATAATATTATTAATAAAAAAGTTATAAAATGTTACGGGAATTTAAAAATAAATTAGAAAATAGGATGTTCCATTTAAAAAAACATATGTTATATCGGCCACACTTTTTTGAAGTGCCCTGTATACTTGAAAATAATTTTAAACTGTACACCTTAATATTCCCTAAAACTATTGTATTTAACATTTATTCGTCACTCCCCCGAAACAAATGAGATAATGAACTTTACTCTATCGTTGGCAAACTTTTTTTCCGACTTGATTCACTATTATCGTCACTGCTTATGCCTTATCTTACCTAAAGTAACAATATATATATTATATATATATATATATATATATATATATATATATATATATATATATATATATATATATATAAATCATTTGGGAAACAAAAATTAACGGTTTTGTCTTGTTTACTTCGTAAAATACGTGCTTACTCAAAAGTAACCGGGTCACATTAGTCTAACTGAGATTTTGATTGAATTGAGTTCCTTTCGTGCCGCACTTCTTAACTGATGTTCTTTGTTCAATTTTATAGTTGAAAATAAGCGATGTTCTGTCGTTGCAATAATTCTAGTTGTGTAACTTTCATTCAGATACTTACCCATGTTGGTTTAATTTCTTAAAAAATAAAGCTCAGGAACTTACCTGAAACAAAAAGGAACATAAATAAAGATTTTAGCAGTGATCACTGATAAAAACGTAACAAATTTAAAAACCAGGAATATTTTCTTGTTAAATTCAAAAATGTACTTTCTTATAACCTTTAATCACCTTATACTTGTCATTTTCTTAATTTTTATTACGTAATTTTTAAGAGGAGGGAAGGAGGGAGGGGGGGAGGAGAGAGAGAAAGAGATTAATATTCGGTATCCAATATGATCTTTCGGTTTATAATCAATTCCGACAAGTCAAGTTGAAAAACTCTCCTTTTCCAAACAATAAGTTCCACATAAACGCGACACGTATGGCTTAACTTGAACATAGAACCTATTTATTCTCATCCGAACATCAAAAAGATACAATTTCTGAAAATCATAAAAGCTAAATAGACCATAAAAAGAATTTTCCTTTAAACCAATAACAATCGAATAAGCATTTCCACTCGGTGGAACGTTCGGGAAATGTCACCAAAGTCCCTAAACATAACAATAAATCGGGAAAACCCCTCGTGTGCGCAAAGCAAAAAAGTTTTCTTCCTTTTTATATTATCGGTTCACGTTATGGCGGACAGAGAAATGTCTGTTCCTTTTCGAATTTTACCAGTCCGAAAGAGGTATTTTCCGGAAGATTTGAGACGGAGGCTGTGACGAAATATTCGCTTTTTCCGGTTTTATGGGCGTGCCGGAATAGCTCTATGAATATTTGATATGGTTTATTGGACAAAAGTAAGATTCTAAATCGGTTTATTGCGCTGTATAACAAAAATATGGACACGTTATTATGACGTCATTTATGGGTTTACTCTTTGACAGTGGTGTAATTTTATGTCGGAATTGTCATATTCAAAAATTTCGAGACCACTTTCAGTTGAACTCCTATTTATACAAACCTTAAATTGTTCATACAGTCGTTAAGAGTAAAGAAATCTGACATCTTCTAGATACTATTAGCGGAAATAATGAGAAAATAACATAATTTTCTGACCAATCCAGAAATCATTTATCATTATCATCAGCTTATACTGTCCATTGCTGGATGAAAGCCTCTCTCAAGTCTTGCCACCTTTTTCTGTTCTGAGCCACTTGTACCCAATTTCCAGTCACTCTTTTCAAATCATCAGTGAACCAACTTGGTGGCCTACCTCTACTTTAATAGGCTTCGTATCTTTGTAGCCACTTTATAATTTTTTTGTCCATCGTCCATCCTTAAACCTAGCAACATATCCAGCCTAATTCAAGGTTAAGATATAAAATGAATTTGACTGCGTCTTGTACCTCCGTTCTTTCCTAATAATGTGATTGGGATGTGATCTTTAAGAGTAACGTATAATATTGACCTCTTCATTTTTTTTTGAATGACACATATTTTGCTGATATTTGTCTTCGTCATTGTGAGAGTATCGGCTCCGTACGTAAGAACGGGTAGTATGCATTCGTCAGAAACTTTTCTTTTTAAACACGTCGGAAGATTAGATTTAAATATATAGCCCAGTTTGCTATATGTTGCCTAGGAGAGACCTATTCTCCGCTGAATTTCATGTGTTTGATTGTCTCGTCCTATGTTGACTTCATGTCCTAAGTATTTATATCTTTATTCAATATTTATTTATTTATTAACGGCGTTCGCCAATTTACACAATTATAAACATAATTAAAACAACTAAACATAATAAAAATCATAAACATACATAGAATCTAACATCATAAGATCATTAAAACTATTTTCACAGCAAGCAAATATCACAACTTTTTAACAATTAATTTAAAACTATCAATGGAGCCATGAATCCTGAGATCGAACTGATTGAAATGCCTCATTATTCTGGATATGGGTCCATAATAGCCATAATTAGTCGCATGAAAGGGAATACCAAACAGGTCTCTGCCCCTAGTGCGACGAGAAACATTAAATGTTAACTTGTCCAAGAGATAGGGACAATCAACCAACCCATTTATTAACTTAAAAGCCAGAAGCAGGTCACAATGGAGTCTTCTAGTCTCCAGGGTCGAAATATCCAAAATGCCTCTAAGGTTGTGGTGGTCTATATGGTAACCATCTGGGGGTATGGTCAATTTAAAAGCACAAGTCCGCAGAAACCGGCGCTGCACCGCCTCAATCGCTTCTATATATACATTGTAATGAGGAGATCATACCACAGCGCCATACTCAAGCCCCGATCTCACAATTGAACAATACAACAGTTTAAATGTAGATCAGGAAAAGTCCCTACAGTATCTCATGATGAACCCCAGATTTTTATAACCTTTCTGAACAATTGACAAAATGTGCCTATTGAGAGTAAGTTTCTGGTCAAGAAGAACTCCCAGATCATTAATTTTACTAACATGCCTCAGCTTGCTGCCATTAATGTTATACTCAAAAGTAAAGTTCCGTTTAGCTCTACCAAAACTTATGCTAACACAGTACTTAATATTCAAGTTCAACTCATTCAGGGTACTCCATCTATAGAGGCCATGAACATCCTCCTGAAGAGAGTGACAATCTTGCAACGTGTTAACCGTTTTAAACATTTTTAGATCATCTGCAAACATGAGGAATTTAGAATGTTGTATAAACTTGGCAATGTCATTAACAAAAAGTAGAAACAGTAAAGGACCACAGTGAGACCCTTGAGGCACACCTGAAAGAACTTTTATTTCTTTAGAAATACAATCATTAATACGGACATACTGTGTACGACCCTCCTGAAAACTGCCAGTCCACCCAAGGACTTCACTACTTAGTCCTATTTTCCGCAACTTGCCTAACAAGAACGTATGATTAATTCTGTCAAACGCCTTCGAAAAGTCAGTATATACACTATCAACACACTGGCGATTTCCAAGGGCGGTCAACAGACAATTATAATATGCAAGCAGGTTTGTGACAGTTGACCGACCAGGTCTAAAACCATGCTGCTCGTCAATCATTATGCTATTACAGCTCCATGACAAAAATCATACATATCGGTGTACTTGCTCGATTTCCACGTTATTCAGTTTTACAGTGTGGTTTAATACAAGATTTGTCATAAACTGAGTCTTGGATAGATAGATTTTTAAACCAAGCCATCCTGAAGCTTCGTGAATGATGCGCGGCATAATTTGTGCTTCTTGGATAATGTCTATTATTAAGACAATGTCGTCGGCAAAACAAAGGTGATTTAACTTTTCACCGTCAATGTTAAGCCCTATTTATTCCCAATTTATTGATTGTAGCATACTTTCTAGAAGTGTTACGAAAAGCTTGGGAGAGAGCGTATCGCCCTGGCGCACTCCTCTTTCGACTTGAAATTTGTTGGTAGATTGGTTAGTTTGGGTTTTGACATTAGCGGTGGAATTTTCATATATGTACTTAATTACACTAAAGTATCGATGATCAATACGACATTTAGCAAGCGCTTCGAAGAGTCTGCTTGTTTTACAGATTCAAAAGTATTTTCGAAGTCCGCGAATATGAGCATCAGCGGCTTATATTCAAATTCAAAATTATCTTTATTTTAAAAGTATGCCAGCATACAATAAAATAGTGTCAACAACTAAGACTAAAACTACCTTACAGGATTAAACATTATCAAAGTATCTATAGAATACTTCAATATTATATGGTTCTATTTTCAATAACAATTGTTGATTTTCTTTTTGAGTATTTTGAGATTTGCAATTAATTTAATATCATCTCTGCCATAGTCAATCGGTGTCTTCGGTGAGTATAGTTCATTGTTCTTGTGGCATATACAGTTTGTGACTCATATTTTTCAAATAAAGACCTGTTTTTAAACAGGAATAGTATACATTCCTGTATGTAAACAGCAGTAGCAGTAGCAGTAAGTAAGTAGTTTATTTTCTGTAAACTTTCCTCTATATGATTCTCTGTGATTTAAATTAAGTATAATTCATAAAGCTCTTTTCTGACAAGCAAAAATCCTACTAGCATCTCTACAACTTCCATACAGGATAATTTCATACCTCATATGGGACTCAAAGTTTGCATGATACAATATTTTCTTGTTGTCAAAAGGAATATATCTCCCCAAGCCTCTAAGACTATAACATACAGTCCCTGGCCAAATTATTAGACGCACTGCAAGATTTCATGTAAAATATTAATTACCGAGTGATATTGTACCGTTTTATTATTTTAAATTGATTTGTTTTTTTATTTTTATATTATCCAATCAATTACCTATTTATTTGACATAAATAAAACAGCATTAATTTAGAAAAGCATAAGTTTATTAAGTTTTAAAGAAAAGTGAAATTAATGTTAGTAAAAATCAATATTTAGTTGAGCCACCTTTAGCCGCTATCAAAGCTTTAGTTCTGCGCGGCATGCTATCAATGCAAGATTGTACTGTCTCCTGCATTTGAGGATGATGATTCCACACATGAATAATCTTTTCTAGGAGCTGGGTTTTTAGTTGGTAATCACATTTTCAATGGGGTTCATATCAGGGCTATTACCCAGCCAATCCAACAGAGGGATATTTTTTTCTGCCAAAAAAGCTTTAACAGACGGAGCAGTGTGGCAGGGAGCTCCATCTTGCATGAAAGTGAATGGTTCCCCATTTGGAAACCATTCTCTGAGCTGCGGAATCAACCGATTTTGTAATACTTCTTTGTACTGATCTTGCCTCATTATTCCTTTGACGACGTACAGACGTCCAGTGCCCTTGCCGCTGATGACTGACCAAATCATCACTTTGGTGGGATGTTTAACCGTCGGGACGACACAATCAGGATGAAACTTTTCTCCATGACGACGACGCACATACTGAGCTTTATTCTGCAAAATTTCGAATGTGCTTTCGTCACTGAAGCAGACCTGTCAAAAATAGGAAAAATATATAAACTTCCATGTTTATTTACTTTATTTAACTGAAAATGATAATAATGTATCAATTATTGATTAAATTGCTGTATCTTACCGATCTCCAGAAGTCCACATCTTTGTCTTGCCATTGTTTGGCTCAGTTCAGGCGCTTTGCTTTCATTGCAGCTGTTAACTTGGGCTTCCTGGCGGGGCGACAGGCCTTAAAATCTAATTCTTTCAATTTTCTTCGAACAGTGCGCTCAGAAGCATTTACGCTAGCATCCTGGAGTTGTGATTTTATCACCTTTGTGGTAGCACATCTGTTTTCTACACAAATTTTCTTCAAATATCTCTCTGACCGTGGAGTGAAAATTGGTTTTCTACCGCATCTTTTCTTTCTTTTCGGGCTTAATTCCTTCCCTGACTCAATTTTCTTTTTTATGCGTCGTACACTAGCTTCAGAAACCTCCAATCTTCGTGATATTTCTCGGTTTGTAAATGTTTTCGCAATCACAAGGGCCTTCACTTCAGCTTTTTTACGTGGTGAAAGATCGCCTTTTCTACCCATAATGAAAATAGTCCAATTACTTTTTTAAAACACTGCATACAAAATAAACTAATAACTGAGTAGTATAAAACTGTTAAACAAACAATCACAGTCCATAAAGCCACAGAAACACGTCCGTACCTGACTCGATTCCGATCGCGACTGATACAGATTTGTACTTGTTTACGTTCATGTATCACTTTGTCAACACAGTGTTGCCATATGTTAAAAATAAATACAAATATGTAGTCTACAACAATTCTTTTAAATAAAAATCAATAATATTGTAGTTTAAATATACCATTATTGCATAAAAACTCTTAAGAAACATAAAATTACTAAAAAAAAAATACAGTGCGTCTAATAATTTGGCCAGGGACTGTATTCTGTTCAATTTACTCACAACATGGCAGACATGACATTCCCAGTGTAAAGTACTATCTAAAAACATGCCCATAAACTTAACTTCAGCATTTAAACTAGTGTGGTTATCATTTAAGTTTAAACTAGTTGGTTCCTCTAGTGGTGACCTGCTTGTTTTAAATATCATGATGTTAGTTTTTGTGTTATTCATGACTAGCCTATTCTTTGTGAACCACTCCTCCACCGCTAGCATAAAAATCTCAGCATCTTCTTCAAGGTCAGTAATGTCTTTCTTACTTAACAAAATGTTCGTATCACCTGCATAATTAGTAATTTTACATTTATTATTTAACAAAAATAATCTTCTTCTTTTTTTTAGATGACATCCTGTCACTTTCCTTACCTATCACCCCTATCCCTACAAGATAAGTATGATTTGATCCGCTTAAGGGTTGTTCCTCGAATTCCGTACATGTTTAATTTGTGTACAAGTATATTACGGTTTAATGTATCATATGCCTTTGATAAATCAAGAAACAACCCTAGAGGAATCTCATTATTTTCTAGAACGTCTATTATCTGTTGTACAAAGTTAACAATTGCTGTTTGAGTGGATTTTCCATGTAAATACCCATGTTGTGTTTTATTAAGCTGGCTATTTTCTCCCATAAATCCTAGAATTCGCTGGCACATAACATGTTCAAATATTTTGGAGAATGAATTGAGCAGACTTATTGGGCGATAATTTTCTATATTGGTTACATCGCCTTTTTTATAAACCGGAATTACTAGTGCAATTTTTAACTGTTCCGGGAATATACCGCATTTAATTGAATTTTTTATAATGTACATTAAAGGTTCCATAATTTCGGATATCGCAAACTTTATTAGGTTCATCAAAACCGCACGTGAACTTATTTTTCAGTTTTGTGACTATCTGCATTATATTATATATTTATATATATTCTATACATTTTTCGATGAGGACCTGAACTGTTAGCAGATGGTCGTTTGTTCCATACACTGTGCGGAAACCTGCCTGTTCTGTTGAAAAAAAAAAAAAACTCAAGAAACGATTGCTGAGCGAAAAAAACACGGAAAATTGATTCGCGTGAGCAGAGGAAAACATAGATCGAGACTGGAGCAATGTAATTGTTTCCGATGAAGCTTCATTTTGGGGTTATGTAATTACCCCACGAGCCTAGTCAGTTTTCACTAACTGATTGGTTCAGCGTACCGTGAAATACCCTGTGAAGATCCATGTTTCAGGACGTCTTTCGGAAAACGGTTTTGGGACACTCTTCGCCGTTACCTACAATTTGAACGCTGAAGAAATACTCCAGATTTACAAGACATTAGTGCCGACTACCAAACGGGTAGGGTAAAGCAGTTGTCACGGTAAATTCGGGCAATTCGGAATCTTCATCCCAAGAATACGCGGAAAATCTCGTCGAAAGTGTGCTCCCAAGATACCAGGTGATCATCGACCCTGATGGGGACTGAACGAAATACTCGATCATTAGCATTTTAATGGCAATCCTTAACTGTCGAATGATGTAAAAAAACTTTCAAATAAATATATTTTTTAAACAACAATACGCGACATGTTGTTACTTGACCGACTGTAAAAACACTCACGTATACAGTCAGAACGTGTCCGTGATAATTCATTTTTGGCAGATGCGATTCTAGTGAATGAGTCATTTTTTTGCGCGTCGGTTCGAGGCTGTCTTTCTTTGTTGCCATCCAAGAGAGCCTAAAATGATACATTCCACGGCCGCTATATATCTATTAAAAAGTCGGAGTCGTTTGTGAAGAAGTGGGTAAATAATTTTAACGAGACAAAAAATGTCGATGACTAGCCAAAACGTGGCTCGGTAGGCAAAATCACTCCGAAAGTCGAAAAGCGAATCGTGTTTTTGTTTTACCGGGACACGAAATTGACGCTGCATCAAGGAACGGCAAAATTAAGAAAATCGGATTTGTATGCATCCCATGATAGCATTCAACAACATTTTCGTTCTCATGATGTTAAATTCCGAAGCATGTTGAAAAAACCTTTGCTGGGTGAAAATCACGTCGCAAAGCAGCTCGCTTGGGGCCACGATAAGATACTAGAGTAGTCATCACAATAGCCGGACGTCAAACCTATTGAAAATGTCTGGTCTCTTGTAAAGAGAAAGCTCAGAGGAAAGACTCTGAGGACTTTAACCCAGTTGTCTCGCGAGATTCGAAAAATTTGGAGATCATTGCCGCGCGAGTGTGCAGAAAATCTCGTCGACAGCATGCCCTGAAAATGTGAGGCGATTATTGATGCACAAGGCGATTGGACAATTTGTAATTATGCCACAAGCACACACAAAGAATACACTGATGGCAAAAAAGTTCTCGAAACACATTTTTTCAAGAATACGAGCGGTTACTTTCTTACTTGACACACTGTATATCGCCACTTGTTCTTTTTTCATAGCTATATAATCACGGAACTTTTCGAATTTTTTTTTGGATAATTTGAACCAAAAAACTTGTTATCACCAATTTTAATAAAATATTGTTGTGTCATTCTCCACTTCAATCAGTCGAGATTGCATTGTTACAATATTATACTATTACTATGTGAAAAAAAATTCTAACCGACAAAACAAGTAATATAATAAGACACATAAAAATAATTCCCACAGAAATGCCAGTGACAAAAACGTTAAAAAAAAGAACCAACATTATAACCGGTTAGAAAGGTATAGGAAGTTTTTACGTGTATGAGCGTAAAACTCAATACGATATGGTACATTTATAAATTAACTATGACAGAATAAAAATCATACTTAAAAAAACTTGTTTTTCAGAGACACTTTGTTTTATTTACAGGACCAGTTTGCTTTTCCACTATCGTTATTCCTTTATTCCTCTTTCCTGATGTACCAATTTTCCAACAAGGGTATAGCCTGTCCCAAAATATCAGATCCTGATTTTTGCCGTTTTAAGTGGACAATATAAAAATTTGTTTATGATAGATTGCAGAGATGGACTTAAGAATTTTATTCATTAATGCAAATAAATAAAATTACAAGTGTTTTTAGATGTTTATTTATAGGTGCATGTAAAAACAAACGGATAATAAGTACAAATATACAGTTTGAATGATTGGGTTTACAAGAGGAGCCATATTGTATAAATAAAAATATATTTTAAATTAAGCTTAATACGGTTTTACTATCCCTGTCATCAGCTGAGGTAATTATCAGTGGTTTTATATTACAGTAGAATCTCACAAATTCGAACCGTCACAAATTCGAACCGTCCAGAAATTAGAACCGGCTATTTCAATGTATTGGACGCTCTGAAATTAGAACCTGTGGTTCTAATTTCTGGAAGTTTTGTTTTTTTTTGGTTTTTATTTCCACTAGAAAATATTTTTTTTCTATGATTTTGAACTAAATAGGCGAAAAACCAAATTAAACGCTCTAAAATTAGAACAGGGGGTTCTAATTTCTGGAAGTTTTTTTACTTTTTTTTTGTATTTTCACTACAAATTATTTTTTTTCGCTCATTAAAGTAAAAATAAAACGGGGAATCACCGAGTTATTCGTGGTGTGTACAATTCGGTCATATGCGTGTGAAATTTGATATGCTTGTACAAATTTGGCTCAGTTGATGACTGAAGGTCAAAGTGAAGTGTTCATATGTGTGAAAGTTGTATACAGTTTAAATAAATCAAAAAAAAAAAACAAGTATTACTGATTTTATGTTAAAAACCAATTAAATACCTAATAATTAAAAAACTTTTTAAAAGTTTTTCTATGAATTTAATATGTTCAATTAATTAAATGTTAATAAAAATAAAAACTGTTTTGTGTTAAAATAAAGCTTACATAACTAGTTTTATTATAATTTTATCATTTTCTGTAAAAAAAAAAAAAAATGTCCAGAAATTCGAACTTTTCAGAAATTCGAACTGCCCGGTGCACAAAGTGGTTCTAATTTGTGAGATTCTACTGTATTTACATAAATATATGAATCTTCAACTTTAACAACGTGCTGAATGGAATTCTTCCAGCTTTCACAAGGTACATCATTTATAACTTGTTTTACTAATTCAACCACAGAGGCGCTTAAAGTAGGAGAAACATTTTGTGCCCTTATTTTTGATTTAACTTGATGCCAAATATGTTAAATTGGATTAAACACACAATAATACGGAGGAGGCCGCAAAACAGTGTGTCCCATTTTTCTCAGCCATACTATCACAAATATATTTCTTTTTCAATTTATAATCTTTCAAAACTTCCTGCATTTTCGATTTGGTGCTGGCTGCATTAGGAACCTTATTTAGCAGGCGACTATGGTAACTTGTACTGTCCAGAACTATAACACTCCGTTCGGGAACATTTGGCAAAAGGGAATTTTGAAACCAATTTTCAAAAAGTTCTGAGGTCGTGTCTTCGTAATAGTCCAAACTAGAATCTTTTATGTTTTTTGTAGATAATAGTAGACATTTTGAAAGCCAGCTCTTTTCAGATCCAGCATGTTTCGTCAAGGTAAATTATTGGTCAATTCTCTGATCGATACTTTTTAATTTCTTGTAAATAAGTATGTCGCAAGATTCGTAATCTTTGTGACTTCATCACTACTTGCTTGCTGGAACGTGAATTCCATTCTTAAGAGAATTCTGTGAAGGGTTGATCGGCCACAATGTACATTGGCCCCGTCCTGCATCAATCTTAATTTTATTTTGTCTAGTGTCGGCACCAACTGCTCTTCATATATAGAATATATTTTTCTCCTGATGACGTCTTTTACACAATCGTTTACATGATGCATTTGAAAATCTTTCCGTTTTTTCCTGTTCCTGAGTGATGGTTTTCCTACAATACCCTTAATCGTAGAAACTGGAGTTTTTGTTAGTTCACTGGTTTCTTGCAAAGCACATTTTTCACTATTTGTTTAGCGTCAAGTCATAAATGTTTTCTCTTGCGATAGCCACTATTGCAGTTTTCCCACGGACGCCACATAATTAAAATAGAACCGTTACGTTGTAAGCTGTAAGTAAATCTAAAAATAAAAATAATAAAAAGCATCTTTCGAATCTTAATGGGGACCTGTGGTCATTAGGCCTATATTATCAAATACTTAAAGGACTCCAAACCGGGTTGCCAGGTAGTAAATATATAGGTAAAAATAGATCCAATATGATTGCAGGTGCAAGTGAGGGCGGTTACAAAGCAGGTAAAATAAAAACCTTAATAGGGGCGTTTAGTGCCCCACTGAAAAAGCAAAAAGGCAGGATCTTATATCTTGGGATTTACTTTATATACGTTTAAGAGGTAACATTTACTTGATGGAAATTTATTATAAATTAACAAAATTAAACACTAATAGATTTCACAATTTCCACTTTATTATTTTTTCTTTCTCTTACTCTTACAGTTTAGAATATCTTCCGTCTGATGAAGACAGTGTCCGGTTGAAATAATTGTAACGGAAAAAATAATAATGTGGAAAATGTGAAACATATTAGTGCTTAATTTTGTTAATTTAAGAGGTAAGGCCACATAGGTCCCAAGAAAAAAAGACTATTTTCGAGAGTTTTTTTCATGAGTACCATATAATAAAAGCAGTCGAAAATTTATTAGAAGTACTTTATTAAACAAATATTTAAGTATACAAAAATTTTTTTTTTCATCTTTTTAATTCAAAATTTATTTGAAGTACTTTATTAAACAAACATTTAAGCATAAAAAAAATATTTTTTTTATCTTTTTAATTTACGAAGCTGGTTTGAAAAGTCCGTGCAAAGTCCGAGAGATGGCACCACCGGCGCGTATCGATGTCATGTTTAGTTAGTAGCATCTCTTGAATGAACGCACACCAAGTTTCAGCCATATTGGTCTATTTCTTTGTGTTTGGCATTCGCGTGAATCAAGGAAGTCGAGTGATTTTCAAGAAATGGACGAAAACGAATTTCGTGTGGTGATTAAACATTACTTTATGAAAGGCAAAACGCCTCAGGAGACTAAAGAGAAGCTTAATAAACATTATGGTGACTCTGCACCTTCGATTAGAACAGTTTATAAGTGGTTTCAAAATTTTCGGACTGGCCATATGGGCACAAGTGACGCTGAACGTTCTGGACGGCCTGTGGAGGTTACGACTCCAGAAATCATTGATCAAATCCATGATATGGTGATGGATGACAGAAGAGTTAAGGTGCGTGAGATTGCTAGTGCTGTGAGCATCTCGACTGAACAGGTACATAATATTTTGCATAAACATTTTTACATGAGAAAGCTACCCGCAAGATAGGTGCCGCGATTGCTCACGCTTGACCAAAAACGGAATCGTGTGAAGTGTTGCAAGGATGGTTTGCAGCTGTTCCAGAAGAATCCGGAGGACTTTAAGCGTCGTTTCGTCACTGTGGATGAAACATGGATACATTACTATACTCCTGAGACCAAACAACAATCTAAACAATGGGTTACCAAGGGGAAATCTGCACCAAAAAAGGCGAAGACCGTTCCTTCGGCCGGAAAGGTTATGGCGACTGTTTTTTGGGATTCGCAAGGGATAATCCTCATCGACTATCTGGAAAAGGGTAAAAAACTATTACAGGTGAATATTATTCATCGTTATTGGACCGTTTGAAAACCGAGCTGCAAGAAAAACGCCCGCGATTGGCCTACAAGAAAGTCCTTTTCCATCACGACAACGCACCAGCACACACCTCAGCAGTTGTGGTCGCAAAATTAATGGAAATAGGATTCCAACTCGTTTCACATCCCCCCTATTCTCCAGACTTAGCTCCCTCGGACTACTATTTGTTCCCCAATTTGAAGAAATGGCTGGCGGGACAAAGATTTTATTCAAACGAGGAGGTGATTGCAGACACTAATGGATATTTTGCAGACTTGGACAAATCCTATTATTCGGAAGGGATCAACAAACTAGAACATCGTTGGACGAAGTGTATAAGCCTAAAAGGAGACTATGTCGAAAAATAAAAAAGGTTTACCCCAAACACATAAGTAGTTTTTATTTTTGCACGGACTTTTCAAACCAGCCTCGTAAAATGGTAGCTTTAGAATCCAAGACGACAAGACACCTTTTATGTGAGGCCTGAAACGGGTGCAACGATTGTTCTCATAGATTTCAATCTAGAACAAAAAAATAAAAAAATTGTCATTGATATATGTTAAAAACCAGTGGATAACGTACAGAAATTTGGAAGTATCGGTTTTTCGAAAAATTGAGCCCCTTTGGAAAAAAAAATTGTTCATTTTTCACCCAAAAATTTCACGAAAAATTGTTTATAAAAAAGGAAGTTTATAAACTTATCGAAAAATTCGTACGATATCCACTAATTTTTGACATACATATATCAATGAAAACTTTTTGGTTTTTTTGTTCTAGGTTGAAACCTAGTTTCGCCCGTTTCAGTGCCTTGTCGCCTTGGACTCTGAAGCGTAAATCTTGAATTAAAAATATAAAAAAAAAATATTTTTTCACCTAAATATTTGTTCAATAAAGTACTTCAAATAAATTTTCGAATGGTTTTATCATACTCTTGAAAAAAAAATTCCCGAAATTAGCCTTTTTTCCTGGGACTTGGAGTGGCCTTACCCCTTAACTTATAATTCTTCTTTTTCCTAACATAAAAAGCTTCAAAATTCGCTCGAAAACTATGTAAATACAGTAATACCCCGCTTTACGCGAGGGATACGTTCCGAAAAAAATCGCGTTAACTGAAATTCGCGTATATCGAGGTTTATGATTAAACATAGTCAAAATTTAATACAAAAAAATACAAATCATTTTAATCAATCACTTTAATTCTAAGAACACTTTATGCAATACATACTCTTATTTTTTACGGAAAAATACATCTATTGTCTTTTGGGTAACGTTTTGTTTACGTTCTTGTAAAATACGTTCATAACACCCAACACTGTTTTTAATTGTTTGACACACGGTCAAGACACGGTCATCATTATTGTCTATACTCTGCAATATGTCCAAACCTGAATAAATTTTTGAAAGTGCATTTTGTATTTCCCCTGAAGATAAAACTTTCTCTTCTACTTGTTCTTCCTCATCGTAGATAGGATTATTCTGTAACTCGATCAGATCTTCATTGCTAATAGGATCGTCGTGCGTTGCTACAAGTTCTACGAGATCTTCTACCGTGACATCTTCAAGTTCAGACCCCTCAATCATTGCAGCAATGTCTTCAAGCACTTGTCTCTGCATCTGGACAATTCTTCTAGGTGCTTCCACTACATCTGGCCAAAGATTACGCCACACCCCATTCATACAACTCATTTTAACTTCCTTCCAAGCCTCTTCTATGTTGTGAATAGACTTCATAATGTTGTATGACTTCCACCACTCTCGCATAGACTGTCTTCCTTCCCCGTCAGTTTCATGAATTAGTTGGCTAAAAGTGCGGCGATGGTAATAAGCTTTGAAGTTTGCTATTGCTCCCTGGTCCATAGGTTGTAATATTGACGTAGTGTTTGGTGGAAGGAACTTTACGTACACTTTTAAGTCTCTGGGCGTATCAAGTGAGGTTGGATGTCCTGGGGCATTGTCTAAGAGTAATATAACTTTAGGTTCAAGCCCATTTCTGTCACAGTATGATTTGACTGATGGGCAAAAACTATTAGAATACCATTCTTGAAAAATTTCCCGTGTAACCCACGCCTTTCTGTTTGATCGCCACACAACTGGTAGACTTGTCTTGTCTGTGCCTCGCATTGCACGGGGTGTTTCTGAATGGTACACTAGTAAAGGTTTCAGTTTGAAATCACCAGTGGCATTACCACCCAGCAGAAGTGTTAGTCGATCTTTCGCAGCTTTGAAACCACTGGCTTGACGTTCTTCCTTAGAAATGAATGTTCGAGATGGCATTTTTTTCCAGTAAAGTGCGGTCTCATCAACATTGAAGACAGCAGGAATTTTCTCTCGTCTAACGAAGTCTTGAAACTTGTCTGGAAACTCAGCTGCAGCTTGAATGTCCGCGCTGGCCGCCTCGCCTGTTATGTGGATATTGTGAAGATTAGAACGCTGCTTGAACCGATGGAACCAGCCTCTGCTGGCAGCAAAAGTCGGAGTGGCACTCCCTTCTCCTTCTTTTGTTTTCAGCATCTCATACAAAGATTTTGCTTTTGTGCATATGAGATCTTGACTTAGTGGTGTGTTCTTCTTATTCAAATCTTCGATCCAGACTGACAGTAATTTCTCCATTCTTTCTAAGATAGATGATCTCGAACGAGAAAGTTTTGTTGCACTTATAGGTGTTGAACCTTCGCTGGAGATTTTAATTTTTTCCCGATTTTTATAAATCGTTCTCACAGTCGATTCTGAGAGTCCAAAATCTCTCCCAACAATTGTTGCTTTGCCTCCATTTTCCATTCTTCTTAACACTTTCATCTTCAATTCCAAAGTGACGCTTTTACGCTCTTTTTTCTTTACAGGCGGCATTTTTAACGTAGGGTTAAATTATGTATGTATGTATCTCCAATAAATATTAAAACAAAACTGCCAGCCGACCGAACTAACATTACGGAACAAATGAACACACGAAACGAACGAGGAAATCCCCATAGAACAAAGTCGAAGGACAGGGAATTCCCAATTCTTCAAAGAGAATATTCAGAGAAAGCGGGGATCCCCCCGCGACCATAGAGAAGTTAATGACTACATGAGCGCGAAATTTGAAATTCGCGTTATAGTGAAACCGCGCGTAACGGGGTCGCGCTAAGCGGGGTATTACTGTATAAATAACCGGTCAAGTGCAAGTTGAACTTGCACAATTAGTGTTCCGTACGTTAATTGTTTTTAAAATAAAAATTTTTGTTACGGTGGTATAAAATGATCAGTGACTTCACAAAACACACCCCAAATGAGTTTTCAACAAAGCTTGTTTCCAATCTTTACTGAAAACTGATGACCTTGAATTTTTTTTTTATATACCAGATAAATTATTAAAGGTAATGCACTCGTAATAATTTTCGTTCAATCTATACCCCGTGGAGAATAGTCCAGAATTTTTTCAAAATTTTATGATCAGTACTTTTCGAGATAAGGTAGGGGGACAGCGATTTTTCGCGATTTTTTAAAAATAATACAAAGAAAAGTGTGCGCAAGTATCACATAAAATATATATTTTTTACTCGTGTTTTCACAAGCTTTCATTTGACACCACACTCGATGACCTAGTAAAAAAATTTTTTTTTCACTTTCGATTTCACCCCTCGAAATTAACCCCTTAAGTCAAAATTTAACTTTCAAAACTACACGGCTCTGATGAGGCCATCAATTCCTATATTAGTAACAAATTTCAACTTTATATGTCAAATAGTTTCGGAGAAAATCGGGTGTGACAGACAGACAGACACCGAAGTGATCTTATAAGTGTTCCGTACGGAACACTAAAAAACATTGTCCTTGATTTTTATACAAATACATGCTGCGTACAAAGGGCTGTAAAATTATATAATAATGGGCAAAAATTATTTTCATATTTTTCGTGTCCTCAAATGGTCCGAAATTGCAGTTTTTAAGATAATAAGGTGCATAAAGATTTAGGGAAGAAAAAAGCTTCTGCACGATGGATTCCAAAACGTTTTTCACCAGAGCAGAAATTGGTGCAGAAAGAAATTTCCCAACATTTGGCTGCTTCAGAGGACAATGTGAGTTTCTCGCGCGCACACTCAGTCGCCTTCTGCTACTGGCCACGGAACACTGAATATACAGATAAAGGTCTACAGATAATGGAGCGATTTACGGAACGTCCAAATGATGACATGAAAGCCGCTGTAGCGTCGTTTACTGCGGTGCAAAAATTTTTTTTTTTTTTTTTTGGATGGAATGGGATAACTCGAGAAACTCTGGACTAAGTGCATTAGTGAAGACGATAGTTACACATGGTGTGCCAAATAGTGGTGCCACCTACTGAATATAAGACGCGTTGGAAAGGTACATCGTTCACTGACATTATGTTCAATGTTCAAGACAATCAGTTGAATAGAAGCTGAAATATTGCGTCTAAGATAACAGTGTGTTTTAGCTATCGGTCGAAATATGTCCAAAACTTCAATCCATCGCATTTCGACTGAGTATTTGGGATTTACAAAGATTTCTGCACGGTTTATCTGATATAAATTGACTGATGACCAAAAATTGCTTCGAATTCAACATTGTAAAGACTTGATTAGAGTAAAAAAAAGCTTTTAAGATGGTAAGTATTCCGTTGTAACTGGCGACAAGCGCTAAAGCTCTGAATGTAAGTGCCTAAGGAAAGAAAATCCTAAAAGAATTCGTTTGGAGAAGTCATGAGTGAAAACAATGTTGATTTGTTTCTACGATTCAGAGGGTGTAGTGTACAAGGAATTCGTTCCATCTGGTCAAACGGTTAATGCTACGTGTTAGGAAGCGTTTATTGTCGCATATTCATCGTGTCTGGCCACAATATTGTGAGAGTGGAATTTGGTAACTGTTACACGATAATCCACCGTTTCATCGTTTGACGCTTATTACTGTTTTTTTTTTGCCAAAAATAGCATTTTTGTACTAAAATTCATTTATTTATTTATTACAACCATTCAGCGTAGTCGTCTACTTTGGCTCCGTGACAGTGAAGATAATGAAGAGCATCCCAAAAGATGAGCTTTTGTCGAAAGGAGGACGCACTAAACATCATCCCACTAGTAAAATACCAATCACAGATGGTATTTTACTAATGGTTATGCCTGTAAAAATAAGACTTAAACTGTAATCCCTATTACATCGATACAAAGATAAAATATTTCGTAAAATCAATAATTTACCTGAATATTATTATTCGTCACACTGGCTTGTAAATCATCGGTAGGGGACGTTAGGGGAGTATTAACAGTTTCCTGGTGTCCCTCTTTTTCCTTATTTTCTTTTTCCGGACCAACATTTTCCCCACGCTCGTCGTTTTCTTGTAATCTCACAATGATCGCTATAGTGGCGGTTTAGGTTAAACTATTCGCCGATGATATGTCGTTTCTATCACTTTTTAACAATCACCAACACTTTTTTTGATGCTGCGTTTTCGTTAAAGTAAACATTTATTTTTTTTAGTGTTCATCACTTTTATGCGTTTTTTTTTTAAAAATTTTATTCACAATGATTTAATAAAAAGTTGTCTCTTTTAATGTTATTCGGTACGTAAGAACGAAACTAAAATCGAAGTAAATATAGAGTTATTATTTTCTAGACGACAAGTATAAAGAAATAAATAAAAGGCTACGGTTTCTGGAGAAACTAATGGAACAACAAAAACTCTAGTAAATGACAGGCTTTGTACACAAAGAAAGACCACGTAAGTTAAGACAAGAAAAAAATCCATATAATAAAGACGGTAACCACATGTTTCAGAATCGATTATGGCGTAGCAGAATATTTCAAAGTATATAATTTCATAATTTTCAAGGTATAATAACATGAAATTATTTTCGAACGTACATGGTTATTAATTTAAAAATAAATTTATAGGTATGATTTGTAACTAAAGTTAAGAGAAATGTAAAACTGGTATAGTCGTATAACAACGTTGTGTCACAACACAAAGGTGGCGGCCGAAGATCGATAGTACGATACAAAGACCTGGTTGGCCTAAAGTCACAACAGAATGTGAAGATTAGTTCGTCGCAGTGATTGCTACACAAAATTGGCACTTATCTGCTCGTAACATTACCGTTGCTTTAAGTACATCTTGTGTTGAACCAGTCTCGATTACAACTGTTAAGGGATTACACCACCTTGACGTTCGGAAAAATAGACATAAAATAAAAAAAAATTTTTGACGCAACCATTGTATACCAGGTGTACACGTATGAAATGCGGATTTCAGACAACAGATGGTGCACCAATGCAGTTTGTGCTATAAAGATTTGACACTGCGCCATTTTGTTGTGTCATCAACAAGTGTCAGACGCGCACGAGGGATAAATTGGAAAAGTATGTGCACAGTGTTGTGTTGTTGTGTTCAATATGTCGAAATTTATACCGAACAAAGAGCATTCGCGGACAGCATTAATTTTTTGTTTTCATTTGAAGAAAACTGCTGTTGAATCATACCAATTACTTCGAGAAGCTTATAGTGAACATGCTCCATCGCAAGATACGTGTGAACGATGGTTTCGGCGTTTCAAAAGTGGTGACTTCGATGTTGTAGACAAGGAATGTGGAAAACCGCTAAAAAAATACGAAGATGTGGAATTGCAAGCATTGTTGGACGAAGATGATTCGCAAATACAAAAACAACTCGCCGAGCAATTGTGCGTTAGTCAACAAGCTGTTTCCAATCGGCTACGAGAGATGGGAAAGATTCAGAAGACCGGTAGATGGGTACCACATGAGTTGAACGACAGGCAAATGGAAAAGCGCAAAAACACGTGTGACATTTTGCTCGCTCGGTACAAAAGGAAGTCGTTTTTGCATCGTATAGTTACAGGGAATGAAAAGTGGATTTATTTTCAGAATCCCAAGCGCAAAAAATTGTGGGTAGACCCAGGCGCACCATCCACATCGACCGCAAGACCGAATCGCTTTGGCAGAAAGACGATGCTCTGTGTTTGGTGGGACCAGAGGGGCGTGGTCTATTATGAGCTGTTAAAATCTGTTGAAACGGTTAATACTAAACCTTACCAACAACAATTGACCGATCTGAACCGTTCGCTGCTTGAAAAAAGGCCAGAATACCGAAAGAGGCAACACAAAGTCATTTTTCTTCATGACAATGCTCCATGACATACGGCAAAACCAGTTCGTGACACATTGGAAGCACTCAGCTGGGAAGTTCTACCCAATGCGGCTTACACACCAGACTTGCATCGATGGGTCATGCACTTGCTGAGCAGCGCTTTGGTTCGTAGAAAGATGTGAAAAAATGGCTCGATGAATCGTTCGCAGCGAAAGGGGAAGATTTTTACTGGCGTGGTATTCACAAATTGCCCGAAAGATGGGAAAAATGTATAACAAGCGATGGAGCATACTTTGAATAAAGCACTTTTTATCATTCTTTCGAATTTAACATGTTTTTTTAGAAAAAAAATCAGCATTTCATATTTGTACACCTGGTATATATGTAATATAATTTTTATTTTTCACAAATAAATTATAGTTTAAACAACAAATTAAAAAAAAAAATATTAAAACAATTTAAAAATGGCGGGGATATGAACCATCTTGTAGGACCCTCTTTTGAAAATCCTTGCCACCGGTGGCATTTTTTTTCAGTCAAGAATAGTCCAAAAACTAAACAAATTATTTTTTATTGTTAAGAAAGGTCATAGCTAAATGGCCACACATGGAAAAAAAATTAAACATTTTTTTGTAAAAGTGACAACCGTTCGAACATAAACTCGGATTTTTCACAAACATTTTGAGCTTTAAAAATTAATAAAAAATGAAAGGTGCATCCAATCGGAAAAAACCGTATGCCAACTTCAAGATAATATTATAAAGAATATGTGGTACAAATTTTATTGAAATCGGTTTAGTAAATCTCTAGATATTTTGTCCACGAGTTTGAAAAAAGTAGTTTCGAGAAAAACGCAAAAGAAAAAAGTACCGCGTTCGCGTCTTAAAAGTCTATAATTTTTTTTATATTACCTTCAATCTGCGATTCCATTTTGTAAAGCTTGAAATATTCTTAAAAGTATAAATAATAAATCTAATCAAAAAAGAAAAATCGATTTTCTGAAAATTTTATGGCAGTCTCACTTTTTTGGTGTCAAAGAAAAAAAGTGAATCACATCAGTAGACAACAAGCTGATAACTCTACTTTGCTAAAAAGCCTCCCCAATAGTTAAATGTGGAATTCTAGCGGGTAGGCACAGCATATACCCTTTTTTACTCCAGTGTTGTTATCCTTTAGTTACAACCTACCTATAAATATTTATTTATAAAATCATCGAAAAATGTTTATTTTATTCCATACTCATACTTTTGATAAAGCTAATGTTTTAGCAAAACACGTCTCAAATATAAAAACCAGTAAAAAACGGGAATTTTACTAAAAATTTAGTGTTTTATTCTCATTGAATATAAATTTCCATCAAGTAATGGCCGAGTCAGTTAATTATATGTAACTTCTAGGAAATCGACACTAACAATCAAAAATAAGCCAGATTGCACTGAGATGAAACAAATATTGGACAATCAATGTAATAAAATTCTTTGGGTATATCAATCAAAATTCATGGTAAATGTAAAAGTTTGGAAACTCGAGCTACGAATTTATGGTTGAAAACTCTTTTGCCTGTTATTCTAATGCGATATCATAAGAATGGTATTTTCAATGGTGCTCAAACAAGGATTTATTATAAACACCAGATAAAACCCATCAAGTTTAAAAGTGAAATGTGTAATGGTTATAAACCATCAAAAGATGGCTAACACTTTTTATGTGTGCAAACATGAGTTGTACTTAGAAAAGGAAACTATTCGTTACTGGAAAGTTAAGATCTCCACGATGTTTTGAAAATTGCGACATACTTCCTGTAAAATACGAAGCAAATCGACGAGCGTCAAGAGTTAGAATAGAAAATTAGTGTGGCTGGGAGATAATTGCCCCACTCATACTAGGTTAAAAAATGTCTAATATAACGTCGGATCTCCAGCCTCTAGGCCTCAGGTCATAATTGATAGCTTAAAATTAGATTAGAAAATCCCTGATTTTAAGACTGCTACAGGACGAAAGGAAGATTTTAATGTTTATGTATTAGATGCAGTCACAATGCTGAGTGTTGTTTGGAATTATGTGTCTTAAAAAACAAATGGAAACTACTTCCGGCACGTAGGTTTTGAGAATGATGGATTTGAACCAGAATATGACTTATGATTTTCCGAATGGATACCACTGAAAATTTATAATTACGACAGCCATAATGAAAACTATTTGACGTTATCTGAATGAGTCGCTAAAAGTGGTAGCAATGACTTTGAAAGTGTCGATTTTAGAGTGCTACTTTTAAGCAGAATATGAATTTATTACTAATGATACCCAAGTGATTCGGACATTGTTTGAAATGATTAACGACAATCATTGGCTCATCAGTCGAGTTGAGATCGACAAACAAGAGAACAGAACTCTTATTTCTGTACTAGCGTAACATTGTGGTAAGATACAATTTTAGGTACAATTTGTTGTATCTTACCACGATTATATATATATATATATATATATATATATATATATATATATATATATATATATATATACATATATATATATATATATATATATATATATATATATATATATATATATATATATACATATATATATATATATATATATATATATATATATATATATATATATATATATATATATATATATATATATATATATATATATATATATATATATATATATATATATATATATATATATATATATATATAGTAACATTCATTTTTTTCCTAGATTTTAAGATCATAATTGTTAATTTAAATTAAGTAGTGAATTTACATTTTATTACAGTTTTTTATATTTGGTTAAGCAGTGTAACTCAACCAGTAGTAGGCACAAGTGATTGATTTAACTTATTTCATTTGCATTGAATATGACTGGATTATGATTAAGACGAGCATGGTCCCTGTCTATCAAGTCGCGAGTTTAACACTCCCGTCTCATTTTGCGATCCTGAAGTGAATTAAAACATTTTGAAGACTTCACTTCGAAGGAAGGAGAACAATGATATACAAACAGCCATTTGCAATTTTCTGAGGGTTTTTTCCGGTCCGGTATGTAACAGTGACTTTCTCTGTTCGTCACAGAGTGTGACAAGTAGTGAAGGCATCCCTTTTGCCGTCCATAACATAGACCGTTTTTTTATCATCAAGCCGTTCCTGAAATATTGTACCCATCCTAAAACATTTTGGATCAAGTGTTCATTAGTTACCAAAATGAAAATATGGAGGTAGTGTGTGAGGCAATATTTTGATGGGAAACTCACCAGGAGAGGCAAAGCAGTTGATAGAAAAGCCACGAGGAGAAGCCAGACAGTAAGTCGATAACTATACCAGTTAAATATTTCAGTTCCTTTCCACGTGTGTTCCTGACGACTACGTAACACGTGGGATCCCGGAGTCAGTTTCACCGGAAGTGAACCTGGAACCATCTTTCTATATCTTGCCTTTTTAAAGCCATTTTTTTATTCTCAATAATAAGTGATACGAGAAGCTATACTACCTTCATGATGAAGTTAAAGACTATCTTTGCACTCTTATAGCAGAAAGGGTATTAATCTAGTCTATTTAATTCTAAGGGTGTAATAAATGTAAGAATTTTTAATTTTATTAATATACTTTTCTTCATGTTAGCGTGGTGTTTCACTGAACTCCCGCTCTATCTTACAGGACGAATAAGCTGTACTTTATTCAATTTTCTAACAACTAACTATTCTTCAGTATTTTTTGAGCTGAACTTACATTCTTTTTATTCTAAAATGAATGGTGCCCAAAACAGTACAACTAAGCGTTAAACAACTATAAAGACTATTTTCAAAAGGCGTACAAAAATTACCTCGATCTCCATATCTCTCCCAACAAAACGGGCTAGCTGATATCTTAATTTTGTTCTCTCTCAATATTAATATCCATTCCCAAAAATTAGGATATACATAAGCGGCAAATAGTGGCTCTTATTTAATAAAAAAAGCATTTTATTAAAATATATATAAAAGAAGAGAGGAGAGTACACATTGTATATATATATATATATATATATATATATATATATATATATATAAATATATTTATATACATATATATATATATATATATATATATATATATATATATATATATATATATATATATACATATATATACATATATATATATATATATATATATATATATATATATATATATATATATATACATATATATATATATATATATATATATATATATATATATATATATATATATATATAATGCTTAAAGAAAAACAAATAAAATCAAAATTAAAAGAGAAACTAGATAAGACGACTCAATATTCCCAAAGCTGTTCACGTTCACTCTAGAAGACATGTTCAAATCGCTGAAGTGGGAAAATAAAAGAATACTAATGGACGGTAAACGATTAAATCATTTAAGATTCGCAGATGATGTCACTCTGATCGCCAACACAAAAGAAGAATTGCAAGAAATGCTAATGTCAAGTCTCGAGAAATAGGTCTAAAAATAAACTTCACCAAAACCAAATATTTGAACAACGAAAGTGAAGATAACAACCGGGAAGTATTAATAGAAGATGAAAGAATAGGAAAGGCACAAACATTTATATATTTAGGACAAAAAATCGAAATATCAAAAAATAATTTCAACGCTGACTTGGACAGAAGTCTCGTTAGCTTGGTCTGCATTCGGAAGATTGCAATCTACATTTAAATTGGGCATCCTAAATACAATACAAGCCAGAGTGTTCAATCAATATGGACTAACGGTATTAACATATGGCACTGAAACATGGGTTTTATATAAAAGTATAATAAATAAACTCCAGATAACCCAAAGAACAATGGAGAGGAGAATGCTAAAGATTAGACTTCAAGATCGTATTCCTAAAATGGAGACACGAACATTCAGATATAAGATCCAAAGTGACAGATGTAATGCAACAAATATGCATATTCAGATGGAATTGGGCGAGGCATATCGTAAGGACGAATGATAACAGATAGATACGCCCTGTGTTGAATGGAGGCCTAGAGAACATAAAAATGCAGCGGTAGATCACAGACAAGATGGACGGACGACATAAAAAGACTAGCGGGACACGAGCAGGCTTACATCCGACTATGGATGATTGGTGTATATATATATATATATATATATATATATATATATATATATATATATATATATATATATACATATGTGGGTTATTTGATAATTATTAATATTTTTCGTATAAATGACAAAATTATATCGACAAAAACTAATGGTCCTTCACAGTAAAACATCGCATGCACGTCCAACGGTTTTAATGTTCACCACAAAACTAAATAAAATTTAACAATAATTTTTATATCACCGTATATTGAAGTTGGTACCCGTAGAAATAGGAAATTACACGCTACCATAAACATGCAATGGTAATAATATACTAGAATTATGGAAAATACCAGCTAATATATTAGCCGTAAATTATAGCCAAGCTGATTATTCAGTTCTGTTTTACAAATTGGCAGTTTTGCAATAGGCGATTTTGTTCCTAGTTAATTTATATAGATTGTTAGGTATAAGTTATGGTAACTAATTAGAATATGTATGCATATATAGATATACGCATATATATATATATATATATATATATATATATATATATATATTAGCCACAAGTCACGGCTTCTCACGGGAGTTGTTGTTATGTTACTAGTTAACTATTCGTTATAAATTAGTCTAGATAAAAATAGCATGTCTAAAGTATGTTTTTAAGATAGTTTCAAATATTTCTTTATACGTCACATTACGTGTCTCTTCTCCAAGTGCAAGAACAGATTATGTTTGGATGTTACACGTGACAGGGCCACATATCACTAGCCACGCGAAAAACATTGAACGCTAAGGTCTAAGCCAGCTACGTTTAAGAAGAAATACAGTTTTATAGGAAACTGGAGCCGTTTAAACTGAAACGGTAAGTCAACTGGGAACATTGCGATTCTCGAAATCAAAACAGTTTCTCCAGCTTCACAGCCTGTCAGAATGGTGCATTCAATTAAATAATTTTTTAAGGTCTTTACTGGTAGTGTAGTGTAATGTCGTTGCATAAGTTTGGTGGATTTAAATTATGCAGCAATATTATAGCTTTTACTTTTAGAATCAGTTTGTGCGGCGGAGTTATGGGAGCACATTGGCGGTGGCGCGAGTTCATAAACACTCTTGTAAGAACTAAACTATTTAGTCAAATATCAGTTATTATCATTTTTAAAGGCACAGGATAAAGAATGCCTTTAATTTGATAAGGATTTATATTCTTCTGCTTAAATTTATTTCACACTTTATATTACTTAACGGTGAGAAATATAATGTGCCAACAAAAAGTAATAAATAACGACAAAACGTCAAACTCATGTGATGATAATTCCAGAAGCTTTATTAAATAAATAATTATAATTCAGAAAATATTCATGTTAAATATAAAAAATATTATATATGAAAAAATAGCAAATTCCACCATCTTTTTGAAATGCAAATAATATACAGGGTGTTCTACTTAAATAACGGGACTTTTGGCAATTTTTGTAACTAACTAACGCAAAGTTGCTTCTGAATCACTCTGTAGGCCCTAAATAGGATTTGCTTACACGGTGTAATACCTTTGGGCCTTAACTAATCCCAACCTAGAGCTGAGTTTCTAGAAGTTCTGGAAGCATAGGTATTTTAATATTTAATTAGACAATGTTTTCTAAATAGAAAAATGAAAAATAATTAAAAACCGAAAAATGATAGAGAAGGTTCATTCAAAATATCACACTTACTGCTACTTTCCGATAGAAGCGGCAACACTGTATAGCTAAAAACATTTTAAATGGAGCCTGTACCTCCGGCCAGTGACATTTCGTACTCTAATTTACTAAAAAAAAGACTAACGATTTTTAATCATTATGAGATGTGAGTATGAGATATAGGAAACAAAATAATATAGTAAAAGAATATTATTTCTGTTTGCGAATATATTTATTATTATTATTCTTATATTTATATGTGCAAAAGTTTTCGGCCACATTTGACGCAGTAGGACGTTCAAAGACGTATTTACGCGCGTTGAATGTTCATATTTAGTTCATAAAGGGTCGTGGGAGCATAAACATGGCTCGGCATATGCAAACCCAAATTCGTGAAAGAGTAACAAAATTTTCAAAAGAAGGAAAGTCTTCTCGTGAGATTGCTTAATTATTATCGATAGGTAAATCAACCGTGAACGTGATTGTAAAACACAGTTGTGGATATGGTTTAAAAGATCGTCCGCGTAGTGGAAGACCAAGAAAAACGTCTAAAAAAGTAGATCGTATCATTAAACGCAAATCAACTGCGGATGTCAAGAAAACTGCTGCCGAAATTGCACGCGAGCTAAAGGATGAAAACCTAGCTAATGTTAGTCGTAGTACTGTGACACGAAGACTACATGATGTGGGACTTTTTGGCCGTATAGGTATTAAAAAACCATTAATCAGTAAAAAGAATAAGAAGGCCCGATTACAAATTGCCAAAGATCACCTAAATTGGACAATCAAAGATTGGAAAAAAGTAGCTTTCTCAGACGAATCTAAACTTAATCTTTTTGGAAGCGATGGTAGACACCATGCACGACGTCCTATTGGTACGAGAAAAGATGTTCGGTACCAAATTTCTACTGTAAAACACAGTGGAGGAAGTGTAATGGTTTGGGAAATTTTCTCTGCACAAGGAGTCGGTCCAATGATCGAGATCAACGGAAATATGAACGCTGATATTTACAAGGACATTTGAGAAAATAATTTGTTATCATATGCTGAAGAAACATTGCCGCAGAACTGGATATTTCAGCAGAATAATGACCCCAAACATACAGTCCCTGGCCAAATTATTAGACGCACTGTATTTTTTTTAGTAATTTTATGTTTCTTAAGAGTTTTTATGCAATAATGGTATATTTAAACTACAATATTATTGATTTTTATTTAAAAGAATTGTTGTACACTACATATTTGTATTTATTTTTAACATATGGCAACACTGTGTTGACAAAGTGATACATGAACGTAAACAACTACAAACCTGTATCAGTCGCGATCGGAATCGAGTCAGGTACGGACGTGTTTCTGTGGCTTTATGGACTGTGATTGTTTGTTTAACAGTTTTATACTACTCAGTTATTAGTTTATTTTGTATGCAGTGTTTTAAAAAAGTAATTGGACTATTTTCATTATGGGTAGAAAAGGCGATCTTTCACCACGTAAAAAAGCTGAAGTGAAGGCCCTTGTGATTGAGAAAACATTTACAAACCGAGAAATATCACGAAAATTGGAGGTTTCTGAAGCTAGTGTACGACGCATAAAAAAGAAAATTGAGTCAGGGAAGGAATTAAGCCCGAAAAGAAAGAAAAGATGCGGTAGAAAACCAATTTTCACTCCACGGTCAGAGAGATGTTTGAAGAAAATTTGTGTAGAAAACAGATTTGCTACCACAAAGGTAATAAAATCACAACTCCAGGATGCTAGCGTAAATGCTTCTGAGCGCACTGTTCGAAGAAAATTGAAAGAATTAGATTTTAAGGCCTGTCGCCCCGCCAGGAAGCCCAAGTTAACAGCTGCAATGAAAGCAAAGCGCCTGAAGTGGGCCAAACAATGGTAAGACAAAGATATGGACTTCTGGAGATCGGTAAGATACAGCAATTTAATCAATAATTGATACATTATTATCATTTTCAGTTAAATAAAGTAAATAAACATGGAAGTTTATATATTTTTCCTATTTTTGACAGGTCTGCTTCAGTGACGAAAGCACATTCGAAATTTTGCAGAATAAAGCTCAGTATGTGCGTCGTCGTCATGGAGAAAAGTTTCATCCTAATTGTGTCGTCCCGACGGTTAAACATCCCACCAAAGTGATGATTTGGTCAGTCATCAGCGGCAAGGGCACTGGACGTCTGTACGTCGTCAAAGGAATAATGAGGCAAGATCAGTACAAAGAAGTATTACAAAATCGGTTGATTCCGCAGCTCAGAGAATGGTTTCCAAATGGGGAACCATTCACTTTCATGCAAGATGGAGCTCCCTGCCACACTGCTCGGTCTGTTAAAGCTTTTTTGGCAGAAAAAAATATCCCTCTGTTGGATTGGCCGGGTAATAGCCCCATTGAAAATGTGTGGGAGCGGATGAAAAGAGAAGTGGCTAAAGATGTGATTACCAACAAAACCCAGCTCCTAGAAAAGATTATTCATGTGTGGAATCATCATCCTCAAATGCAGGAGACAGTACAATCTTGCATTGATAGCATGCCGCGCAGAATTAAAGTTTTGATAGCGGCTAAAGGTGGCTCAACTAAATATTGACTTTCACTAACATTAATTTCACTTTTCTTTAAAACTTCATAAACTTATGCTTTTCTAAATTAATGCTGTTTTATTTATGTCAAATAAATAGGTAATTGATTGGATAATATAAAAATAAAAAACAAATCAATTTAAAATAATAAAACGGTACAATATCACTCGGTAATTAATATTTTACATGAAATCTTGCAGTGCGTCTAATAATTTGGCCAGGGACTGTACATCCAAGTCGTTAAAATAGTGGTTTTCTGCCAAATGTGAGAGTTTTAAGCTGGCCATCTCAATCACCGGACTTGAACCCAATATAACATTTATGGGAAACGCTAGATCGCCAAGTTCGAAAGCATACATATTCAAATAAAGCCGCATTATTCAAATCATTGAAGGAAGAATGGGATAAAATTTCACCTGCTTGTATTAATCGATTAATTGAGTCAATGCCACATCGTTGTGCGGCTGTTATCGCTGCAAAGGGTATGGCTACAAAATATTAACATAAAAATATAATTTAAGTCTATTATAGAGCATATGGACTAATAATTTTTCTCGTAGTACAAAGTGTCCGGAAACTTTTGCACATATAAATATAAGAATAATAATAATAAATATATTCACAAACATAAATAATATTCTTTTACTATATTATTTTGTTTTCTATATCTTATACTCACATCTCATAATGATTAAAAATCAATAGTCTTTTTTTTAATAAATTAAAGTCGGAAACTTTTGCACGCCACTGTATGTATTAAATATTAGTTACATATTGCTTACATTGCTTGCGTTTTTCGTTTAGAGTGACATCATAGATTTCTGTTGTTATTATATTTTCTTTTATAAGCAGGTATGTACTAACCTTTTAAAATACCAGAAGATATTTTCTATTTCTTAATACCATTATGAGGTCGATTTAATTTTTCGAATGAATTTTAGTTTTTTGTTTTTTACTCTATGTTGAGCGTCTTTGTTGTCATTCGTTTATCGCTCGGCATATTTCGGACGGACATCGACGAAGCGCTTTCAAAACGAATAAAGCCGATTTGCACCAAAACGTAACCCCAATAAAGTTGGGCAACATTCTAATAATATTTTATCTATTTAGTAATACTTGAAAAGCAGTAAAATATATTTTTTCTCTCATTAACGATTTTCCTCAGATAATAAAAGAAACTTTACGATCGTGCCTCGACAAATTTATAAACATGATTATGTCAAAGTAAAATCGAACACGCTCACGGTTTTATGTCGGTGCATTATGTTTACGACTGAGCAAAGTAATGAAACTTGTTTTTTTATATATATGTATATAATCGCGTTACGACGTTAAAACGAATAAAAATAAAGACGCTAATCATAAAACGTTGCGTGATCGAAACAGTTTCTGGAACATAAAATTTCGTTTTATTTTGCTTTATTTGTCCCACATTTTCCTTAGACTTTAGTATGTCGTAATGGGCAATTGATGTCAGTTCGATCAGACTGAAAAAATGATTTGTTTCCCCTTTCGTCGTGGTGTTACGAGCAGAGCTTGAAAAGTCTCATATATTGGTGCTGAAACGTATTTCTAAGTATTTAGTACCGTAATCAGAGAATGCCACTAAAATGGTACTGTTACCATCAAATGCACGTTTTTATGGTTTTTATTGAATCGACGCAATATTTACTGGACAATTCAATTAAAAGTCCATAAAATCTATTCGAAAATTGCCTGAAAGTAGGTATTGCACTGTCGGTCGTCAAAGTCTTCTGATGCTGATGCAGTACCCGCTACAGTACTCAAAAAATGCGCGAGCGAACTAACACCAGCATTCTGTAGACTTTTCAACCTATCCTACAGAAAAAGAATATTTCCTTCCTGCGGCTAGAGTTCAGTCGATACCCAAAAAAGGCAAGAAGACCTCCTCGCCAAACAACTACCGACCAACTGTACTGCTTTTAATAATATCGACAGTTATAGAAAAAGCTATCAATCAACATCTTCTAAAGTATTATTATGTTGGGAATGTGGAATGTGGCACAATGACACAACTCAATATATATCATCACTACACCAAACACTTTATTTTTGTACTGGACGCGCGTTTCGTTAACCATGTTAGCTTCATCAATAACAACAATAAACCACACAAGTTAATAAATAGTCCTAAGTTCAGGTTAAATATTCAGAATTCCACCTTTTTTACACGCGAAGAAAATAAGACCAAGTATGTCTCCATACCACATAATCCGAAATATACCAAGTGCCTCAATAAGGTAAAGGTAAGGGTAAAAATTGAAAAATTCAAAATAAATCGAAAAATATTAGAAATAGGTATATGACATACTTAATAAAAGTTGGAGGGTTTTGTAAAATCTATCAGAAAAAATAATAATATACAGGGTGTGCCATTTAAAAAATTTGATATTTAAAATAGTCGAAATGCATATATTTATTTTGAACACCTTGTAGCATCTAACTCAAATTTCTTTACATATATCTTTTTTTCATCTCTATAGAACGGCTTGTACCAATTATGAGTATTTTACCTTCAAAAACAATGGCGCTCCTGGCAATTTTTTACAAAACTGAAAACTAGTGTTTTTTTAAAAAAATTGAAATATTAGAAAAACTACTAGGTTTAGGTATATAACATTATTTATAAAAAAGTTACAAAGTTTTACGCAGAATTTAAAAATAAATTAGAAATATAGAAAACATATGCTATATCGGTTACACTTTTTTGAAGTACCCTGTATACTCGAAAATAATTTTAAACTTTGCACCTTAACATTCCCTAAAACTATTGTATTTAACATTTTTTCGTCATTCCCGAAACAAACGAGATAATGAACTTTACTCTATAGTTGACTCACCCTATACAGGGTGGTCCAAACTGGACAGGAGTTAGACGAAAACTAATGTCGGTGTCTGAGGCTCAATTTTTATAATAAACTCAATGATGAAAACCGCATATCGATATCTAGTACCGTTTCAGATCTACAGGGTGTTTTTCAAAAATCCGCATTTTGGAAAATGTTTGTAATTCTTTTTCTATTGAAAATTTTTGATTTCTGTAAAAACATTCTCAAAGCACTTTTTCACGTGGATTTCAGCAGTGTATGTTACATTTTTTTACAACAAATATTTTTATAATTATTAACGCAAAAATATATTTTTTAAATGGGGTACCCTGTATATTTTTCCTTATCCGAATAGAGCTTTAAATTACCATTCTAAAAATATAGCACACTTTATATTTTGCTTAAATTTACTTCAAAATATAAGGGCATTCAGTTTTTACGCGAGTTTTAAATGCACATTTTGTGCAGTAGGCTTTGGACGGAGCGGCAATATCAATTGTTTACCGATAGCAGTCAAATCGTAAAAAAAATCCCAGAAGTAACTCTAAGAGTTATAAAAAATAAAAACAAAACAACAATAAAACAAATTATTCCGAGTAGAGCAAACTAAAACAAAATAATTTTCTATAAGAGATGTTCGAAATGTTGACCTGTTTCATTTACACATAGGCGGCATCTTTTTTGGACACTTCTTACCGAGTTGATTAGTTCAAGAGGAGTGAGAGCTGCAAAATTTTGTATCACTGCGACTTCTAACTCTTGTCTGTTGTTTGTCGGCAATTTAAAAATTAGGTCTTTCAATCTTCCCCAGAGATAGAAGTCCATGGATGTTAAATCCGGTTACCTTGCCAGCCAATGGTTCGGACCTTGGTTGGCTATCCAGTTATTGTCGAAATTGGCCGATAAAAAGTTACTGATAACTGCAGTGTTATGAGGGGGTGCCCCGTCGTGCTGAAAAAATATATTTCTAAGGTCCATTAACGGCCTTAAAATTTCTAAATATCTCTGAGGGGTGAGTGTATCTTCGTGAATAAATGGACCTATAACTCTGCCTCCAAAAATTCCTGCCCACACATTAAATCCAAATCTTGATTTCTTTGCTCCACAACTAAATGAGAATTTTTTTGTGCCCACGTATAAGAATTGTAGCGGTTAAAAATACCTGCATTGGTTACATAAGTTTCGTCTGTCCGAATGCAATTTAATGAAAAATTCGGAACATGGTTACAATTCTCCAGAAACCATTGGCAAAAATCCATACGCCGTTGAAAATCTAAGGTAATGAACTTTTCTTTTCCTATATGGCCTGAATTTTTGCTTCTTCAAAGTACGACTTACGTTAATTCTTGGTATCCAATGGATTCTTTTAACTGTCGGGTTGAAGTGTTGGGATTATTTCCGATAGTTCCTAAAACTACTATTTCTTCTAACTCCTTATCCCTGTTTGGGTTGTTTCTTTTCAAACTGGCCACTATTAACTAGGTTATGTCGCAATCGAGCGAATATATCCTTGAAGGGTTGACGCCTCTCTACCGTTCGTGGTACAAATTACTTGCCGCTTCCGAATTTGTATGAAACACACTATCATATCCAATTTTTCGTAATTTTCAACCTTTATTGCGATTTATTTGACAATTCAATAATTGATCCTGAAGTAAAATTTGACAACTACGAGTAAACAATTGAATTAAACCATATGGCCGCTCCGTCCAAAGACTACTTCACAAAATGTACATTTAAAACTCGCGTAAAAACTGAAAACCTTTATATTTTAAAGTAGATTTGCAAAATATAAAGTGTGCTATATTTTTAGAATGGTAATTTACAGCTCTATTCGGATAAGGAAAAATATACAGGGTATTCCATTTAAAAAATATAGTTTTGTGTTAATAACTATTAAAATATTAGTTGTAAAAAATGTAACTTAAGCTGTTAAAATCCACTTGAAAAAGTGCTTGGAGAATGTTTTTACAGAAATCAAAAATTTTTAATAGGAAAAAAATTACAAACATTTTTCCAAAATGCAGATTTTTGAAAAACACCCTGTATATCTGAAACGGTACTAGATATTGATATGCGGTTTTCACCATTGAGTTTATCATAAAAATTGAGCCTCAGACACCGACATCAGTTTTTCGTTTATCTCCTTTAAATAAAGGGGTTTACCTTTAAAAGTGTCCAATTTGGACCACCCTGTACAAAGCTCAAATTCGACCAACGATGGAATATATATTCCCATGTTTGGGGTTCTGCTCCCAAACATATACCAAGTGCAATTTACAGCGATTCAAGATCAACGTGAATTGCTTTTCCGGACGTGCGTTGCGCCTTCAATGCAATCGAGACATTACGATGACATTAATAATGAAAGTATCTAAAGAAATCCATCAACTTAATCTATTCCCGCAAATCAGTAGCAAAAACCACTTAGCAGCAGCTTGTCCAAGATAAATGAAACATAAAACCACCTTTTACAACTTTAAAATGCGATTTACACAATGTTGAAAAAAAAATGACACCAAACACTGGTTGTTGCCAGTTCCTTAATCCGCGCGTAATGCCCTCATCCTCTTATTTTCTCGGCGTTGGCTTCGGTCGGTTGCGCTCGTTGTATGTTTGTTAATCCCATTAAAATGGTGGTTATTTTCGAACAACTTGAAACACTAAACACAAAAACGTTATTTATGCGTTTCGAAGAAACGCTGAAAGCCGACAGAGAAATAAAGATTTATAATCTTGTGGTTTTTAAGTCGTAAAGAGCGTTAATGCCTGGGCGTTTATTCTTGAAAAATATTTGAAATGATTCTTTAATCAAAACCTCTACACAACATTTAGCACCACTACACCAAATACTTTATTTTTGCATTCGGCACGATGTTGCTGACGATGTTAACCATGTTCGTATCATCAAGAGCGATTCGTGAGTAGACGATCAGTCATCGCTCCAAAATCTCAATATAACCCTCAGACTAATTGATTATTATTAGTGTAATTTGTAATAAAAGATTATAATTTCAATTTTAGTTTTTCTTTTTAGTGTTCCGTTCGGAACACTTATAAGATCACTTCGGTGTCTGTATGTCCGTCTGTCACACCCGATTTTCTCCGAAACTATTTGTCATAGAAAGTTGAAATTTACTAATAATATAGGAATTGATGGCCTCATCAGAGCCATGTAGTTTTGAAACTTAAATTTTAACTTAAGGGGTTAGTTTTGGGGACTGAAATCGGAAGTAAAAAAAAATTTTTTTTACTAGGTAATCGAGTGTGGTGTCAAATGTAAGCTTGTGAAAACACGAGTAAAAAATATATATATAATGTAATACTTGCGCGCACTTTTCTTTGTATTATTTTTAAAAAATCGCGAAAAATCGCTGTCCACCCGCCTTATCTCAAAAAGTACTTATCAAAAAATTTTTGAAAAAATTCTGGAATATTCTCCACGGGATGTAAATGGAACGAAAATTATCACGAGTGCATTACCTATAATAATTTATCTGGTATATAAAAAAAACAGAAATTTCAAGGTCAACAATTTTCAGTAAAGATTGGAAATAAACTTTGTTGAAAACTCATTTAGGGTGTGTTTTGTGAAGTCACTAATCATTTTATACTTCCGTTACAACATTTTTTATTTTAAAAGCAATCAACGTACGGAACACTAATTGCGCAAGTTCAACTTGCACTTGACCGGTTTTATCATTTTTTTTTCTTGTTCCAAGTACCTTATATACATAAGTAGAACAAAAAACAGGCCCTACCATAAGAACGATAAGAATAACGAAACTCTCAATAAGCTTTCTTCTAACTTTGTTAATAAGGAAGATTGTCATCCTTAATAAAGGAACTCTTATTTTTAGTGTTCCGTAAGGAACACTTATTAGATCACTTCGGTGTCTATCTGTCTGTCCGTCGTCAGACCCGATTTTCTCCGAAACTATTTGACAGAGAAAGTTGAACTAATATAGGAATTGATGAACGCGAGATGATGATGATGATTTTCGATGGTCAGGGCGCATCGACAGCTATGATCATTTAGCGCCCAAAAATTTGATGATTTAGCATTAATGGGTTAAACTCTGAAGTTGAATTCTTTTAGAAATTCTATTATGTTGTCTTTCAGAGTAGTAAAGGAGATTATATTTAGAGACCTTTGACGGAATGTAGTATTTAACTCTCAAGTTATGATGTGAATTGGATTCAAATAAGTGAGCTACAGATAGAGGGGAGTCACAAATGGGACAGGTCGGAGGGGGTTCTCTCTTTAGCAAGTGAACGTGAGTCGAGTAAGTGTGTCCTGTTGCCAATCTTCTCATTAGTATATTATGTTTACGATGAATTGCCATTATGTTTAGGGGGGGGGACATTTGGTTTGTTGGGACACAGTTTATTGTTTGGGTCCTTCAAGTCCCATTTAAGTTGGAATAGAGAATAGTATAGATGTTTTAGAAATATGTTAAAGTCGGAAAAGTGGTTTTCTCCCACGTTGTGGCAGCCTCTTTCGATGGCAAGTTTTGCAAAAGAGTCCGCTCTATCGTTGTGAGGGTTACCAATGTGGCTGGGTAACCAAAACAGGGATATCTTACGTTTTTTGAGGAAAGCAGTATACATTAGGTCCGAGATCTGTCTTATGTAATCAAATTCCAGTTTTCTGGTTTTGATGGCATTGAGTGCACTTAGAGAATCAGAGATTATAAGGGTCGAAGGATGAGAGTTTACTTGAAGAGAGTATCTGATGAACGCGAAAGTCGTGTAGTTTTGAAAGTTAAATTTTGACTTTTGGGAGGGGTGAAATCGGAAATAAAAAAAAAATACCAGGTCATCGAGTGAGGTGTCAAGTGAAAGCTTGTGAAAACTCGAGTTCAAAGATATATATAATGTAATTCTTGCGCACACTTTTCTTTGTATTATTTTTAAAAAATTGCTGTTCCCCCTTATCTTGAAAAGTACTGACCCAAAAATTTTGAAAAAATTCTGGAAAATTTTCCACACGAAAATTATCACCTTTAACAATTTATCTAATATTTAAAAAAAACAAAAAATTTCAAGGTCATCAGTTTTAAACAAAAATCGAAAACAAATTTTGTTAAAAACTCATTTGGAGTGTGTTTTGTGAAGCCATTGATCATTTTATACCTCCATAAAAAACAATTTTATTTTAAAAGCAATCTACGTACGGAATACTAACTGCGCAACTCCAACTTGCACTTGGTCGGTTTTTTCTAATACTGCGCAAGTTTCAAACGGCGGGTTCCAATTAGTTATCTTTTAAATTACAGCATTCGTTGTAGTAAATAGAGGAATAATTCCATCATTTTACGACTGCGCATGCTTCAAATAACGATAACAAAATCTTTATATTTAATTTCTTTATATTATAACACCTTTAAAATAAGGCTATAAAATTCCAAAGAAAATCACATGTGCTTTTTAGCCGAGCTCCCACTAAAGAATTTAACATACCGAATAATCCAATTTTCATGTAGACTGAATTTGGCCGAGAAATAAAGATAATATCGTAAAAATAATTTAACGTGATTTTCTTTTCGATGTCACTAATACCTCCCATATAAGTAATCATGGACAACATAGATGCAGCAGGGTAGTCAATATTTAGTGAATCGAAAATAATATTAATCTTAATTCACACTGATGTTCATAAAAATATGCTGATCTGGTATTATCAAGATAATGGAAATATACAATGTGTAACAAAAAGTATACAAATGGAGAAAAAGTTTATCTTACATGTCATAAAAAAATTTATTCTTGATAAAAAGTTTAAAATATTGGATGGTATACAGGGAAAATAAAAAATAATGATTTATAATAAAGAGTCTTCTTTTTCTTCTTCTTCCTACGTTAGGACCATGTCCTGTGATCACTTCAAAGGTTCCCAGAAACAATTGCGATGATGAAGATCAGCTCTCATACCATCTTATTGGTGGTCTTCCAAGCGGTCAAGGTGTGTTTGGTCACTTCTCTTTTGCAACCTTAGCCAACCGGTCATTTGGCGTTCTGTCTCCATGGTCTCTCCATTCTCTTCTCCTATTCCTTGCCCATCTCACTACATCCTGTATTTCGCACATTTCCCTTATTTCTTACGGTCAAATAAGGGATGTCCTGTTATCGATCTGAGTGTTGGCATTTCTGTTGTTCTTAGGAGTCGTTTTGTTATTGTGTTCTCCGCTCTGGCTTCTATCGCGTACGTCATGATCGGTCTTACGCATATTTTGTATATTCTTACTTTGCTCCTGGTGCTCCTATATTTGTTTCTCCAAATTATATCTCTTAAGTATCCTGATATTAATGATGCTTTTGTTGTTTAAGTTTTTACTTCCTCCTTAAGGTTCCTCCATCATAAATCGCGAGTTTGCATCTTTTCGGTTCTTTAGATATCGTAAGGGTTTTTGTTTTCTTTACAGATATTCGCATATTAAATACTTTTGCTGTTTTTTGGAACAGGAGTCTCTGTAAGTTATCTTCGTCTTCTGATATGATTACTGCATCATCGGCGTAGCATATTATTTTTATTTCCTTGTCTCCCAATCGATATTCTCTCCCAGTTTTCTTTACTTCGTTTATAATTTCATCCATTATGATGTTAAATAAGATTGGGCTTAGGCTATCTCCTTGTCTGATTCCGGTTGTCATAGATATTTTATTGCTTAATTTATTTGCCACTCTTACATATGTGTGGTTGTTGGTGTTCAACTCTTCGATAGTTTTTATTATATTCGGGTGAATTCCCCTTTTTTGTAGTGGGGATATGACATCACTTAACCGTACCCTATCGATTGCCTGTGTAAGATCAATAAAACACATAAAGGCTATCTTATTAAACTCTATGGCTTTTTCGGTAATTTGGCGGATTATAAATATGGCGTCTATAGTAGACCTGTTCTTTCTGAACCCTTGCTGTTCTTCACATATTCCGGTTAACATTATTTCTTCTGCTAAAATTTTAGTGAACAATTTTAGTACCGCACTCATTAGGCTGATATCTCGATAGTTTTTTGGATCTGTCCGTCCTCCTTTTTTGAAACTTGGTATCAAAATGCTTTCTTCCCATTCGGATGGTATAATCTTGGCTGTGAGTATTTTGTTAAAGAAATTCTTCTAGTAATTTATCACCTTCATATTTGATCATTTCGTTCTTAATTTCGTCCATGCCAGGGGCTTTTCTGTTTTTTAGTTTCGCTGCCATGTGCTGTATTTGATTAAAGGAAATGGTCCTATTTGGTTGGGCAACATTTTCATCTTCATGCGGTATTTCCTGTGTTAATGAATTGGTTTCTGATGAACTATAGAGTTTTTCGAAATATCTTTCCCATTCTTCCACCGTAATTTTTGTATTTTGTATATAATGAAGAGTAAATGTGTTTAAATTTAAATACAGACCAAAATATTAATTGAAAATGTTAATAGGAACTAAAAAACTATGCTCACGATTAGATTTGTGGCCTTCCTAGTTAATAAATTCAAAAAAAAATACTCCAGTAAACACATCAGGAAAGGAAAACGAAATTAATTAAAAACTAGCACACTAATTTTGATTTTGTCATATTTTTGTTAAAAATTTGATAACCTTCTTATCTGCTTTGCAACAATTACATAAATTTGGGATAATATCATTGTATTTTGAAAACTATAAATCGTTATTTTTTATTTTCCCTGTATATCATTAAATATTTTAAACTTTTAATGCTTGATTATGGACTTCCACGTGATGCGGAACTTTTTATCAAGAATAAATTTTTTTGTAATATGTAAGATAAACTTTTTCTCCATTTGTATAAAACTTTTTGGGACACATTGTATTATTAGGTGAACACATTAATTACATCATTTCGAGGAAATAAATTTAGTTATACTTTTGTAGACGTCCTCCGATGAATTGAAGTAAGAATCGGTGAGATGATACAGTAGCCAGCGAAATAAAGGGTACTAGAATGGTGTCATGTCCGGGAAATCTACTTATCCCAAACAAAAGATAAAATCCCGTATCGCTTTTGCTACAGTGTATGGCACCGCTTCGAAATCGAGTTTGATACTGTATTTTGAGGTTATGTAAATAACAGAATTGGTGATTTTGCATCTTTAGGATTGGTACATCCACACATAAAAATAGCGGGAAATAGTTTATATTTGAAACTGAATTTTGAAGTATTCATTTTGAAGGCATCGAAGTAATTTCTAGAACAATATATAAAAACTAACTTGAAGAGTAAATACAGCGGAAGGTATAAACGGACTTGTTAACTTATTGAGTTTAGGAATAGACTCCTCGAATAATCTCTCGCCCTCCTTTATTTATCCTGACAAAAGAAAACGTGCCAATCATGCTGCGGTTAGTTAAACATCGTGTAGAACAACATTAAATAAACACAATTCTCAGTAAATAAAAAGATTTAACGGCTCAGAAATTATCATTTTATTCGAGTCTTTTAAAACTTTCTTCTTTTTTTGTAGTACCGCTGGCTTCTTGCATAGAGGATTTTTTTGTTTACAATATTATACGAATATAGTCTGTCAAGTAGCGATTCAACAAAAAATCGGTAGAGGGAACCTATCTCTACAACACATTTCAGTAAAAGTATCAGTCGATTTTGAACTTTCGTCGAAATCACGTAAAATCCAAAATGAGTTACTTGTTTGCGCGTCGGTTCGAAAGAGCCTTTCTTTGTTACCACCCAAAGAGGCCTAAAATGACACGCTACGTATATTAAAAAGTCGGTATCGTTTGTGAAGAGGTGGGTAAATTAATTTAACGAGACGAAAAATATCGACGACTTGCGTATCAAAGTTACCCCAAAAGTAGAAAAATGAATCATATCTTTGTTTACACGGGCCCGAAATTGACGCTGTGTCAAGGAGCGGCAAAATTAAGAACATCGGGTTTGAATGTGTTCCTTCGACAATATCTTCGTGCTCAAAATGTCAAATTCAGAAGCATGTTCAGGAAACCTTTGCTGGGCGAAAATCACGTCGCGAAGCGTCTCGCTTGGGCCACTGATAAGATACTAGAGTGGCCCTCACAATCGCCGGATGCCAACCCTATTGAAAACGCGTGATCCCTTGTAAAGAGAAAGCTCAGAGGAAAGGCCTTTGACTCAATTGTCTCGCGAAATTTGAAAAATTTGCCATTTTAGACGTAATATCTCGGCTTCTATTCATCTGTCTCTCATGAAAATTGGACAAAATGTCAGTGAAAGATGTACCTTTCCAACGCATATTATATCCAGTAGGTGGCACCACTAATATTGGTTATTTTAAATAAGCGGTCAAGTGCAAGCTGAACTTGCGCAATTAGTAATAGATACGTTGATTGCTTCTGAAATAAAAAATTTTGTTACGGAAATATAAAATGATCGATCGCTTCACAAAACACACCCCAAATAAGTTTTCAACAAAGTTTATTTCCGATCTTTAGTGAAAACTGATGAACTTGAAATTTTTGTTTTCTTTTTTATATACTAGATAAATTATTAAAAGTAATGCACTCGTGATAATTTTCGCTCAATCTATATCCCGTGGAGTGTATTTCAGAATTTTTCAAAATTTTTGGATCAGTACTTTTCGAGATAAAGGGGGGGGGGGACAGCGATTTTTTCAAAATAATTCAAAGAAAAGTGTGCGCATGTAAGACATTATATATATTTTTGAACTCGTGTTCTTACAAGCTTTCATTTGACACCGCACTCGATGACAGTAAAAAATTTTTTTTTCACTTCCGATTTCACCCCCCCCAAAACTAAACCCTTAAGTCAAAATTTAACATTCAAAATTACACGGCTCTGATGATCAATTCCTATATTAGTATCAAATTTCAACTTTCTACGTCAAATAATAGAGAGACAATCGAGTGTGACAGATAGACAGACAGACAGACAGACAGACACACGAAGTGATCTTATAAGTGTTCCGTATGGAACACTAAAAAGTACTATTTACTTTGAGACACACCGTGTATTCCGATCGACACATTTCGTTGTAAACAACATAAACTTGACGCAGTGCACTTTTTGTTTCATAATTTAGCCACTTTCTCTTTGAATGAAGTAAGATTTAAAAATGAAAGGAATCGTATTAGAAACATAATAATAGCTAGAATTAACGGTTATGACGAAAACTTAATAAAAAAAGCTAATGAATCATTATAAGTATACGTTAAATATTCATAATTTCACCTTTTTTTAAACGCAAACAAAATAAGACGAAATATTTTTTATTACCATATAATACAAAATATACGAGGCTGACTCATTTAAGAAGATCTCATATTCAAGTGAATTTTTGAAGAAAACAGTTTAAACGGGGCAGAGACCCAATCCAAAATGATCCCAGACCAAAACGACCAGCTGAAACACCAACTATGCAGGCGTAATGAGGATCTGCTGTTGTCAAAAGCTACAATACCTGAAGCTATAGTTTTTAAGATTGTGAGTGTACCCATCGCGGGTGAAAATAGTGTTTGACGTAATGGTGATAAGTGTTGTGCAGTTCAATTCTAGAAAAATATGAAGAAAATTTTGAAGTACCCTAATCATTTTCATTTGCAGTTTATGTCAATGAAATTCTTACGCTATTCCTTTTACAATGCTGACTAAATTTTGACAAATTTAAGGGAACATTACACTTTCTCGGATCGGAAAAATCGCCTTTTTAGAAAGTATTATATTTCAATAATATTCTTTGAAAATTTCAGAGGAAAAATTTCAAATACTTTCGACGTTATAGCGTCAAGTTTAAGGCAGGCCAAATCGACCGCGCGGCATGCCAACTTACCTTTCGGTCGTTTACAAAGGTTGTGCTCTCCCTGCATCGAACATCTGCTGCTACTTTTATGATTCTAAGAAACTACTATAATGGGTATAATATTTTTTCAGTTTGAGGCAAAACTGTAGCTCCAAAGCAAACGGTACGTTGGCCTGTTCAGTTCGGAAATATCGCTCGCAGGGCTAACATCAATGGATGGATCAAATGGATAACGAATACGGGAAATTTACTACTCAGTATATATCACCTCTACACCAAACACTTTATTTTTGCACTCGACGCGTGTTTTGCTAACCATGTTAGCTTCATCAGGAGCGATGATGAGCTAGACTACAAATCTACCCTATTTATACTTAGCCTAACCCTTGAATTACTCAGGCGGAACTACTGATATAGGCAAGGCCATCAGTTCCGGTTAAGTAACCAGTAGAAGGGACTATAAGGAATAGGCCCTCTGTGTTTATTTAAACTACTTTTACATTTTATGATTTCCATACTTTCGTATGCGTTTAACAATCTTCTATCAGATATATTTTTTATTAATCTTAAATTAACTAATGTTACAGTATGATCAGCTTCAAGGGCATGTTCGGCAATGCTAGACTTTTCTGTTCTACTGTATTTTAATTGTGCACGTGTGCTAGACCCATAAAAAAAAAATTGTGCTAAATGTTCTTTAAATCGTGTTTTAATTGACCTTTTAGTTTGCCCAACATACTTTTTGTGACAATCATTACAACTAATTTCATAAATTCCACTTTTCTCATAATTAGGAATCTTATCTTTGGGATTTCCTAAGATATTCCTCATTTTGTCTGATGACTTATAGACTAAGGTGAGGCCTACCTTATTAAATACCTTATTGAGTCCCTTGCTATATTTCGGATTATATGGTATGGAGACATACTTGGTGTTATTTTCATCGCGTGTAAAAAAGGTGGTAAATAAAGACAGAGGACCTATTCCTTATAGTCCCCTCTACTGGTTACTTGACCGGAACTGATGGCCTTGCCTTTGTCATTAGTTCCGCCTGACTAATTCAAGGGTTAGGCTAAGTATAAATAGGGTAGATTTGTAGTTTAGCTTTAGTCAATCATCGCTCCTGATGAAGCTAACATGGTTAGCGAAACGCGCGTCGAGTGCAAAAATAAAATGTTTGGTGTAGTGGTGATATATACTGAGTAGTATCATTGTGCCAAAGATTCCACTTTTCCAACTTAGACGGGAAATTTAGTTTGAAGCGAGTGTGCAGACCACGTAAAAGACAATTTTATGGTAATTGATTTTCAGATGAAAGTAATTCTAATTTTTCCAGTACATCTGCAGAAAAAATTGTAAAAACTTCTTTCTGATTTGAGTCCAAGCACTGATCCGATTTTTAGTTATTGTATAGTATAGCCAGAATCGCACGGGGAGACGAAAAAACACTTGAGAACGAGGTGTATGAGGGGTCGGAAGGAATTTTGTATGCAGCAGGTATAGCTGATTGAACGTAAGTCGATTTTATATGTGAAAATTCGTTTGTCAAAACTTTAAACGCGTTTTTCTCAAGACAACGTGTTCTTCTATACAACAATGGGCCTAGTATAAACCAGAATATAAAAGATTGGTTAATTTTTTCTCAATTTTTAATGTTTTTTTTACGAAAAAAAAGTGCTATTTTTGAGGCCATAGTCATACGTTTTCTAAGGATTTTTTTTTCAGACGTTCCAGTGAGCCGCAATCGTGCCCACCAGCGGATCAAAATTTTCGAAATGACTTCCATGAGGCTGCAAAAAACCCCTATAAAAAATCATTTAAACAATTATGTATTGTATTTGAAGACTTCAAATATATGTCAGAAAAATTACGGACTCAAAAAATGTTTTTTTTTTATTAATTTATCAGTCCTATAAAAATTATTAATATTTTCGACCGAGAAAATGTAATGTTCCCTTTAAAATACGACGTATTTTTCAGTGATAGTTTTGACGTAATTAAACTTTTTTAATACAGCTATAATTTTTACATGAGGCCATTTGACTCCGGTACGACAAAACAGCACTAGTAATTTGTATTTGTAACACTTTTCTGGCGGGTTGGAATTTCAGCAATTGCAAAAACCACCTTAATTGTTTGCAATATTTTATCTTTTATACTGTTAGTTGACGTTTTCCAGAAAAAAAAGACAAAATATGACTAGAGGTAGCATAAAAAGTGACATTAAAACATTATTATGTCGTCAAAATAACAGCTGTTCTTAAATAATAAATTACTTTTAAGTATCATAAAGAGATCGCGTGTTATGGTAATATTAAAAGTGATATTTTAATATCCTTCATAATAAAACAAATAAAGTGTTATTATTATTTTGTTTGCGAAGATATAATGGCTCGTTGAATAATTTATGAAAAAAATTACTGCGCTGTAATAACTGCTGAAGTTTATATTGCGTATAATAATCATACAGGTAGGACATCTTGAAACTACGAAGGTGTTTTTAAGTAGCCCATCAAGTCATGAAAATGACGTTATTGCCGTTGTTCCACGTACTTTGACGAAGTTCGTTACGTTTATCAGTTAAAACGATTTTTTTTTTTTTTTTTTCCGGCAAAACCGGGTACCCGTCCTCGTAGGATCTGGCAAAACGGTTCTGTGTTCATATATCTGAAAAGATTCTCAAAAACTCCCTCAAATAATGATTTAAAAGCTGCTTGAAGCAATTTATACAATTTATATTTTGGATGGTTGTAGCTTCTACTTGATGGAAATTCATTATAAATATATAATAAAAGACTGTTTTTAGTCAATTTCCACTAGTTTATTTTGTGATGACGCGTTTCGCTGTCGATGCAGCTTCTTCAGATCTACATTTTACACTGTCAAGTTAGGTTTAATGTTCACAATTTTATATAATTTAATTATAATATTACACCTAATTAAATTACATTGATAGTATTGGAAAACCCACACAGATTTGGAGTTAGGAGAATAAATTCAATAATGGTGAATTGCTTAAATCTACCTGGTCGTTGAGTAAAGTACCTGTAGTCCTTAATCGATTTATTTGCATTGTCTCTAAAAGGTTTAGTTTTAAACCTTTTTGTTGGGTGTGTAAAATTTTGAAATTCTTGTTAAATATGTGATTTTCTGTTAAAACATGATTAGCATATGTTGAATTAGATTTTCTATGGATGAAACTTTTTTGGTGTTCTGTAATTCTTTGTATAAATGTACGTCCAGTTTGTTCTATGTGTGTTTTAGGGCATGACCCACATGTTAATTGATAAACCCCTGATTTATTGTGTTTATTGATTTGTGGTTTGTAGTTTTGAAGATATTTCCCTATAGTATTGTTAGTCTTGTAAGCTATGTTGATATTTTGTTGATTTAAAAATTTCCCCAGTTTTTCCGTTGGTTTGCCGAAATAGGTTAAGCAATTAAATGTGGTATTTCTGTCCTTAAAACGTGGGTATATTTTTGAGATTGCCTTGTTTCTAAGTTTTTTCCTAACGATATTATTGATTAAAGTAACCGAATAACCGTTGTTAACGGCTATCAGAGGAAAATTTTACTAAAGAATTAAACTACATAAAACAAGTAGCCGTTAACAACGGTTATTCGGTTACTCTAATTCAACATATGCTAATCATCTTTTAACAGAAAATCACACATTTAACAAGAATTTCAAAATTTTACACACCCAACAAAAAGGTTTAAAACTAAACCTTTTAGAGACAATGCAAATAAATCGATTAAGGACTACAGGTATTTTATTCAACGACCAGGTAGATTTAAGCAATTCACCATTATTAAATTTATTCTCCTAATTCCAAATCTGTGAGGGTTTTCCAATGCTATCAATGTAATTTAATTAGGTGTAATATTATAATTAAGAAATTATATAAAATTGTTAACATTAAACCTAACTTGATAATGTAAAATGTAGATCTGAAGAAGCTGCATCGACAGCGAAACGCGTCATCGCAATTTAAATAAACCAGTGGAAATTGACTAAAAACAGTCTTTTATTATATATTCACAATTTATATATTTACACAGTTTTGAAATTCTATTAATTATATTCTAGACCACGTGTGCAATATTAAATCTATTAATATTTTTCGCATTTTATATGCAGCATAAATAGGGAAACAGATAGGGATGTAACGGATAGTACTTTTCAGGATCGATCCGGCAAAACCGGGTTGCGCTCTGCCATTTTTCCGTGTTCATATATCTGAAGAAATACCAAAAAATTCACTTAAATAATGATTTAAAAGCTGCTTGAAGCAATTTATCCTATTTATAGATTTACATAGTTTTGAAATTCTATTAATTATATTCTAGTATACGTGTTTAATATTAATTCTATTAATATTTTTCGGAATTTATATGCCGCATATAGTGGGAAACAGGTGGAGATGTAACGGGTAGTACTTTTTAGGATCCAACAGAACCGGGGACCCGACCACGTAGGATCCGGCAAAACCGGGTTGCCCTCTGCCATTTTTCCGTGTTCATATATTTGAAGCAATACTCAAAAATTTCCTTAAATAATGATGTAAAAGCTGCTTGAAGCAATTTATCCTATTTATAGATTTACATAGTTTTGAAATTCTATTAATTATATTCTAGTACACGTGTTTAATATTAATTCTATTAATATTTTTCGGAATTTATATGCCGCATAAAGAGGGAAACAGGTGGAGACGTAACGGGTAGTACCTTTTAGGATACAGGAAAACGGGTACCCGGCCACGTAGGATCTGGCAAAACCGGGTTGCGCTCTGCCGTTTTTCCGTGTTCATATATCTGAAGCAATGCTCAAAAATTCCCTTAAATAATGATTTAAAAGCTGCTTGAAGCAATTTATCCTATTTATACATTTACATAGTTTTGAAATTCTATTAATTGTATTCTAGTATAGTATTTTTCAAGATCTAAGAAAGTGATTTGGCAAATTGATGCAATAAAAACATTAAACGACGGTTAGGATCTTCGCACGTACCTTGCGTCGTAACATATATATACCTCCCTTTCAATCTAACATTTTATTGGCTACTTCGTGTTTATAAATACAAAGAATATTCTTCATTTTATCTGCAGTATTATGCTGAAGTAGTGTGTATTATAAAGTTCAATAGTGTCTTAAAATGTCCGAAGCCCTTTCCATCAGAGGTCGCAAATGCCTGTCTGTTGAGGCAAAAGTGATAGTTAAAAGAATTTATTTAAAGTTAGTGGGACGAGGCCACGAATAGTACTTTTCATTGATGGAGACATCAGCTTTAACAAACGTCCCTGAAAGTATAGTTTGGAAAATTGTAAATAATTCGATAGGGCCTAAAAAAACACGAAAAGACAAAGGTGTGTCGAAATGTATTGATTTCTATCAAGAAGACTTAATCCGCCGCAAAATTTATGAAATGTATGCAGAATAAAAAGTTCCTATGTTATTGTCACTTTCACGAAGGCTGTCCGAGGATAGTTGTGACATATCAAGGCAAGTTATAATGGAATCACGGCGCTTACAACTCAGAATGGAATATCTTGAAAAAATAAATACAGTTAGATAATCTACCTAGATGAGACTTGGCGTGACACCCACGACATACCCAGTAAAGGATAGATTGATAAATCCAAAAAAAAATGCCACACCAAAGCTCCATCAAATAAAGGTAAAAGAATAACCATTTTACATGCGGGGTCAGAAGAAGGCTGGATACCAGAATGTCTATTTCTAGCAGCCAAGAATATTTCAGATTTCAGCTTGGATTATCATTGTGATACAACCGCTGAAGTTGTTGAAGATTGGCTTCAAAACAAATTAATGCCGAATATACCACCGACTAGCTGTATTGTGATGGATAATGCATCCTATCATAATTGCCAAATGAATAAGGTATCAAGTTCCACCAGTAGAAAAAGGGAAATACAAGCCTTTTTTTGCGAACGTAACATATATTTCCATGAAAGTTATACAGTTAAACAATTGTTAGAAGTTTTAAAAAGTTACAGTTTTTCAAAGGAATATGTTTGTGATAAAATTGCAAAGAAAGCAGGGCACGAAATAATTCGGCTTCCACCATATTATTGTATCTTTACTGCGATCGAGTTGATATGGCATAAAATAAAGTCCAATGCTGCTCACAATAATACACTCACTTTAAACAGTAGTGTGATTGACTTGATAAAGACAGAAGTCAAAAATGTAACCGTTGAAAACTGGAGAAATTGTATTCAACACGTCAAAAAAATTGAGAACTCACATAGATGTATATACATAAATACAAATAGTTTAGAACCTGTAAAAAAACTTATTCTTGATTTGCAAGATAGTAGCGATAGTTGTTTGTTTCTGTTGGGCAGGGCGCATCGACAGCTAAGATCATTTAGCGCCCACTAGAGTTAGTTTGGTATAAATAGATTAGACTATGAAGTTGAATTCTTTTAAGTAATTGGTTATGTTTTCTTTAAGTGGGACAAAAGATTTTATGAGGGTGGTGATGTTGGATGGGATGCCGTGGGTGTCTCTCAAGTTTTGATGTTGAATGGATTCGATTAGATGTAACACTGATAAGGGGGAGTCACATTTAGGACAGAGTGGAGGGGGATCTCTCTTTAATAGATGTACATGCGTGGAGTAGGTGTGTCCCAATGCCAGTCTTCTCATTGTTACATTATGTCTTCGGTTCAATTCTGTGGAGTTAAGGGGAGGAAATACATTGGTTTTGATGGACCATAATTTATTGTTGGGATCTTCCAAGTCCCATTTGAGTTGGAAGAGAGAGATGTGTAGGTGTTTTATGAAGATGTTAAAAAATCAGAGTAGTGATTCTTTCCCATGTTTATACTGCCCCTTTCTATGGCAAGTTTAGCAAGATAATCCGCTCTGTCGTTATGAGGGTTGCCTATGTGACTGGGCAACCAAAGCAAGGATATGGTAGGATATAGTAGCAATCAAAATTGAACTAGATATTAATTAATACCTAAAATTGTAACAAATATACGCGAGGACACTGTACACTGTTTTAATATATTTGTGTAATTACCATATTGTGTATTATTCAGTACATAAAACAATAAAATTCAACGGTCTTATCACAATAAAATTTTAAACCCAACAATTATACAATCAGGTATAGTGTGGCCCTGCACTTGCCTTGTCATTAAACAGCCATAAATTAATCACTTTCGAATCTTGTTGAATTTTGAATAGGTATAAATAGCTAAGTCACTTTCTTAGATCGTAAAAAAAAATACTATACACGGCTGTTTTCCCCAATATTAAATCTATTAATATTTTTAGGAATTTATATGCCGCATAAATAAGGAAATAGATGGAGATGTAACGTGTAGACTTTTCAGGATCCGGCAAAACCGGTTGAATGGCATTCTGCCATTTTTCCCGTGTTCATATACAATCCCGGATGGCCAACAGTTAAATTATTAGACGCACTGCAAGATTTCATGTAAAATATTAATTACCGAGTGATATTGTACCGTTTTATTATTTTAAATTGATTTGTTTTTTATTTTTATATTATCCAATCAATTACCTATTTATTTGACATAAATAAAACAGCATTAATTTAGAAAAGCATAAGTTTATTAAGTTTTAAAGAAAAGTGAAATTAATGTTAGTAAAAGTCAATATTTAGTTGAGCCACCTTTAGCCGCTATCAAAGCTTTAATTCTGCGCGGCATGCTATCAATGCAAGATTGTACTGTCTCCTGCATTTGAGGATGATGATTCCACACATGAATAATCTTTTCTAGGAGCTGGGTTTTGTTGGTAATCACATCTTTAGCCACTTCTCTTTTCATCAGCTCCCACACATTTTCAATGGGGCTATTACCCGGCCAATCCAACAGAGGGATATTTTTTTTCTGCCAAAAAAGCTTTAACAGACCGAGCAGTGTGGCAGGGAGCTCCATCTTGCATGAAAGTGAATGGTTCCCCATTTGGAAACCATTCTCTGAGCTGCGGAATCAACCGATTTTGTAATACTTCTTTGTACTGATCTTGCCTCATTATTCCTTTGACGACGTACAGACGTCCAGTGCCCTTGCCGCTGATGACTGACCAAATCATCACTTTGGTGGGATGTTTAACCGTCGGGACGACACAATCAGGATGAAACTTTTCTCCATGACGACGACGCACATACTGAGCTTTATTCTGCAAAATTTCGAATGTGCTTTCGTCACTGAAGCAGACCTGTCAAAAATAGGAAAAATATATAAACTTCCATGTTTATTTGCTTTATTTAACTGAAAATTATAATAATGTATCAATTATTGATTAAATTGCTGTATCTTACCGATCGATCTCCAGAAGTCCACATCTTTGTCTTGCCATTGTTTGGCCCACTTCAGGCGCTTTGCTTTCATTGCAGCTGTTAACTTGGGCTTCCTGGCGGGGCGACAGGCCTTAAAATCTAATTCTTTCAATTTTCTTCGAACAGTGCGCTCAGAAGCATTTACGCTAGCATCCTGGAGTTGTGATTTTATTACCTTTGTGGTAGCAAATCTGTTTTCTAAACAAATTTTCTTCAAACATCTCTCTGACCGTGGAGTGAAAATTGGTTTTCTACCGCATCTTTTCTTTCTTTTCGGGCTTAATTCCTTCCCTGACTCAATTTTCTTTTTTATGCGTCGTACACCAGCTTCAGAAACCTCCAATCTTCGTGATATTGCTCGGTTTGTAAATGTTTTCGCAATCACAAGGGCCTTCACTTCAGCTTTTTTACGTGGTGAAAGATCGCCTTTTCTACCCATAATGAAAATAGTCCAATTACTTTTTTAAAACACTGCATACAAAATAAACTAATAACTGAGTAGTATAAAACTGTTAGACAAACAATCACAGTCCATAAAGCCACAGAAACACGTGCGTACCTGACTCGATTCCGATCGCGACTGATACAGGTTTGTACTTGTTTACGTTCATGTATCACTTTGTCAACACAGTGTTGCCATATGTTAAAAATAAAAATACAAATATGTAGTCTATAACAATTCTTTTAAATAAAAATCAATAATATTGTAGTTTAAATATACCATTTTGCATAAAAACTCTTAAGAAACATAAAATTACTAAAAAAAATATACAGTGCGTCTAATAATTTGGCCAGGGACTGTATCTGAAGAAATACCTCGGGGCTCAAAAATTCCGGCAAATAATGATTTAAAAGCTGCTTGTAGCAATTTATCATATTTATAAATTTACATAGTTTTGAAATTCTATTAATTATATTCTAGCACACGTGTTTAATATTAAATCTATTAATATTTTTCGCAATTTATGTGCCGCATTTATAGTCATAAAACAAACTTTATTATTGAAACATTAAATAAAAAGAGGAAAATTTATGGGATAAATTAAATATAAATTGGCATTTATACTGTATATATAAAACAAATAAAATATAATAATAGAGATGTTTTCATTCCTATCGATAGTTCTAATCGTGAATGCTAGGAGTGGTTAACATCGACAATAGAATAACAAGTCACAAAAAATAATTCAAAGGTGAGATCTTGACAGTACCATTAATCAACACATTATTATTTTTAAGCAGGTATATACTAGCATGGGGAGAAAAGTCCCAATACTTTCCGAGAGATAGCAGCACAAACAAAAAACACACAAGGGAGATAGGTATCGAAAGGAAGTATTAAACCCAGTCTAATTTATTAATTCCTTCCAAATTCCAAGGTGACAGCACGTGACAGTTCAAACAGTTCCGAGGACGACAAGTTAGGACCGACATGTGGCAAAAAACGGGCAGAAGACGAGCGATTTACATCATAAGGCTCTCATTTTTAGAACGTCTGAGTAACTGTACCTTAAAAACTACCATCGATAGAACCGTAAGATATTAAAATTTTATACCCTATTAGCTAACTTAGTTTTAAAGCTCTGCTTGTGTACATCTAACCGCGATCCAAGATTAACAGTGGCCTCGAGGAAGGGCGACTGAAAACGATGAGTTACGATTTGACTGAATGTAAGTGTTGTCAGATTTCTAAAATTTAAAAAACTCAATAGTTCACCGGCTTTCGCGATATTATTAGAAGTCTAATCTAATGAAGTAAAATTATCGTGCATAACTTTTAACTAAAAGATAAAAAAGTAAATGACATTATATTTATCAGAAATAACTGAATATTTTTTAAATTTGTACTTTAATAAGTTATATATAATCACATATAACCTGCTATTAAAATTAACAAATATAAGTGACAACACCGGTATGTATCCACAGCAGTTTTTACTAGCCGACCACGTTATCCGGTGATTGTAGCATCCATCTTCTGAAAAAAATGAAGATTTTCCTTCGGGATTTTCCTTGTGTCAGTATCAGAAATATTGTGTTAGAAGTCCATCGCGAAATCGTATCGGCAAAAAAAAGTTATTGAAGGTGAAAGGTCGCGAAAATCAGTTTTTCTCAAATATCTCGTGAACTGTTGGCCTTACGTGAATTTTGGTTATTATGAAATTATTCATCAAAATCTGCATAAAAAAGGTTCTATTCAAAATTTACGTGGGATTACTAGTTCTCGAGATATAAGGCCGAGAAATTTTCGAGAAAGGCGCATACTCCACTATACGTTTACGTATAGTGTTGTATACACAAAAATATAAAGCATTTAAGCGTAGAAAAACCGTTTAATACACACACACACACACACCCATAATTCTTTCTCTCTGAGCACGTTATAAGTAGTTGTGACACGACGAGTGCTCTTTTTCGAAAAGGTATGTATGTAAATGTATTAAAATTATTGCCAAAAAGACCCGATTTACGTAAAGCAGAGGAGATATTTAAGCAAGAAAATTGTTCGTCAGATACTCTAATAAATTCTGGAACATCATTTATTCTAGCTACGTACGGAGCTCCAAAAATAGAGCTTACTTCTGCAAAATGCATAAGACTTAATAAGCCTGTACAATTATCGTCACCACGGCAGCAGTACAATAACATCTGTTTAGACTGTATTATCAGGTTCAAACATGGCTGGGAAGAGACTTAGATCCTCAACGATGGGATTGGAGTTCAAATAAAAATTTATTAGACCCATCTCTAGTCACCTTCCTCCTGCATCCGAGGAACTCCTTAATTCTATTTTCTGCAATTGCACAAAAGGTTGCGGTTCAAAATTATCGTGGCCAGTCATCTTTACATACTACGTCCAATGGTGCGGCATTAGAATTTGAAATAAACGACAACGAAAGAGACCCTGTTACTATGTTAGCTGCTGAAATGATTGTAAATAATAACAGTAACGAAAATGATGAAGAAGTAGAAGTAAAAGAAGTAGAAGACGGAGGCGAAGAAGTAGAATAAAACGACCCATAATCAATAAAATACTGTAATGATCTGTAACCTATGGATTATGCCTACAGAGAACACCATGTAAAAAAGACGGGTCTTGCATTCTAGCTCAAAGGTGGTGCGGAAACGAATGCATCGTAACGCCCAAGTTTTCTCAGCCTCATATCTCGAGAACTATTAGGCCCACATAAATTTTGTATAGGACCTTTATTATGCACTGGACTAACGTGTGATGATTCGGGTTTTTAGTGGCGCTACACCGGCGCGGGATACGGTCATTTTTTTGCATAAGAAATCGTTGAAACTTAAACCGGTGTTTTCTACTTATCTTTACTGCACTCATTGCAGTTTCTAATGGTCTGGGGGTCAGCTCCATCCGTCAATATCTAATTACAGTAGAACCCCGATTAACCGAGTCGCGATTATCTGAGCTCCGGATTAACCGAGCTAATCTAAGAACCTGATTATCCGAGCTATGCGCGTCTAAGCTGCGTATTAACCGAGCTTCTAAAATATGTATGTATATATTTCCATTTAAAAAATCGTCGGGGCCTTCGGGGAATCCCCCTGGCCCGTGTGAGGAGTTCCCCTACTTATGTTTTTGGACTCTTTCAGCATGTAAATTTGCGTGAATGCAGTGCGTTATAGCGTTTACTATGGAGAAGTACGAGTATACTCACATAATTTATTTGGTTGGAGTGCTGGTAGTTAAGTGTAATTAATACGAACACGTAAAAGAATCGTCGTTCCTATTGAAGAAAAATTAAAAGCCATCAGAAGAATTAAAACAGGAGAGACAAAGTTGTTGCACGAGAATATGGAGTAGGTGAGGTTGGAGATTGGAAAAGAAACCGCACAAAAATAGAAGAGTGGTGTATAAATCAAGCCTCCTCGTCCTCAGGAAGAAAATCAATGAAAACCGGCTACTTATGAAAAGGTTAACGAAGCTTTATTCATGTGGTTTAACCAACAGAGATCAAAAGGTGTGCCTCTGTCAGGTCCAATTTTACAACAGAAAGCAATAATGATTAGTTGGCAATTCCCAGAGATAGGTCAGTTTACCGCCAGTTCTGGATGGCTTGGCCGCTGGAAAAAACGGTACAGTGTACGACAACTGACTGTATGTGGTGAAAAACTTTCTGCTGATGTGTCATCAATTGAGAAGTTTAAGCAGAACTTTAAAAAGCAAATCAAAGATTGTGGATACACATGTGATCAAATTTAAAACCGTGACGAAACTGGTCTCAATTATAAAATGTTTTTATGGCGTTTATATCTTGAACATCTGTTAGAATACACAGAAAAGGAGGATATTATCAATGGGATGAGAAAGGTTACACGGAAAAATGTTATTTACTGGGTAAGTCAAGCTTGGAACTCTATGCGTACTACCACTATTCAAAAATCTTGGTCAAAAGTTATTGATTTTTAAGTGAAGATGATACTCCATTAAATGAATTAGCTTTGAAATTGAGAAGCCATGGAGAAATGTCCTGTTCAAATTTTGACAGCGAGATAGAAGAAAAAGAAAAAAGTTTATTTAAATTAATGCAAAAATTAAAAGGTTGCGAAAATGTGACAAGAGAAGATGTTGTTAAATGGATTACAGCAGATGATTTAGAAGAAGAAATGAGTATTGAAGAAATAACGAATGCCTTTCAGGAAACCGGAAAATCAGATGACGATGACGAAGCGGCGGTGGATGAACAGTCTCCCACTAAGATCTCTCATCAAGAAGGTTTTGCTTCTTTGGAAAAAGCTTTGAGGTATATCGAAAAACAAACAGAGGCAACCCTAGCGTATTTGCTTCTTCTTAATAGATGGAGAAACATTGCAGCGAGAAAAAGAAGATGCAATATGAAACAGAAGCGCATAGATACCTATTTCACTGTTTTATAATGTATGTATCTATTTATATGTTAAAAACTTTAATACATCGGTTTAAAGTATTGGTGTTTATTTTTTGAAAGAATAAAAAACAAATCCGGATTATCCGAGGAGAGTGCCCCCCACCTAAACTCGGATAATCGGGGTTCTACTGTATTTAGATGAAACTGCTTGAATAGCATGACTATCTAAGAAATCTTGAATGTTTAACGTGCATGGTGTTGTTTTGGTGCATTCATACAAATCAATCTACAGAATAAGCGTCGCAACCCATATCGATATTAACCGTCGACATTTTCCCCGTAAAATAAAACATCCCTATTCGAAAAACATCGAAATAAATGTTTATAAAAAGCGGATGTGTTGACTGAAGTTATGCAAACAGCCCAGTGCTCTCGTGCAATAGCTGTTGTTTTAACATTGCGATATTTACATATTTATTGCGAAAACGCAATGAAATATTTTTACGGCCTTTCGGTCGCTTCAAAAAGCTTTTCAATAAATTGAAACAACGCTTGGCTATTGCGAAATTGCATTGCAATGAATTAAAAAAAAAAAACTCAATAAAAAAAATCGCAATAATGCCACCAGATAGTGAAATATGAGCATTAAAAAATTTACAGGCGGTTTTTTGTGGAAGTTAGGACGACTTTAAAAGGACGAATAAAAAACTAATTACGAGTGAAGTTGTTCGTTCAACCTACCCAATAATATTTATTGCTTTTATTTCCATGCTTTAAGGGTAGCATTTATATTATTTTGTGTAGCAGACTGGTAAATCACTCAAAATTTTGAATTGTTGTGGCTGTTACTTCATGGAAATTCATAGCGAATGTAATGAAAGACAAAATCATTTTGTATCAGACGAGCTATAATATAGCGAAACGCGTCATACAGTTTCTGTGAAATTAAATAAAGTGGAAATTTGACAAAATCAGTCTTTTATTACATTCACTCAAAATTTATTTTCCATAGGGGCACTAAGTCTTTAAGGGAATATATACCTAGTCATTTCAGTAAACAATCAACGGATTAGAAACAAACTTCTCGCTTGTCCCGAAAATTCCAGGTCCTTTTGGTCGGTCGGTGAGGCAGTTAGTCAAAATTTCACCAAATGCACCATACCACCACTCACACGGCCAGATAATTCTATTGCAACGACACCTGTTGAGAAAGCGAACTTGTTGGCTGAACTCTTTGCTTCACATTCTACTGTCGATTTCCAAGGAAAAACACCACCTACTATTCCCAGAGTGCAGTCAAGGATGCCCGATGTTGTCTTCAGACAGCGCATCATAAAGCGTATACTGATGAAGCTAGACACCAAAAAGGCTTCTGGCCCTGACGGAATACCTGCCATAGTTCTTAAAAACTGTGCGAGGGAACTAACACCAGTTTTCTATAGACTTTTCAACCTATCCTACAGAAAGGGAATAGTTCCTTCCTGCTGGAAATGTGCTACAGTTCAGCCGATCCCTAAAAAAGACAAGAACACCTTGCCAAATAACTACCGACCAATCCACTGCTTTCAATAATATCGAAAGCCATGGAAAAGGCTATCAATCAGCATCTTCTAAAATATCTTGAAGGATTCAACATTATTAGCGGTCACCAATATGGCTTTCGTAAAAATAGATCAACAGGAGATCTTCTGACTTATGTAACACATGTCTGGAACAATGCAATTTTACACACTTTGGAGAATCTCGAGCGGTTGCTCTTGACATATCCAAGGCATTCGACCGTGTTTGGCACGATGAGCTGTTGGCTAAGCTACGTTCTTATGGTATGTCTGAAAGGTTCTGTTTGTGGTTTGTTTGTTTGTTTCTGTTGGGCAGAGCGCATCGACAGCTTTCCTTTTAAGTAATTGGTTATCTTTTCTTTAAACAAAAGAGAGGATGGTGATGTTGGATGGGATGCGTGGGTGTCTCTTTTTGATGTTGAATGGATTCGATTAGATGTACAGATAAGGGGGAGTCGGACGAGTGGAGGGGGATTCTCTTTCTAGGTGTACATGTGTGGAGTAGGTGTGTCCCAATGCCAGTCTTCTCACATTATCTTCGGTTCAATTCTGTGGAGTTAAGGGGAGGAAATACATTGGTTGTTGGGATCCCAAGTCCCATTTGAAAGGCTCCATTCTTTACGAGTGACAGTCGACGGATTTCTTTCTAACTACTCACTATTCAACGCCGGCGTACCCCCATTACTTACTCCTACATTTTAACGATCTGCTGGAAAAGACCGAGAAATCCAATCTACAGCTTTGCAGATGACAGTACACTTATCATTCACTTTGAACGCTCGGACATCTGCTACTCAGATGAATATCAGACAGCAGGAAGTCATTCAACTTAACAAAAGACCTGGAAGAAATTCTATCTTGGGGTGACAGTAACAAGTGGAATTTAAAGTTACAACTTTGTTAACGTTGCTGAACCCGACATAGTTATGTCATCCATGCTAACACCGTCACTCAATTTGTTGGGCGTTAATTTGGGAGCAAATATGTCCCAAACATACACATGCATTTGTTGAACCAGAAAGCTTTATTCCACAACAACTGTTAATTCTTTACAGCTCAAATTCGAAACTAGGAATACTGTTGTTTGGAGCTCCGCTCCCAAAAACATACACTGCGTTGATTCTATTGGAGAGCTGTTCGTCTGATTGGAGACCCGGAACTGACGACGGCCTTTATTCGCTGGAACATCGAAGAACGGTTGGCGACTTGAGCCTATTCTACAAGTACTTTCATGGAAAGTGTTCGAAGGATGTGGCCCGCTTAATTCCTCCCAGAGCGGTGCATGTTAGAAGTACACGTCGCGCTAATTCTTCACATCCATATGAGGTTCAGCTTGTTACTCCTCGTACAAACGCTCTTCAAGCAGTCTTTTATATGGAGAACATCATCCCTTTGGAATAATTTGCCCAGGACTGTGTTTCCCACCGAGTACAATCTACAGCGATTCAAAAACAACGTGAATCGCTTTCTTCGCACACGTGTAGCTCCCGTGTAGCGCTTTAGGGATTTCCCTGTAGCATGTGTGCTAGACCCATAAAAAAAAAAAAAAAAAAATCGATTTTTGGATTTTTATATTTTTTTTTTTAGTATATCTTAAGAATGGTTAAGTTTCATAAGAATCGGTTAAAAATTGACGAAGTTATAGCAGTTTAAAAGAAACTGCCGTTGCGTAGAGTTTTCGGAACAAGTAGCTCTCCGGCCAGTCTTCGCCGACTCTCGATTTTAATGTATTTTTAACTTTTTCTTTTGGGCATTTTCAAAATTTCAAAATTTCTTTTCTGTATCTTGCCATTTCTGAAATTAAAATTAAATATGTAGTCACAGTTTCAATCTAAAAACATAACAATAACTTAGGTCACAAACCTACATATACACTTAATTTTTTTCCTTTAAATTTTACTCTTGTGAAAGTTGTTCTTACAATTAATTTAAAATTAATAACAAACATTTGGTTAAATTACGGTGGAAGAATGGGAAAGATAATTCGAAAAACTCTATAGTCCATCAGAAACCAATTCATTAACACAGGAAATACAGCATGAAGATGAAAATGTTGCCCAACCAAATAGGAACATTTCCTTGAATCAAATACAGCACATGTCAGCGAAACTAAAAAACAGAAAAGCCCCGGGCATGGACGAAATTAAGAACGAAATGATCAAATATGGAGGTGATAAATTACTACGAGGCTGGTTTGAAAAGTCCGAGAGATGGCACCACCGGCGCGTATCGAGGTCATGTTTAGTTAGTAGCATCTCTTGAATGAACGCACACCAAGTTTCAGCCATATTGGTCTATTTCTTTGTGTTTGGCATTCGTGTGAATCAAGGAAGTCGAGTGATTTTCAAGAAATGGACGAAAAAGAATTTCGTGTGGTGATTAAACATTACTTTATGAAAGGCAAAACGCCTCAGGAGATTAAAGAGAAGCTTGATAAACATTATGGTGACTCTGCACCTTCGATTAGAACAGTTTATAAGTGGTTTCAAAATTTTCGGACTGGCCATATGGGCACAAGTGCCGCTGAACGTTCTGGACGGCCTGTGGAGGTTACGACTCCAGAAATCATTGATCAAATCCATGATATGGTGATGGATGACAGAAGAGTTAAGGTGCGTGAGATTGCTAGTGCTGTGGGCATCTCGACTGAACGGGTACATAATATTTTGCATAAACATTTGGACATGAGAAAGCTATCCGCAAGATGGGTGCCGCGATTGCTCACGCTTAACCAAAAACGGAATCGTGTGAAGTGTTGCAAGGATGGTTTGCAGCTGTTCCAGAAGAATCCGGAGGACTTTAAGCGTCGTTTCGTCACTGTGGATGAAACATGGATACATTACTATACTCCTGAGACCAAACAACAATCTAAACAATGGGTTACCAAGGGGGAATCTGCACCAAAAAAGGCGAAGACCGTTCCTTCGGCCGGAAAGGTTATGGCGACTGTCTTTTTCGGGATTCGCAAGGGATAATCCTCATCGACTATCTGGAAAAGGGTAAAACTATTACAGTGAATATTAGTCATCGTTATTGGACCGTTTGAGAACCGAGCTGCAAGAAAAACGCCCGCGATTGGCCCACAAGAAAGTCCTTTTCCATCACGACAACGCACCAGCACACACCTCAGCAGTTGTGGTCGGAAAATTAATGGAAATAGGATTCCAACTCGTTTCACATCCCCCCTATTCTCCAGACTTGGCTCTCTCGGACTACTATTTGTTCCCCAATTTGAAGAAATGGCTGGCGGGACAAAGATTTTATTCAAACGAGGAGGTGATTGCAGACACTAATGGATATTTTGCAGACTTGGACAAATCCTATTATTCAGAAGGGATCAACAAACTAGAACATCGTTGAACGAAGTGTATAAGCCTAAAAGGAGACTATGTCGAAAAATAAAAAAGGTTTACCCCAAACACATAAGTAGTTTTTATTTTTGCACGGACTTTTCAAACCAGCCTCGTAGAAGAATTACAGATTTTCTTTAAAAATATACTCACAGCCAAGATTATACCAACCGAATGGAAAGAAAACATCTTGATACAAATTTTCAAAAAAGGAGAAAGGACACATCCAAAAAACTATCGAGGTATCAGCTTAATGAGTGCGGTACTAAAATTGTTCACTAAAATTTTAGCAGAAGAAATAATGTTAACCGGAATCTGTGAAGAACAGCAAGGGTTCAGAAAGAACAGGTCTACTATAGACGCCATATTTATAATCCGCCAAATTACCGAAAAAGCCATAGAGTTTAATAAGATAGTCTTTATGTGTTTCATTGATCTTACCCAGGCATTCAATAGGGTACGGTTAACTGATATCATAACCCTACTACAAAAAAGGGGAATTCACCCGAATATAATAAAAACTATCGAAGAGTTGAACATCAACAACCACACATATGTAAGAGTGGCAAATAAATTAAGCAATAAAATATCTATGACAACCGGAATCAGACAAGGAGCCTAAGCCCAATCTTATTTAACATCATAATGGATGAAATTATAAACGAAGTAAAGAAAACTGGGAGAGGATATCGACTGGGAGACAAAGAAATAAAAATAATATGCTACGCCGATGATGCAGTAATCATATCAGAAGGCGAATATAACTTACAGAGACTCCTACATAAGTTCCAACAAACAGCAAAAGTGTTTAATATGCAAATATCTGTAAAGAAAACAAAATCCCTTACAATATCTAAAGAACCGAAAAGATGCAAACTCGCGATTTATGATCACAGTGTAGAACAAGTGATGTCCTTCAAATATCTAGGGGCAAACATAACAAGTACCAGGAACCTTAAGAAGGAAGTAAAAACTCAAACAACAAAGGTATCATTAATATCAGGATACTTAAGAGATATAATTTGGAGAGAAACAAATATATGAGCACCAGGAGCAAAGTAAGAATATACAAAACATGCGTAAGACCGATGATGACGTACGCGATAGAAACCAGAGCGGAGAACACAATAACAAAACGACTCCTAAGAACAACAGAAATGCCAACACTTAGATCGGTAACAGGACATACCTTATTTGACCGGAAGAGATGTGAAGAAATAAGGGAAATGTGCGAAACCTTTGAAGTGAACACAGGACATGGTCCTAACGTAGGAAGAAGAAGAAGACTTGGTTTAAAATTGACTAATTATTAATATATTTTATATCATTCGTACTCTGAAAATGAGCGAATTGGATTAATATATTTCAGTTTAAGGCCCACGGTGACATTGGCGAAAATATATGTGTATGTTGCGGAACGAACTATTTTCTGTAAAATTTTATTTTTGTTGGTTTTTATGTAAATTCATTTTTGACATATGTTTTTATTTTTTTATTGGTTTTAAGTAATTGATAACTAATTAGGTAATGTGTAAATTAAACTTAGGTCTTTAATTTCAGACTGCGTTTTTTTCCTTTCTTATTTCTATCATTTCCTTAATTACTAATTTATAGTATTCGTGGTATTTGTTTAAGTTTTTAGTTTCTTTGTAATGCAAAAAAATTCTTTAATTGTTTTTCTTAGAAGGGACAAGGCATTCACATCTGCTATTCTAAGGTTCTATATTTGAAACTGGTAGTTTATTTGTACCTTGTACAGTTTCACTCGTAGCAGTTATTAAACTTAAATATAATGACACCTATTCATTGTGGCCGAAATGTACATGACTAAGCTACACTAAAGTGGACGGAGACCTAGTTGACCTAGCCGAGTGACAATTGCTACAAAGTATAAAAGAAGCCAGAATGGGTCATAAATAAGAACAAATTAGTATTTGTAGATGCGCAAATAGCTGATGAAGATTCAGTATGTTGCCTTGGAGTCGATGATTCATTTACAGGTAAGAATTTATTTTTGTATTTTTTTTTAACCTGATTTTTCAAACCTAAAACTTCAAAAGCGTTTTTCTTTCAACTACTCTTTCCTGAACACCGTTTGGCGGTCTACAAGATATCTCAAGAATCACTGAACCGATTTTGATGAAATTTGGGACATATTTTCTCTATACATATTGCTTGTTTTTGAACGAAGGAATCTGATTTTAACAAGAACCTTATTTTTAATTAGCAAAAATATAAAACGCGGTAACGTCATTTTTTCGCCTTTTTGTTTAAACCAATACCATTTGATGAATTTTTTTTAAATCCTTCGTTCAAAGATAAGATTGATCCTCTAGTAAACTAATTTCTTCGGAAATTTTGATTCCCGATGATCGTGCAGACTGCAATGCTCCTTAAAAAAAGGGGTCGCAAGGAAACGTGTGTGCCTCGCCATTTTTTTTTTTTTAATTAAATTTCACAAATTGTATTTTAAGCTATGTATTATTATATAAAATAAAAACTTAGTTTATATAATGATTTCCTAAAAAAAAACGCTTTTTTTTTTTCGGTTCCTTAACAAATATGTAGTCTACGTTAGTTCAAAAAGGCTCCAATTATGTCCAATAATGGCATTTTGGGGAGTTGACAGGTATCCCCGGGTTATTAACCCAACATAAGGGTGGGCATCTCTCGATTAAATAAATAGTCCTTAGTAATATTAAGGTAAAAGAATAAGAATAATCGAAGGGAATAAATTTTATCGCTTTTTCGAACAATGTACCTTTTCGCGGGGGCTCCTCAGGGGTACTCTTAAAGTACCGGAGGTGGAGTGGGAGGTGGGACCCCCCTTCGATTATTATATAATGACTTCCTAAAAAAACGCTTTTTTTTTCGGTTCCTTAACAAATATGTGGTTTACGTTAGTTCAAAAAGGCTCCAATTATGTCCAATAATGGTATTTTGGGGAGTTGACAGGTATCCCCGGGTTATTAACCCAACATAAGGGTGGGCATCTCTCGATTAAATAAATAGTCCTTAGTAATATTAAGGTAAAAGAGTAAGAATAATTGAAGGAAATAAATTTTATCGCTTTTTCGAACAATGTACCTTTTCGCGGGGGCACCTCAGGGGTACTCTTAAAGGACCGGAGGTGGAGTGGGAGGTGGGACTCCCCCTTCGATTATTATATAATGATTTCCTAAAAAAAACGCTATTTTTTTCGGTTCCTTAATGTGGTCTACGTTAGTTCAAAGTCCTTATATGTGGTCTACGTTAGTTCAAAAAGGCTCCAATTATGTCCAATAACGGTATTTTGAGGAGTTGACAGGTATCCCCGGTTTATTAACCTAACATAAGGGTGGGCATCTCTCGATTAAATAAATAGTCCTTAGTAATATTAAGGAAAAGAATAAGAATAATCGAAGGAAATAAATTTTATCGCTTTTTCGAACAATGTACCTTTTCGCCGGGGCACCTCAGGGGTACTCTTAAAGGACCGGTGGTGGAGTGGGAGGTGGGACCCCCGTCGATTATTATATAATGATTTCCTAAAAAAAAGCTTTTTTTTCGGTTCCTTAACAAATATATGGTCTACGTTAGTTCAAAAAGACTCCAATTATGTCCAATAATGGTATTTTGTTAAAACTGGCAATACCCACAGAGTACCTGGCAACAATTATTCAAGAATATGAATGCAGTGTTAACGGTGTTGCCATTAGTAATAATTTTAATAACAGTTAGACCCATTTTGATCTTCGTAAGTATGTAATATTTTGTGACGGAGATTTATCACTCACTTAACAACAAGTTGTTTTATTGTTATTTATAACACCCTACCTTTTTATCTGGGTACCGAATTATTTTACTGTGTTTTTTGTACAACTGAATAACGTCCGGTCGAAAATTGTTGGAGATATTATTTAAAACATATACGAAACAATTTCTTAAAGCTTGGTTTTGTAGTACCGTACGTGTTACAAGCAAATGAAAATTAATGCACGACAATGTATACGCTAAAAGTTGGGTCGTGATTAAAACAAAACATTTGTTAATAATCTGTGAAACAAAGATGTCACAGATTTAATGATGGATAATTTTTTGAGAAAAAAACTATAAAAATTTCATAAGAAAAATTGGTCGTAAAAGTTCTAAGAAATTATATTCAAAAATGGACGATATACAAAATGGTTGAATTTAGTTCGACATTTGATTTCATGCCATCATGCTGATGGGTAGTACAATACAATTTGAGAAACTCTCAACTAAAGAAACAATTCGTTGCATGCAATTTACAACTTGTTTGTTGCATTATTGAAAAAGCACCTAAATAATACGGCGTAAATTGGTGTTGGAAACACCAACGTTTACTTAAGCGGTTAGGCTACCTTGACGCTAGGAAAAATAGGTATATTATTGGGTCTGGGAAAAAGTTCGTAGCGTTTTTCCCGATAGATAACGTCAATTGCAAATAACTCAAGAAACACAGATCGCAGCGACACTATTAAACGCTCATTGGGAAGGTGACACTTCGAGCGTTACTTTGAGTGTATAAACATCGAAATTGGTGCAGTGGTTGGAAAGTTGTTTGCGTTTGAAAATGAAGAAAAGTAATGAAAAATTGCGCTAAATTTTGCAATATTATTACAACAAAGGGAAGAACGCTGCGCGGGCTTGTGAAAAAATTTGTGCTGTGTACGGTGAAGGTAAATCTGCTGCGCGGAAATGGTTCGCTCGCTTTCGTTCTGGTAATTTTGATGTGAAAGATGAGTCACGCTCTGCTCGTCCAATCACTGAAAAAGCTGATGAAATTCTTGAAAAAGTCCAGCAAGATAAGCATATCAGCAGTGTCGATATTGGTATGGAGCTAGGCATTGACCACAAAACGGTTTTGAACCATTTACACAAAGCTGGTTACAAAAAGAAGCTCGATGTATGGGTTTCTCATGATAGACTTAATTAACACCTGCGATGCGCTGCTGAAACACAATGAAATCGTGCCATTTCTGAAACGTGTCCTAACCCGCGATGAAAAATGGATCACTTACCACAATCGGAAGCGTAAAAGATGATAAACAAGTGATGGTGAGCCGTCACAAGCGTTCGCGAAGCCAGGATTGACGCCGAAAAAGATGATGCTGTGTGTGGTGGGACTGGAAGGGAATCGTCCACCATGAGCTACTTCCAGTTGGTCAGACGATTGATTCTCAACTCTACTGTGGACAACTAGAGAGATTACGCCAGGCAATTGAAAGAAAACGGCCCGAATTGATTAATAGGAAAGGTGTTGTCTTCCATCATGGCAACGCCCGACCACACAATTTGATGACCCCTCAAAAATTGCGAGAGCTTGGTTGGGAAGTTTTGATGCATCCACCGTATAGTCCAGACATAGCACCCTCTGACTATCACTTGTTCCGATCTCTGCAGAACTCTCTCAATGGAATTAAGCTGCTTTCAAAAGAAGCATGTGAAAACCACTTGATTCAGTTTTTCAACCAGAAACCACAGAAGTTCTTCATCGATGGCATCATGGCTCTACCCGAAAAATGGCGAAACATTGTCGATAATAATGGAGCATATTTGGTTTAAATAAATTTATTTTCACGCTATAAGAAAACCAGTTGAATTTTACTAAAAAAAAAACGCCACGAACTTTTCCCCAGACCTGATATATATATATATTTTTTTAACACAACTATTGTATATAAAATTTTTATTTTTCGCATTATAGCTTTAACAACAAATTTTAAAAAAATTAAAGTGTGGTGGAGATATCAACCATCTCTTTTGAAAATCCTTGCCACCGGTGAATTTTTTTTCTCAGTCAGGAATTGTCTAAGAACTAAACAAATCATTTTTTATTGTTAAGAAAGGTCATAGCTAAGTGGCCACATATGGAAAAAGTTTTTATTTTTTTTTTGTAGAAGTGACAGCCGTTCGAAAAGAAACTCGGATTTTTCACAAAAACTTTAAGCTTTAAAAATTAATAAAAAATGAACGGTACATCCAATCGACAAAAATCGTATGTCAACTTCAAGGTAATATTATAAAGAATATGTGGTATAAATTTTATCACAATCGGTGTAATAGATCTCGAGATATTTTGTCCAGGAGTTTGAAAAAAGTAATTTCAAGAAAAACGCAAGAGAAAAAAAAGTACCGCGTCCGCGTCTTATATCTATAATTTTTTTTATATTACCTTCAATCTGCGATTCCATTTTGTAAAACTTGAAATATTCTTAAAAGTATGAATAATAAATCTAACCAAAAAAAAATCGATTTTTCGAAAATTTCAAGGTGGCGTAACCTCTTAAGTTAGCACAGGTTAGCCGTTAAACGTATTTACTTGGGGTGAAAATCCCCGAAACTTTCCGAGAGATGGCAGCACAAATAATAAAAAAAACAGGATTTTCAGTTAGTGTCAACTCTCAGAAGATTCGTGTAAAATAGTCAAGATATTTTGTCTATTAGTTTGTGAATTATAGCTATCTGAGTGACGCTACTTTTAATGTTTGCAAAGCGATGAAATAAATTGCTTGAGAAGTGTTATAGCATATCTGCTCCGTCGAAAACAACTACATGTCGATGGTTTAGTGAACCTAAATGCGGTCGAACAAGCATCGATGATGCACCACTTTCCGGCAGCCCACCATATTGTTCTGAATGACCGTAAAATAAAAACAAGAGACATAGCTGATATCGTAAAGATATCAACAGAATGCGTGAGGCATATTTTGCATATGAATAGTTATGTGCCCGATGGGTGCCGCCCACTCTCCCGATTGATCAATCATACCAATGTGTGGAAGCTTCAGAACGCTGTTTGGCACTGTTCCGACGTAATCCAAAAAAGTTTTTTGCGTCGATTCGTTATCAAAGACGAAACATGAATCCATCACTACACGCCTGAGTCCAACAGACAATCTACAGATTGGCTGGAAAGCATGAAAGCCGACCGACGCGTCCAAATCACAAACATCAGTTGAAAAGGTTTTGGTCAGTATTTTTTGGGATGCGCATGGAATAATACTGATAGACTGTCTTGAAAAGTGGGCAAACAATCACCGGAAACTATTACGTTGGCGTATTTGACCGTCTGAATTGTGAAATCAAGAAAAAAGGGAAATATTTAGCGAAAAAACGTGTTGTTTCATCAAAATAATGCACCAGCTCACAGCTCCATAAACTCGATGATGAAATTGGACCAATTGGGCTGCGAATTGCTTCCCCATCCGCTGTGTTCACCAGATCTGGCCACTAGCGATTATTACCTCTTTGTAAATTTGAAAAGGTCGTTCCAAATAAAAAGATTTGGCTCAAATGAAGAAATTGGAAAACTGAGACTTATTTTAGAAGGCTTGACAATCGTACTATATGAAAGGTATCCAAATGTTAGATGATCGCTGGAATAAGGAAATCGCTCTTGAAGGAAACTATGTTAAAAAATAAAATCGATAAAGTTTTTTTAAGATTTTTCAGCCCATGTAGTGTATGAACGAGTTGAGCATTGTATTGAGATCGAGGGAGAATATCCAGAAATCTGAAGGCAGTCCGGGAACTTTTTTGAACAGGCAGCGTATAACTAATAACCCCGTACATATTCACACGTACCCACAACTGTATAAGTCGCAAACATGATTTGCAAATTTTTTTCTACACTGTTTATATCACGTACATTAATTAACCCTTTTTTGTCCGTATAATTTTGCATGTTAATTAAACAAAAAAGAAAAAAAAACAATTTTTTTCCGGTTTAATTTATTCAACACTTTACCAAGTTAAATTACGAATTATAAATAACACCAATTATTCTGTTAAGATCGTGAGTTTGTGAAAGCTAAAACAGGTTAAAAAAAATAATGTAACTTTAATCGACATAATTAAATATAACCAAGCGGAATAATTTCGATCAATTTGCGGTCGACTTCATAATTGGCCAGTAAAAATAATTTAATGGCCGTTGATGAATAACTTTATTTAGTAATACAAGTATTGTTTATTACCACTTTTAACACGCACGTTTTAACATAAATTCCTTTGCATCCCCTTCTCTAGCTATAATATCATCAAATATTCGCCACAAAAATGAAACAATTACACCGCCTCACACTATCTCCTTTTCTGTTTATTAACTTTGTTCATACTCGTACTTACGAGGGCCGTCTAAAAAGTTCTCGGCCTTAACAATGAAAGATAATTTTTTTTGACGTGAAATATGTTTTATTTTTCAACATACGAGGCTGGTTTGAAAAGTCCGTGCAAAGTCCGAGAGATGGCACCACCGGCGCGTATCGAGGTCATGTTTAGTTAGTAGCATCTCTTGAACGAATGCACACCAAGTTTCAGCCATATTGGTCTATTTCTTTGTGTTTGGCATTCGTGTGAATCAAGGAAGTGGAGTGATTTTCAAGAAATGGACGAAAAAGAATTTCGTGTGGTGATTAAACATTACTTTATGAAAGGCAAAAACGCCTTAGGAGACTAAAGAGAAGCTTGATAAACATTATGGTGACTCTGCACCTTCGATTAGAACAGTTTATAAGTGGTTTCAAAATTTTCGGACTGGCCATATGGGCACAAGTGACGCTGAACGTTCTGGACGGCCTGTGGAGGTTACGACTCCAGAAATCATTGATCAAATCCATGATATGGTGATGGATGACAGAAGAGTTAGGGTGCGTGAGATTGCTAGCGCTCGCTGTGGGCATCTCGACTGAACGGGTACATACTATTTTGCATAAACATTTGGACATGAGAAAGCTATCCGCAAGATGGGTGCCGCGATTGCTCACGCTTGACCAAAAACGGAATCGTGTGAAGTGTTGCAAGGATGGTTTGCAGCTGTTCCAGAAGAATCCGGAGGACTTTAAGCGTCGTTTCGTCACTGTGGATGAAACATGGATACATTACTATACTCCTGAGATCAAACGACAATCTAAACAATGGGTTACCAAGGGGGAATCTGCACCAAAAAAGGTGAAGACCGTTTCTTCGGCCGGAAAGGTTATGGCGACTGTCTTTTGGGATTCGCAAGGGATAATCCTCATCGACTATCTGGATAAGGGTAAAAACTATTACAGGTGAATATTATTAATCGTTATTGAACCGTTTGAAAACCGAGCTGCAAGAAAAACGCCCGCGATTGGCCCACAAGAAAGTCCTTTTCCATCACGACAACGCACCAGCACACACCTCAGCAGTTGTGGTCGCAAAATTAATGGAAATAGGATTCCAACACGTTTCACATCCCCCCTATTCTCCAGACTTGGCTCCCTCGGACTACTATTTGTTCCCCAATTTGAAGAAATGGCTGGCGGGACAAAGATTTTATTCAAACGAGGAGGTGATTGCAGACACTAATGGATATTTTGCAGACTTGGACAAATCCTATTATTCGGAAGGGATCAACAAACTAGAACATCGTTGGACGAAGTGTATAAGCCTAAAAGAAGACTATGTCGAAAAATAAAAAAGGTTTACCCCAAACACATAAGTAGTTTTTATTTTTACACGGAGTTTTCAAACCAGCCTCGTAATTTCCTGAAACTTTTATTGCAAAGTTTTTCCAATAATTTGATATCATCATTAAAGTGTGATTCCGGAAGGTCTGCTGACCTTCCAACCCTGCTCAAGATATACAAATCCCTAGTCTCATCGAAGCTGGCATATGCAGATTTCATCTATGACGCCGCATCTCCGTACATTAAGAGATCTATAGAAACAATTCAGAATCAGTCTCTCCGATATGCTATAGGCGCTTTCCGCACCTCTCCCATATCCAATCTGCAATGTGTGGCCTCTCTCCGTCCCCTTCAACTTACAAGACATTATTCTCTACTAAAATACTACTCCTCCTGCCTCTTCCGCCCCCATTCCAAAGACCATCTGAACTTTTTCAACATTCATCGACCTAATCTCATTTCTCCCCCTCGCTTCATCCCAAACAGGATCAGCGCCCTGATCACCTTACACAATATCCCACCACCTAAATTTGACTATCCATTACACTCTACTTTTCCACCGTGGCTAATTCCATGTCCCCCAATCGATTTTTCACCAAACTTGAATTCTCCACTACCTATATTAAAAAAATATTCTTGGACAAACTATCACGGAATTACTCCCAATATGACATCATATACACTGATGGTTTCCAGTCCCATGCTGGAGTGGGATCGGCTTCCACATGTCAATTACAAACATGATGTATAAATTTCCTGATTACGCGTCTATCTTCACAGCCCAACTTCTGGCCATCAAGGAAAGTATACGCTTTGCCCTTTCTACCCCAACTTCCTATAAATTTCTCATAGTTACAGACTCTTAACGTACTCTCCGGTCAATACAATCAAAAAATTTGAAATACAATTACATACGATAAATATATGATCTGCTCCACATAGCGGCTATGAGACATAAGACATTCTCTTTTTTATGGCTTCTAGCCATATCAATCACGGTTACGACAGGGCTGACCTTTTAGCCAAAAACGCAATTATAAGCGGTACGCCCCACAATGGAGAAAACCACCCAAGGGACATCAAAAATTACCTGCAAACCATCCTACACAACACATTTCAACTGAAGTGGGACCTCGGAGACCCTCTCAATAAGTTGTGGCCGATTAAACCCATTGTCTATCCTCCCCTTTACTCCTACAACTTGGACAGAAGGGATAACGTTATTAGATGTAGATTAGCCATTGGACACACCTATGGCACACACGCTTATTTGTTAAAAGGTGAACATCAGCCAACATGTTCCAACTGCAGGAGCCGCCTTACTGTAAAACACGTCTTTAAGGCAGCACATTTTCAAAACTTGAGAACCTCACTCAACATATCTTCTAATCTAGTCATTGTCATCAATTCCTATGAGAATAATAAAGGCAACATCAGAAAATTTTTGAGAAGTCAACCTTAAAGTATAATTTCAAAATTAGTCACAAATAATTAGCACACTGGGGCGCTAAATAACTTAGATGTTGATACGTCCAAAAAACCCTAAATATCTATCTATCCAGCCAGGAATTTTTTCAGGTTTGGAAACATAATAATCATAAGGAGCCAAATCTGGTGAATACGCTGGATGTTCAAGGAATTGGTAGTTTAATTCGTTGAATTTTGCCATCCAACTGATAATATTCAGAGTTAATCGTTTAACTTTTCTGAAGATAATCGATCAACAAAACACCTTTGTAATCCCAAAAAACTGTTGCCATAAATTTCCCTGTTGATGGAACCGTCTTTGCCTTCTTTGGTGCACTTTCACCGGCTTCAATCCACTGTTTTGACTGTTCTTTTCGCTCTGGTGTATATTGGTGGATCCAAGTTTCATCAACAGTTATAAAACGACGCCTGAAATCTATTTTATTTTGCTTAAAACGATACAAACACGCTTGTCAATTGTTAGCTGACTCTTTGCTTCACATTCTACCGTCGATTTCCAAAGAAAAACACCATCAACTATTACCACAGCCCATCATAAAACGTATTTTAATTTTTTGATCAGTAATTTTCATGACAAGGGGATTTTTGGCAATTTTTTTAAAAAATAATACAAAGAAAAGTGTGCCCAAGTATTACATTACATATACACTCCTGGACAAAATTAACGTAACAATATATTAAATCATACAAATCTCTATAATGAATTAATTTGAATAATTTTTTATGAACATTGGTTACACTAAAAGTTAGAAAAAACTTATACGGATTACGGAACTTCCAAATTTCTCTATAAGATTCGAATTAGAATTATTCTTAAGACCTAATAACAAAATCGTTGAAATTATGTAATAATGAAAAAAATAAACTGGGACGCTAGTAGCAAAATTAATGGTGTAACTGGGACACTAGTAGCATGTGTTGCCTCCCCTACTTCGGATGACAGCGTTTATGCGCCTAGGTATGCTTCTAATTAAATTTTGGATAAAATCTTACGGAATTTGCTCCCATTCTGTGATAACTGCATTTTCAAGTTCCCTCAGGTTTCTAGGTGCAGGTATATGACGTTTCACATTTTTCTTAAGGTGATCCCATACATGTTCTATCGGATTCAGATCCGGGCTTTTTGGTGGCCATTGCATAATCGGTATATCAACTTGATTAAGATAAACGAGTTCCTCCCTAGCCACGTGAGGTCGAGCGTTGTCTTGCATAAACAGAAAATTGGGCCCCACAAAATGACCGAAAGGCATCACATGTTCTATTACAATATTCTCAAGATAGTAGTCAGCATTCATGGATCTCGTACGGACAGGACCTAACTCTGTGCGAGCATCAAAGCAGATGCCACCCCAGAACATAACAGAGCCACCGCCGAATGGAATCCTTGCAGAGATATTGCAAGGAGCAAACCTCTCTCTCCCCATACTCGTTCACGACCATCTGGATGTTTTAGACTAACCCTAGTTTCATCTGTGAAGAAAACTTGTTTCCAATCATCCACAGACCAGTTTTCGTGATTTCGAGCGAAACGTAACCTGGCAACTCTGTTCTCTCTAGTAAGCAAGGGCGCAGTCGCTGGTCTCCTACTGTTTAATCCAGCTTCATTTAACCGTCTTCTAACTGTTTTAGAAGAAATTGTGACACTGCGAACAGCTTCGAGTTCGTTTCTAATTATAGAACTAGTGACAGTCCTGTTTCTTAAAGCATATTGTCTTATAAAACGTTCATCTAGGTCACTAGTGCATCGTTTTCGCCCTTGCCCTATCCTTCTAGAATAAGTTCCTACTTCATTCAAGCGTCTTACCATACGACTTATTGTGGAACGATGTTTGCCTAACAAATTGGCAACATAACTCTCCCAATATCCCTCGTCCAATAAAAAAACTGAGGCTGGCACTACCTCGTGTTCAGTTAAATTCCTTGTTCGACTCATTTTTCTAATTCTTCGGGGTCAAAAATAAAACAGTCTACCACAAAAACGTATTACTTTGAAAAAGGGAGCAATTTATAAGCTTACTTTTAAAGAAAATCTATCGCATTCTTACAGAAAATTGTTTATATTCTAAAGAATTCTTTAAAACTGTAAATCTAAACGAATTGTTTTGATTTCTGTCATGAACAACGAACAAAATATGCATAGCCTACTATTCAAATACTTGATAAACTTTAAAACTGACATAAGAAAAAGATAAATTAATTTTCAGATTGTTGCGTTAATTTTGTCCAGGAGTGTATTTTTGAACTCGTGTTTTCACAAGCTTTTATGTGACATCCCACTCAATGACCTGGTAAAAAAAAATATTTCACTTCGATTTCACCTCCCAAAACTAACCCTTCAAGTTAAAATTTTACTTTCAAAACTACATGGCACTGATGGGACCAACAATTCCTATATTAGTGAAAAATTCCAACTTTCTATGTCCAATAGTTTCAGAGAAAATCTGGTGTGACAGACATACAGACACGGAAGTGGTCTTATAAGTGTACCGTACGGAACACTAAAAACACTACTTATTCTCTTTTTCATAACTTCAAACCCGAGAACACACTGCTACCAACGATCGGTCCGATATTATTTCCTACAATCAACGTCACATTAATTGACATCCCAACAAAAAAGATTTATGCTGGCAATTTAATTAAAATACCCGACGCCTTTACGGCGCTAAAAATAATAAATTACTATTTATAGCTACTTATTCAAAAAACTATTAAAAAAATCAATCGATTAATTCAAGTTATAATTATGCAATTCTAATAATCATTAACTTGGTTTATTGTTATTTTATTTAATTGGATATTAATTTTAATTGATATCTGAATCGTAAAGGAATTCAGGTGCGGCACAGGGGGGATATGAAAGGGCAATAAACTTTAATCGAATTGTTACGAAAACAAAAGGGTTTAGATTTTTCATCTGGTCTTATTATTAATGAAAACAACAAAAATATAGCAACGTAACGTATCGTAAGGCCAACCCCCAGTTTTCACGTAACCCTCTGCGAACTCTCGAGGTAGACAGGCGGGAACATCTTTAACCAAACCCACGTGTAACCGCATAGTTTTTTCTTTACCACCCCATAGGCGTAATCAAGAACATTTCCAAGAGGGATCACCGTTTTCTCGAGTTAAGACTCACGGTGAACTATCGGAAGAAAGGACAATGAGACCTGGCGTTCCGTAAGGCTAGCCATTGACCCCACTGTTAAAGTGTTCACGTCTGACATACCAAAAGCGAAAAACACGATTCTAGCGCTATTTGCCGACAATACTACTATCATTGCAGCATTTCGAAGATGAAATACAATAACCACCAAATCCTAAGGTCAGCTGAACAGTTGCTGTGATCTTGGATGATCCAGGCTTGCATGGTCAAACAAAGTAAAGTACTTAGGGTTATTCTACAATAAGAGACAGATTTGGATGGCCTCAGTAGCAACAGCCAAGCTGAATCCTTCGAGAAAGATGTCGATGCGGACTAAAATGACCAATATGATCATCAAATTAGGGTTGCTGTACGGCTGTCAGGCATGGATCTACATGTACTAGATGTGCAGAAGATCCGGGCAGGGCTGTCAGAATAATACCTTGAAGACGATAGTAAACGCCCCTTGGTTCGTGCTGCACCGCGATGTGAACGTCGAGACGGTGCTACAATGTAGTAGCAAGCTTCAGCAGAAGTTCTGGGAGAAGGTAGCCTAATATGCCAATCTAATCATTTGCGAATCCTTCAGGACGGAACCTTGCGACCGAGCGACGCTGTACTAGCCTAGAATGAGTAGGCCTCCGCGCACGGAATAAAGTCGGCGTGATGTACTAACTACGACAGAAAAAGTGGTAAGAGGACGCAGCCCTAACCAAGAGGCAACAGACCTCTTACGCTGGCTTCATTCCGTTTTATATTGATGTAGAACTTTAAAATTTTCGTAAAAGAAAAGAAATCATGTCAGAGACATTGCATGCAAAAGATCGTTCTTCTAAAAAAATAGCTCTATTTGTTTTCCAAATAAACTAAACTTGCCGATATCATGCAAACCCCTTTCTTTTTTACATTTAAAATAAAGCAATTTAACCAGACTACCCCCCCAGCGTGATTTATAGTATAGTTAGAGTTATTAAATTGAGCATTTTTTTTACCGGCGCGGTGGCGGTAGACGCGACAAATTAAGTTCAAAATACGGCATCGTTGCACGCCTTACACACACAATATTAACTGTGACAACTTTGTTATCTCGCACAATTAATTCCGAACGAACTGAAGTGAGTACTGCACGACAACTTTGTTGTTCGGGGAAAGATTGATGAGGATCTGGAAATCTTGCTTAGACATACATATTTAGAAAATTAGTCAAAAGAAAGTACAGTGCCGGCAAAAAAAATCTTTACAAGGTCAAATAAAACACACAAATCTTAACATTCAATTGTTTTTAATGTGGATATTTTGTTACAATTAGTATTTTGTCATGTCACCCTTACATTTTAGCACCATCTGTAGTCGTTTTAGGCATGGATTCAGCAAGGTTGGTGAAGTATGTGAAGTCCATGGTTATCCACAGTGTCTTCAGCGCTTCTTTAGATCGTTGCTGGGTCGTGACTCTTGAAGCTTGTTCTTCATGAAATTCCAGGCGGTTTATATAGGATTAAGGTCAGGGAAATTACCTGGCCACTCTAAAATATTAAT
>CM032455.1:167412982-167532391 GCA_019049505.1 Pachyrhynchus sulphureomaculatus | reverse complement strand
AAAATCTGGTGAATAACGCTGGATGTTCAAGGAATTGGTTAGTTTAATGTGTTAATTTTTGCCATCCAAATGATTAATATTCCAGTTTAATCGTTTAAAAAAACTTTTCTGAGAAGATAATCGATCACCACAAACACCTTTGTAATCCCAAAAAACTGTTTGCCATACAATTACCTTCCTTGTTGATGGAACCTTCTTTTGCCTTCTTTGGTGCACTTCCCACCGCTTCAATCCACTTGTTTTGACTGTTCTTATTTCGCTCTGGTGGATATTTGTGAGATCCAAGTGTCCTCACGTTTATAAAACGACGCCTGAAAATCTATTTTATTTTGCTTAAAACGATACAAACACGCCTTGTCAATTGTTAGCTGACTCTATGCGTGCACATATCAAACCGTCGATTGCCCAAAGAAAAACAAAACACCATCAACTATTACCATAGCCCATCATCAAACGTATTTTAAATTTTTTGATCAGTTAATTTTCATGACAAGGGGATGTTTGGCAAGTTTTTATTAAAAATATACAAAGAAAAGTGTGCCCAAGTATATACATTACATATACACTGGACAAAATTTAACGTAACAATATATTAAATCATACAAATCTCTATAATTGAATTAATTTGAATAATTTTTTATGAACATTGGTTACACTCAAACGTTTAGAATAAACTGTACGGATAACGGAACTTCCAAAATTTTTCTCATATAAGATTCGAATTAGAATTATACTTAAGACCGTAATAACAAAATCGTTGAAAATATGTAATAATGAAAAAAATTAAACTGGGACGCTAGTAGCAAACTTAATGGGTAACTGGGACACTAGTAGCATTTGTGTTGCCTCGCCTATTACACGATGACAGCGTTTTATGCCCTAGGGGTATGCTTCCTAATTAAATTTTGGGATAAATCTTAGACGGGAATTTTGCTCCCATTCTGTGAGAACAGCATTTTTCAAGTTTCCCCTCATGTTTCAAGGTGCAGGTATATGGGGACGTTTCACATTTTTCTTAAGTGATCCCATACATGTTTCTATCGGATATCAGATCCGGGCCTTTTTGGTGGCCATTGCATAATCGGTATTTCAACTTGATTAAGATTAACGAGTTCCTCCCTAGCCACGTGGAGGGTCGAGCGTTGTCCTTGCATAACCAGAAATTTGTGCCCCACAAAATGACCGTAAGGGCAATCACATGTTCTATTACAATATTCTCAAGTTAGTTAGTCAGCAATTCCTAGATCTCGTACGGACAGGACCTAACTCTGTGCGAGCATTCAAAGCAGATGCCACCCAGAACATAACAGAGCCACCGCCGAATGGAATCCTTGCCAGAGATATTGCAAGGAAGCAAACCTTTCTCATCCCCATACTCGTTCACGACCATGCTGGATGTTTTTAGACTAACCCTAGTTTTCAATCTGTGGAAGGAAAACTTCGTTTCCAATCATCCACAGACCAGTTTTTCGTGATTCCGAGCGAAAGCGTAGAGCCTGGCAACCTCGTTCTCTCTAGTAAGCAAGGGCGCAGCGCAGTCGCTGGTCTCCTACTGTTTAATCCAGCTTCATTTAACCGTCTTCCTAACCTGTTTTAGAAGAAATTGTGACACTGCGAAGGCAGCTTCGAGTTCGTTTCAAATTATAGAACAGTTCGTTTCTATTGGCTATAAAACTAGATAGGAACTAGTGACAGTCGCCCGCCGTCGTTCCGCCTCGCGTTCTTAAAGCCTCCCCGTCCGCCGGCCCCCTGCTTATAAAAACGTTCATCTAGGTCACTAGTTCCGCCGTTCGCGTTCGCCCCGCGTCGTCCCCATTCGACGGTTTCGTTCCCTCCCCCGCCCCCTTGCCCCCCGCGACCCGCCCGCGCCCGCCGCCCCTATCCCCGTCTCCCCGCGCGCTCCTAGAATAAGTTCCTACTTCATTTCAGAGCGTCTTAACCATACGACTTATTGTTGGAACGATGTTTGCCTAACAAATTGGCAACGATAACTCTCCCAATATCCCCTCGTCCAATAAAACTGAGGGCTGGCACTCACCTCGTGTTCAGTTAAATTCCTTGTTCGACTCATTTTTCTAATTCTTCGGGTTCAAAAATAAAACAGTCTACCACAAAAAAAACGTATTACTTTGAAAAAAGGGAGCAATTTATAAGCTTACTTTTAAAGAAAAATCATCGCATTCTTACAGAAAATTGTTTTATATTATTCTAAACGAATTCTTTAAAACTGTAAATCTAAACGAATTGTTTTGATTTCTGTCATGAACAACGAACAAAATTATGCATAAGCCTACTATTCAATTACTTGATATAACTTTAAATCAAACTGACATAAGAAAAAGAGTAAATTAATTTTCCAGATTGTTGCGTTAATTTTGTCCAGGAGTGTATTTTTGAACTCGTGTTTTCACAAGCTTTTATGTGACATCCCACTCAATGACCCTGGTAAAAAAAATATTTCACTATCCGATTCACCTCCCAAAAACTAACCCATTCAAGTAAAATTTTACTTTCAAAACTACATGGCACTGATGGGACCAAGCAATTCCTATAGATTAGTGAAAAATTCCAACTTTGCTATGTACAATAGTTTTCAGAGAAAAATCTGGTGTGACAGGAGACATACAGACACGGAAGTGGTCTTATAGTGTACCGTACGGAACACTAAAAAAACACTACTTATTCTCTTTTCATAACTTCAAACCTCGAGAAACAACACTGCTACCAAACGATCGGTCCGATATTATTTCCTACAATCAACGTCACATTACTTGACATCCCAACAAAAAGATTTATGCTGGCAATTTAATTAAAATACCCGACGCCTTTAACGGCGCTAAAAATAATAAATTACTATTTATAGCTACTTATTCAAAAACTATTAAAAAAATCAATCGATTAATTCAAGTTATAATATAAGCAATTCTAATAATCATTAACTTGGTTTTATTGTTATTTTAATTTAATTGGATATTAATTTTAATTGATATCTGAATCGTAAAGGAATTCAGGTGCGGCACAGGGGGGATATGAAAGGGCAATAAACTTAATCGAATTGTTACGAAAACAAAAGGGTTTAGATTTTTCATCTGGTCCTTAATATTAATGAAAACAGACAAAAATATAGCAACGTAACGTATCGTAAGGCCAACCCCCAGTTTTCACGTAACCCTCTGCGAACTCTCGAGGTAGACAGGCGGGAACATCTTTAACCAAACCCACGTGTAAAACCGCATAGTTTTTTATTACTTTACCACCCCATAGGCGTAATCAAGAACATTTCCAAGAGGGATCACCGTTTTCTCGATTTAAGACTCATCGGTGAACTATCGGAAGAAAGGACAATGAGGAGACCTGGCGTTCCGTAAGGGCTAGCCATTGACCCCACTGTTAAAGTGTTTTCACGTCTGACATAACCAAAAGCGAAAAACACGATTCTAGCGCTATTTGCGCGACAATACTACTATCATTGGCAGCATTTCGAAGATGAAATACAATAACCACCAAATCCTAAAGGTCAGCTGAACAGTTGCTGTGATCTTGGATGATCCAGGCTTGCCATGGTCAAACAAAGTAAAGTACTTAGGGTTATTCTACAATAAGAGACAGATTTGGATGGCCTCAGTAGCAACAGCCAAGCTGAATCCTTCGAGAAAGATGTCGATGCGGACTAAAATGTCCAATATGATCAACTCAATTAGGGCATTGCTGAACGGTTGTCAGAATGGATCTACATGTACTAGATGTGCAGAAGATCCGGGCAGGGCTGTCAGAATAATACCTTGAAGACGGATAGTAAACGCCCCTTGGTTCGTGCTGCACCGCGATGGTGAACGTCGAGACGGTGCTACAATGTAGTAGCAAGCTTCAGCAGAAGTTCTGGGAGAAGGTAGCCTAATATGCCAATCTAATCATTTGCGAATCCTTCAGGAGGGAACCTTGCGACCGAGCGACGCTGTACTAGCCTAGAATGAGTAGGCCTCCGCGCACGGAATAAAGTCGGCGTGATGTACTAACTACGACAGAAAAAGTGGTAAGAGGACGCAGCCCTAACCAAGAGGCAATAGACCTCTTACGGTGGCTTCATTCCGTTTTATATTGATGTAGAACTTTAAAATTTTCGTAAAAGAAAAGAAATCATGTCAGAGACATTGCATGCAAAAAGATCGTTTTCTTCTAAAAAAAATAGCTCTATTTGTTTTCCAAATAAACTAAACTTGCCGATATCATGCAAACCCCTTTCTTTTTACATTTAAAATGAAGCAATTTAACCAGACTACCCCCCCAGCGTGATTTATAGTATAGTTAGAGTTATTTAAATTGAGCATTTTTTACCGGCGCGGTGGCGGTAGACGCGACAAATTAAGTTCAAAATACGACATCGTTGCACGCCATACACACACAATATAACTGTGACAACTTTGTTATCTCGCACAATTAATTCCGAACGAACTGAAGTGAGCTACTGCACGACAACTTTGTTTGTTCGGGGAAAGATTGATGAGGATCTGGAAATCTTGCTTAGACATACATATTTAGAAAATTAGTCAAAAGAAAGTACAGTGCCGGCAAAAATCTTTACAAGGTCAATAAAACCACAAAATCTTAACATTCAATTGTTTTAATGTGGATATTTTGTTACAATTAGTATTTTGTCATGTCACCCTTACATTTTAGCACCATCTGTAGTCGTTTAGGCATGGATTCAGCAAGGTTGGTGAAGTATGTGAAGTCCATGGTTATCCACAGTGTCTTCAGCGCTTCTTTTAGATCGTTGCTGGTCGTGACTCCTGAAGCTTGTTCTTCATGAAATTCCAGGCGGTTTATATAGGATTAAGGTCAGGGAAATTACCTGGCCACTCTAAAATATTAATGTTATGGTCATTGAGAAACATGATGAATGACCCAAAAATTAAACAAATGTTTTTCCAAAACATTAATTTAATTGCTTGCTTCCATATTTACATTATTGGGAAGACAGCACAGACCTCCCCTGCCCTTGCCTCTACTGAATGCACCGCACACCATCACACTGTCAGGGTGTTTAACAGTCTTAACTGTATATTTAGGGTCATACTTTGACGCACAATCTTTGAGCCTCTCCTGATCAAAAAGTGCTCTCATCACTAAACATCACTTTCTTCCACTTTTCAGATGTCCAATCTGGTTTTTTTTTTGACAGAAGTCAAGCCTATTCTTCTTCATTGCTGCTGTGAGCAGGGGCTTCTTTGCGGCACGATGACTTGGTAGACCCAGGTCCTTCTGCAGGCGGTGACGAACTGCTCTAGTTGTAACGTTCTGGAGGAGCGTAGGGTACTTGTTTTTGAATTCAACGGCGGTTATAGAAGGATTTGACATCATTTCACGCTTCAGAAGCTTAACAGACCTTGATGAAGTCTTATTCGGTGCGCCAGAGCCTGATTTTCTCTGAAGTACCGTCCCAGGAGGCAACGACGCCGCTGACCGCTTCAGTTGATAAATTGTCTCTCTGGGCACGCCCATATCTCTGGCTACAGCAATCACTGAATCCTCCTTCTCTAACACACTGAAGGCACGGGATTTCTCTTCTATTTTAAGCTTCATCCGACCCATTGGGTGCAGTGGGACTAAAGAGGTTAGACCGCAAATTTTTTAATAAATGATAAAAACACTGGTCGCCCGGAGAAAAAAAAAAACGTCAACCTTACTATAAAAGTCCACGAGGCGAATTGAGTGTTGGCGAGATGGGAGAAGGCCGCCTGTGGTGCGCTAATACCGCATGTCATCACTAGGTTCCTCCCTCATTTTTATACTGGGAACGGCAAGTGAAATTATGACGCGGCATTTACATGTTAAGTTTTTTTTTGCCGCACAAGTGAAAAGATTTTTTTTACCGGCACTGTACATTGGTAAGTAATAGTTTCATTATAAGTAAACGAAGACCGAAGTTTAATTTACGATTTGCTGTAGAGTACAGGGATATTGTTTAAAATGAATCAACCCTCTAACAGTTTATTTGAAGACTTAAGCGAAATATTTTAAGGGTATATTTACATTCTCCGTTAGTATGAAATCTTAAGAATATTTTCTGTAAGTTTCATAAGAATCGGTTAAAAATTGGCGAAGTTATAGCAGTTTAAAGCAGCCGCTCTCTGGTCAGCCTTCGCCGACCTTGACTCGATTTTAATGAAATTTAAACTTTTTAGTCTTATAATGTAATACAAGGAGATTTTTTCAATTGTCCTTCTTAGAAGGGACAAGGCAGTCACATCTGCTATTCTAAGGTTCTATATTCGAAACGGGAGTTTATTCAGTACCGTTGTACAGTTCACTCGTAGCAGTTCACTCGTAGCAATTCCGTCGTAGAAGTTATAAGTTTATATTTTAATTGACCTTGTTAAATATAATGACAGCTATAGGAGTTCATTGTAGCCAAAATGCACATGACTACGCAGCTAAAGTGGACCTAGAACGAGTTGACCTGGCCGAGCGACAACTATTACAAAGTATAAAAGAAACTAGAATGCGTCATACAGTCCCTGGCCAAATTATTAGACGCACTGCAAGATTTCATGTAAAATATTAATTACCGAGTGATATTGTACCGTTTTATTATTTTAAATTGATTTGTTTTTTATTTTTATATTATCCAATCAATTACCTATTTATTTGACATAAATAAAACAGCATTAATTTAGAACAGCATAAGTTTATTAAGTTTTAAAGAAAAGTGAAATTAATGTTAGTAAAAGTCAATATTTAGTTGAGCCACCTTTAGCCGCTATCAAAGCTTTAATTCTGCGCGGCATGCTATCAATGCAAGATTGTACTGTCTCCTGCATTTGAGGATGATGATTCCACACATGAATAATCTTTTCTAGGAGCTGGGTTTTGTTGGTAATCACATCTTTAGCCACTTCTCTTTTCATCAGCTCCCACACATTTTCAATGGGGTTCATATTAGGGCTATTACCCGGCCAATCCAACAGAGGGATATTTTTTCTGCCAAAAAAGCTTTAACAGACCGAGCAGTGTGGCAGGGAGCTCCATCTTGCATGAAAGTGAATGGTTCCCCATTTGGAAACCATTCTCTGAGCTGCGGAATCAACCGATTTTGTAATACTTCTTTGTACTGATCTTGCCTCATTATTCCTTTGACGAACGTACAGACGTCCAGTGCCCTTGCCGCTGATGACTGACCAAATCATCACTTTGGTGGGATGTTTAAACCGTCGGGACGACACAATCAGGATGAAACTTTTCTCCATGACGACGACGCACATACTGAGCTTTATTCTGCAAAATTTCGAATGTGCTTTCGTCACTGAAGCAGACCTGTCAAAAATAGGAAAAATATATAAACTTCCATGTTTATTTGCTTTATTTAACTGAAAATGATAATAATGTATCAATTATTGATTAAATTGCTGTATCTTACCGATCTCCAGAAGTCCACATCTTTGTCTTGCCATTGTTTGGCCCACTTCAGGCGCTTTGCTTTCATTGCAGCTGTTAACTTGGGCTTCCTGGCGGGGCGACAGGCCTTAAAATCTAATTCTTTCAATTTTCTTCGAACAGTGCGCTCAGAAGCATTTACGCTAGCATCCTGGAGTTGTGATTTTATTACCTTTGTGGTAGCAAATCTGTTTTCTACACAAATTTTCTTCAAACATCTCTCTGACCGTGGAGTGAAAATTGGTTTTCTACCGCATCTTTTCTTTCTTTTCGGGCTTAATTCCTTCCCTGACTCAATTTTCTTTTTTATGCGTCGTACACTAGCTTCAGAAACCTCCAATCTTCGTGATATTTCTCGGTTTGTAAATGTTTTCGCAATCACAAGGGCCTTCCCTTCAGCTTTTTTACGTGGTGAAAGATCGCCTTTTCTACCCATAATGAAAATAGTCCAATTACTTTTTTAAAACACTGCATACAAAATAAACTAATAACTGAGTAGTATAAAACTGTTAAACAAACAATCACAGTCCATAAAGCCACAGAAACACGTCCGTGCCTGACTCGATTCCGATCGCGACTGATACAGTTTTGTACTTATTTACGTTCATGTATCACTTTGTCAACACAGTGTTGCCATATGTTAAAAATAAATACAAATATGTAGTCTACAACAATTCTTTTAAATAAAAAATCAATAATATTGTAGTTTAAATATACCATTATTGCATAAAAACTCTTAAGAAACATAAAATTATTAAAAAAAATACAGTGCGTCTAATAATTTGGCCAGGGACTGTAAACTTTACTTTAGAACCTGAATTTCGTTTTTTTAGGCAGACAAGGCTCTTTAATGGTTTCTGAAATATATTTGCAATGAAAACCCATCTTCAGGCTCCCCATTTGGGTGGCTGTAGCTCCCTAACGGGGGGGAGATAGGAGACAATTTTTATAGGAACTTCTGACCTTATTTTGGTCCAAACTACTAGATACTTCAGTTTTAACCCTATGCCTTTTTGGGACACCCTATAGAAAATAAAACCTGATTTATATATTGAATAGTTTCGCTATGCCCTTAATATGGAAGTTTTTTCTATGTTGCGTTTTTCAAAAAGTTTTTTTGACGCTTTAAAGTAGAAAAAGTTTTTTTACATTTACATTTAGGCGATGTATTGTACGTGCAAAAAGTCCGAGAGATGGCACCACCGGCGCGTATCGAGGTCATATTTAGTTAGTAGCATCTCTTGAATGAACGCACACACAAGTTTCAGCCAAATTGGTCTATTTCTTTGTGTTTGGCATTCGTGTGAATCAAGGAAGTCGAGTGATTTACAAGAAATGGACGAAAAAGAATTTCGTGTGGTGATTAAACATTACTTTATGAAAGGCAAAACGCCTCAGGAGATTAAAGAAAAGCTTGATAAACATTATGGTGACTCTGCACCTTCGATTAGAACAATTTATAAGTGGTTTCAAAATTCTCGGACTGGCCATATGGGCACAAGTGACGGTGAACGTTCTGGACGGCCTGTGGAGGTTACGACTCCAGAAATCATTGATCAAATCCATGATATGGTGATGGATGACAGAAGAGTTAAGGTGCGTGAGATTGCTAGTGCTGTGGGCATCTCGACTGAACGGGTACATAATATTTTGCATAAACATTTGGACATGAGAAAGCTATCCGCAAGATGGTTTGCAGCTGTTCCAGAAGAATCCGGAGGACTTTAAGTGTCGTTTCGTCACTGTGGATGAAACTTGGATACATTACTATACTCCTGAGACCAAACACCAATCTAAACAATGGGTTACCAAGGGGGAATCTGCACCAAAAAAGGCGAAGACCGTTCCTTCGGCCGGAAAGGTTATGGCGACTGTCTTTTGGGATTCGCAAGGGATAATCCTTATCGACTATCTGGAAAAGGGTAAAACTATTATAGGTGAGTATTATTCATCGTTATTGGACCGTTTGAAAACCGAGCTGCAAGAAAAACGCCCGCGATTGGCCCACAAGAAAGTCCTTTTCCATCACGACAACGCACCAGCACACACCTCAGCAGTTGTGGTCGCAAAATTAATGGAAATAGGATTCCAATTCGTTTCACATCCCCCCTATTCTCCAGACTTGGCTCCCTCGGACTACTATTTGTTCCCCAATTTGAAGAAACGGCTGGCGGGACAAATGAAGAGGTGATTGCAGACACTAATGGATATTTTGCAGACTTGGACAAATCCTATAATTCGGAAGGGATCAACAAACTAGAACATCGTTGGACGAAGTGTATAAGCCTAAAAGGAGACTATGTCGAAAAATAAAAAAGGTTTACCCCAAACACGTAAGTAGCTTTTATTTTTGCACGGACTTTTCAAACCAGCCTCGTAATTGCCCTGTAACTTTTCACTCACTAAAATACTCTGACGTCACAATATCATCGAAATTCGATGTTTAACGGCATTAAGCACTTCAGCAACAGTGTGTTTCGGCTATTAAATGTGGGTGGCAACTCTTAGTATCATTGGTTTGACGTCAGCACCGCTTAGTGGATTCCTACAACGTATCTAATGTCCAAAGCATGTAGCGACGTGGCTTTATGACAATACTGAATAATTGCAGACAAAAAATACGTATGTGACTTCGCCTAATCATGCTAAGATGTTCCAGAAGTCATGCACTGTCACAATGAAAGGACGACCTAACTATTATCTGATGCAAGAAACGACATTGTACAAGCATTCGGGTCGCCAGACTATTTATTTTCAGATAAACTATACTTAGTTGTATTACCAACAGATTAATTTAATTAAACAAATCATTTATTTTTAGTTTACTCTGACATAAACGATGTAAATTCATAAGGAAAAAAAATAAACAAAAATTAACACGTTTCAACCGAAACCAAATAACGAAATCAGTAAACAGCAAAAAGGTCGCGCGTAAATAAATGATTCGGCATGTTTTAATTAGTTGGGAAATTATTCAAATAATTATTAACGACACGCCGTGAACAAGTTTCGGTTATGAAAAAATATATTTCAGTTTAATTAATTAACTTAATATACCGTTTAATTAAATTTGATTATCTAATGATATAATGATTTCAGTCGAAGTAATTTATATGAACTTTGGGATGTTGAAATAGATTTAAATATACCTTAGGAATTAAAACAAGAAAAATTGGCCAAGTGCAAGTCGGACTTGCGCAAATAATGATGAGATAGGCGTAGTTTAGATACAGCAATATTATAATTTTATCCTCTCTGGGTATCAACAGGAGTATTATCCTCAGTTCTAATAAAATTGAAAAACAGACAAAAACTGTGTTTTTTTTCATTTTATTGTACAGGTCGACTAAGTAAACCGATCGGCTAGAAACTTTCTGCCTTTTTCTGAGCCTGTGGCTCTCATGTTTCCTGTGGCTCTCATGTTTCCTCAGAGAGCGTTCTTTACGAGTGGCGGTCGACAGATTTCTTTCTAACACCCTCACTATCAACGCCGGTGTGCCCCAGGGCTCCATACTGTCTCCTACTCTCTTTCTCATTTACATTAACGATCTGCTGGAAAAGACCGGGAATCCAATCTATAGCTTTGCAGATGACAGTACGCTTGTCTCTTCATTCACCTTGAACGCTCGGACATCGGCTGCTCAGGCGAATATCCGCAGACAGCAGGAGGTCGTTCAACTTAACAAAGACCTGGAAGAAATTCTATCTTGGGGTGACAGTAACCAAGTGGAATTTAACGCTACAAAAACCCAAGCGGCAGTATTTTCTAAAAAAGTTAACGTTGCTGAACCCGACATAGTTATGTCGGGGCACTCCATTCCCCTAGCATCGTCGCTCAATTTGTTGGGCGTTAGTTTGGGAGCAAATATGTCTTGGCATGAACATGTTGCAGGCATAGCAAGGAGAGCTTCTCAAAAGTTGGGAATATTATTTAGAACCAGAAAGCTTAACACCCCACAACAACTGTTAATTCTTTACAAAGCCCAAATTCGACCAACTATGGAATACTGCTCCCACGTTTGGGGCTCCGCTCCCAAACATACACTGCATTTGTTGGATTCTGTTCAGAGAAGAGCGGTCCGTCTGATTGGGGACCCGGAATTGACCGGCGGCCTTGATTCGCTGGAACATCGAAGAACGGTTGGCGACTTGAGTCTGTTCTACAAGTATTTTCATGGAAAGAGTTCGAAGGATGTAGCCCGCTTAATTCCTCCCAAAGCGGTGCATGTTAGAAATACACGTCGCGCTGGTGCTTCGCATCCGTATGAGGTTCAACTTGTTACTCCGCGTACAACGCTTTTCAAGCAATCTTTTATATGGAGAACGTCATCCCTTTGGAATAATTTGCCCGGCGCTGTGTTTCCCACCGAGTACAATTTACAGCGATTCAAGAACAACGTGAATCGCTTTTTTCCGCACTCGTGCCGCTCCTGGAGCGCTTTAGGGACTTCCCTGCAGCACGTGTGCTAGACCCATAAAAAAAAAATATATCATAGCAAAAATACCCTGAAACTTTGGTACAAAAATATTGAACCCAGTGAGCACAATTGAATTTATTATTTAAAATTCGAATTGCCCGCCATTTTATGTCATTTGGTCCAAGTCCTCGATGACCGCTTTCCGATGCCAATAAAAAAAATTTTATAGAGTCATTTTAACCGTTTTTGTTTTTACATTTGTTTATTAATCAAATAACAACAAATCCATTTTTACGTTAACGAAAATGATTTTTTTTTAAAATAAAGGCTTCGCGATTCTCTACCAAACTGACCGAAAAAGCGAATTTGTTGTTATTTGATTAATAAACGAATGTAAAAAAAAAACGGTGAAAATTACTCCGAAAAAATATGGCATCGGAAAGCTGGCGTCGAGATCTAAATTTGAAAAAAAAAGATTCATTTTGAATCAAATAGCATAAAATGGCAGGCAATTCAAATTTGAAACAAGAAATATAAATCTGCACACTGGGTTCAATATTTTCGTACCAAAATTTCAGGGTATTTTTATTTACAAAAGGCTTATTTTCTAAAAGTTTGAAACAAATCGGTTCATTTAGTCCACCTGTACAATAAAATGAAAACAAAAAAGATTTTATCAATTTTGTAGGTTATATAGACACTTGATAATATATTTTCCCTTACCCAACTAAATGAGAAAAAGACCTCAACTAACAGAAAGGTTCATTTATTGTTCGTGGATTTGACGAAAGCGTATGATACGGTCCCAATAAAAATACTATGACAAGTATTAGAGGTATCTCCAATCAACAGTACAGCAATTACCGTAATAAAACAACTTTATGATCAGTCGTACTCCAAAATAAAACTAGCCAACTCGTTCTCGAATAGCTTCCTACTGACCAAGGGTCTCAGACAGAGCTGCTGTTTATCCCCAACGCTTTTTAGAATATATCTAAATGAGACACTGAAAAGATGGAGAAGAGCATGTAGGGGAATGGGAATACAGCTCACAGACGATACAACACTTTACACATTGCACTTTGCTGATGACCAGGTTGTTATAGCACATAACAAAGAAGACCTTGAGTTTATGACGAGAAGATTGTTTGAAGAATATAAAAACTGGGGCCTGACGGTGAACTACAAAAAAACCAAATATCTTTGCATAGGACGAGAAGAAGACAACCTTACCTTAAACTCTGGCGAAGTAATTGAGACGTGAGAGGAGTACACCTATCTGGGGGAAGAGAACCAGAAATAGAAGACAGAATCAGTAAGGGAAATACGGTGAGAGGGCACCTGAACTCTATCCTTTGGTCAAGGAACGTATCCTTAGAAAAGAAACGATATATCTATGGCTCAATTTTTAAAACTATCGTACTATACGGAAGTAAGACGTGGCAATTGACCAGACGGTTGGAACAAAAGCTTCTTGCGTTGGAAATGAACTACTTCCGAAGATCAAGAAGAATATCTAAAACGGACAGAGTTAGGAATAAGCAAATACGGGAAATGATGAAACTGGAAACCACAATTATTGAAAAAATCCAACAGAAACAACTTACCTGTTATGGACAAACTAGTCCACAGATGGAGCCCAATGGAAAAACGAAGAAGAGGAAGGCCTAAAGCAAATTGGATGGGTGGTATCCAGAAGGCCATGTCAGAAAGAAACTTAAGACCGGGAGATTGGGAAGATCGGAGGGGATGGAAACTAGCAACCGGAAGGCGTAGGACGCTATAGAACCGGATATATATATATATATATATATATATATATATATATATATATATATATATATATATATATATATATATATATATATGAGGCTGGTTTTGAAAAGTCCGTGCAAAGTCCGAGAGATGGCACCACTGGCGCGTATCGAAGTCATGTTTAGTTAGTAGCATCTCTTGAATGAACGCACACCAAGTTTCAGCCATATTGGTCTATTTCTTTGTGTTTGGCATTCGTGTGAATCAAGGAAGTCGAGTGATTTTCAAGAAATGGACGAAAAAGAATTTGGTGTGGTGATTAAACATTACTTTATGAAAGGCAAAATGCCTCAGGAGACTAAAGAGAAGCTTGATAAACATTATGGTGACTCTGCACCTTCGATTAGAACAGTTTATAGGTGGTTTCAAAATTTTCGAACTGGCCATATGGGCACAAGTGACGCTGAACGTTCTGGACGGCCTGTAGAGGTTACGACTCCAGAAATCATTGATCAAATCCATGATATGGTGATGGATGACAGAAGAGTTAAGGTGCGTGAGATTGCTAGTGCTGTGGGCATCTCGACTGAACGGGTACATAATATTTTGCATAAACATTAGGACATGAGAAAGCTATCCGCAAGATGGGTGCCGCGATTGCTCACGCTTGACCAAAAACGGAATCGTGTGAAGTGTTGCAAGGATGGTTTGCAGCTGTTCCAGAAGAATCCGGAGGACTTTAAGCGTCGTTTCGTCACTGTGGATGAAACATGGATACATTACTATACTCCTGAGACCAAACAACAATCTAAACAATGGGTTACCAAGGGGGAATCTGCACCAAAAAAGGCGAAGACCGTTCCTTCGGCCGGAAAGGTTATGGCGACTGTCTCTTTTGATTCGCATGGGATAATCCTCATCGACTATCTAGAAAAGGGTAAAACTATTACAGGTGAATATTATTCATCATTATTGGACCGTTTGAAAACCGAGCTGCAAGAAAAACGCCCGCGATTGGCCCACAAAAAAGTCCTTTTCCATCACGACAACGCACCAGCACACACCTCAGCAGTTGTGGGTCGCAAAATTAATGGAAATAGGATTCCAACTCGTTTCACATCCCCCTATTCTCCAGACTTGGCTCCCTCGGACTACTATTTGTTCCCCAATTTGAAGAAATGGCTGGCGGGACAAAGATTTTATTCAAACGAGGAGGTGATTGCAGACACTAATGGATATTTTGCAGACTTGGACAAGTCCTATTATTCGGAAGGGATCAACAAACTAGAACATCGTTGGACGAAGTGTATAAGCCTAAAAGGAGACTATGTCGAAAAATAAAAAAGGTTTACCCCAAACACATAAGTAGTTTTTATTTTTGCACAGACTTTTCAAACCAGCCTCGTATATATATATATATATATATATATATATATATATATATATATATATATATATATATACATATACATATATATATATATATATATATATATATATATATATATATATATATATATATATATATATATATATATATATATATATACACTTGAGCGACTTAAAACCAACCATTCATTGTTGGAAACTTTATTACGAAAAGGTTGTTTTTTTTTTGTCTCGATCCGACTTATATAGCCGGAGTTATTCACATTTTAAGCTCAAAAAATCCGTTTTGAAAACTTAAATTGTTTATAAACAAAAGAGCACAAGTTTTTCGACGTCCACAACTCAGGACAATACTCCTGGTGGTACCCTAAAGAGGATAAAATCGAAAGATTGCTGTATCTAGACTGTGCAATTTCAAATGCTTTTTCTACTGCAGTATTTGGGTTCCGTACCGTAATTGCTTTTAAAATAATAATATAATAATAAAAATTTTTGTTACCCTGAATGAGTTTTCAACAAAGTATGTTTCCGATCTTTGTTGAAAACTTTGAAATTTTTGTTTTTTTTTATATACCAGATAAATTAGCAAATGTAATGAATTCGTGATAATTTTCGTTCAATCTCCACCTCGTGGAGAATATTCCAGAATTTTTTGATAAGTACTTTTCGAGCTAAGGGGGGACAGCGATTTTTGGTAATTTTTGAAAAATAATACGAAGAAAAGTGTGCGCAAGTATTACATTATACATATTTTTGAACTCGTGGTTTTACAAGCTTTCATTTGACACCCCACTCGAGGACCTGGTAATTTTTTTTTTCAATTCCGATTTGACTCCCCAAAACTAACCCCTTAAGAGGGGGAGGCCTGTGTAAACGAACGTTTTTCTATGATCCATTTATTGAGAAACTATAATACTTATACAAAAATAAAAAAGTACATAAAATAGAACAACTTTTTGGCTTCAAAAATAGAGCCTCAACTTTTTTAAAAAATTCAAAACGGCGGAACAGTAGCTACTCAAAACTGATTCATTGAATTTGCGCCGTACAACGCTCAGATCGCTATAGTGCATTAAAAAAAAAAATTATTAGAGTATGATTATATGCTTTGAATGAATTTAAATTTAATAAAAAAAAAAAAAAAATTGCGAATTTGGGACCCTTTTGAAAAAAATTAACCCTTTTTTAATTGTCAAAAAATAATATTTGTAATTAGCTTTTTGTAATTTTTATACATTCATCCAATGATAAATGGGTTAATGAATATCTGTATAAAATTTTAAGTGAATTCGTGAATTACTTTATGAGCTACATTGCACGGCGTGCGAAATTTTACGTTTTGAGAAAAACGCGCTCAAAGTTTTTGGTAAAGCTTCCGTCGCTTTTAATTTCTTAGCCGATGCACTTGGTCTAACTTCTTCTTGCTCAGCATATTGCATATCCTTGGACTTATTACCTGAGTAATGCCGACGGCGAGGACGACTTGCGAGGATAATTGGGTTCATTTTTATGAATTTCTCGAATCAACATTATAAACAAATGAAAAGCCCAAAACGTGAAGCGACTGAACCGGTCAGGGACGGTCTCTTTCATGACAGGATAGGTGCATTTAGAGTTCGAATTTCGATTTAAAACTTGGTGAGGACATTCCTCAGATGTTAAACTGACTTTTTATGAAAAAAAAAAAAAACGTCGTCAAAAATGTTTTTTTTACACAGGCCACCTCCCTTAAGTCAGAATTGAACTTTCAAAACTATACGGCTCTGATAGGACCATCAATTCCTATATTTGTGACAAATTTCAACTTTCTACGTTAAATAATAAGTAGACTAAAAAGTTTTTGGTCTAACACATAGATGTCACCCTTTTCAAAAAAATCCATCTGGTTTTTAGGAAGTACCAACCTTTAAACGACACGTGTCAAAATTTCATGACATTTTGAAGATTACTTTACAAGTTACAGTGGTTTTAGTGACGCTACTTTTGATATTTTCAAAATAATAGAAAAAATCTAATTTTGTGTGTTGATTAGACAATGGCTTTTGATGGCAAAAAATACTGTTCAAGCAAAGCAATGGCTTGATAAGTGGTACGGGGACTCTGCCCCTGGAAAATCACTCATAGTTTACTGGTATGCTGAATTTAAACGCGTTCGTGCAGACACAAAATAATGCCGAACGCTCTGGACGCCCAAATGAGATGGTTACACAGAAAAACATTAAAAAAATCCACAAAATTGTTTTAGAAGACCGTGAAGTGAAATTGCGTGAGATAGCTGACACCTTAACGATATCAAAACAACGTGTTGGTCCTATTTTACATGAACATTTCAGCATGGTTGTTCGAAATGGGTACCGCGTTTGCTCACAGTGGACCAAAAACAATAACGTGTTGATGATTCTGAGAGTTGCTTGGACCTCTTTAAAGCGCAATAAAAAAGGATTTTTTCAAGCGATATGTGACAATGGATGAAACATGGATCCACCACTACAGGCCTCTGTATTTTGGGATGCGCATGGAATAATTTTCATTGACTATGCTGAGAAGGGAAAAACCATCAATAGAGAATACTATACAGTAAAATCTCACAAATTAGAACCACTTTGTGCACCGGGCAGTTTCGAATTTCTGAAAAGTTCGAATTTCTGGACATTTTTTTTTTTTTACAGAAAATGATAAAATTATAATAAAACTAGTTATGTAAGCTTTATTTTAACACAAAACAGTTTTTATTTATTAACATTTAATTAATTGAACATATTAAATTCATAGAAAAACTTTTAAAAAGTTTTTTAATTATTAGGTATTTAATTGGTTTTTTAACATAAAAATCAGTAATACTTGTTTGTTTTTTTTTGATTTATTTAAACTGGATACAACTTTCACACGTATGAACACTTCACTTTGACCTTCAGTCATCAACTGACCCAAATTTGTACAAGCATATCAAATTTCACACGCATATGACCGAATTGTACACACCACGAATAACTCGGTGATTCCCCGTTTTATTTTTACTTTAATGAGTGAAAAAAAATAATTTGTAGTGAGAATACAAAAAAAAAAGTAAAAAAACTCCCAGAAATTAGAACCCCCCTGTTCTAATTTTAGAGCGTTTAATTTGGTTTTTTCGCCTATTTAGTTCAAAATCATAGAAAAAAAATATTTTCTAGTGGAAATAAAAACCAAAAAAAAAAAACACTTCCAGAAATTAGAACCACAGGTTCTAATTTCAGAGCGTCCGATACATTGAAATGGCCGGTTCTAATTTCTGGACGGTTCGAATTTGTGACGGTTCGAATTTGTGAGATTCTACTGTATAAAGTTATTGGTGCGTTTGAAGGCAGAAATCGCAAAAAACGGTCCCAAATGAACAAGAAGAAAATGCTCTTTTATCACGACAACGCACCGTGTCACAAGTCAATGGTTACGATGGCAAAATTGCGTGAGATGAAGATTCAAACTTCTCATCCACCATATTCTCCAGATTTGGCCCCCAGCGACTATTATCTATTCGCAGACCTCAAAAAAATACTCGCGGGAAAGAGATTTGCCTCCTATTTTAAAGGCAAAGACAAATCCTTCTACAAGAACGGTATAGAAATGTTAGAAAAGCGTTGACTGATTGTATCGATCTTGAAGGTGACTATATTGATTAATAAAGTCGAATTTTGTAAAAAAAAAAAAACTGTGGTTAAGTAGCCTACGTGTCATTTTAGGAAAAAAATCGGGTGTGACAGACGGACAGACACCGACGTGATCTTATAAGTGTCCCGTACGGAACACTAATTATTGCAGTTTTGTAATATGAGTAGCTAAATATGGATTAGTGTCGATTTTGTATTTCATAAAGAATGTTGACCAATATTTTTAAAGTACGTTTGTTGAAAAGTCTAAAAAAAAGACTCCAAATAATACTTATTAATTAACACCTGTACACATTGACAATCGGCCCAAATTACCATATTACCTCCAGCAGTCGCGAAAGCCGACAATGGCGATGATTGAAATTATTATTCGAGACAACAAAACGGGATAGGCCCATTAGCGATGAATAATGCATGGAGGTATAATTTGAACGAACACGAAGAAAAAAAAAATCCACCGCAATTGAGCAAAGCCACGCGGTAAATTACTGTTATAAACGATTCATTACGGGCCCGATAAAAAAATTAAAATAATGGTCTCCCAGGTACGAGTATATCTCTAATGATAGCGTTCCGCCATAAATGAACGTTAATTTTAATGTAATAGTTGTATAGTATTTAATTTTCCGAGATGTGTTCACGGTGATGTGAAAAAAATGGCTCTCGTTATACAGGGCACGTCGAAAGTATGCTTCATAGAATGAGAATTTACGTATTTAACTCACCCGATTTTGCTATGGTTAACTTTTAGATAAATTACACACTCTAGCCACAAATTGAGTTAATCTTACCTTACGGTTGGGAATTTTACACACGCAAATCCGTGTGGCATATTCTCCAAAAATAGCCTCGCCGAACTAGAGACCGCAATTTGTCCTTAATAAAAGTATCGTTCGCAGAACGGCCGGAATTCGGATTCAACTGGACTGTTTCGTCATTCGCCGACTGGTCTGAATGTTATACTGTATTTCTAGGACGATGGTTTTCCAATATATGTAAATAAGAATGTGACAGTCCATATTTTTGAAAAAATGTGCGTCAAGTCGGTTATTTACGAATTATATGGTGATGTCAACGATAGAATAAAGTTCATTATCTCATTTGTTTCGGGAATGACGAAAAAATTTATGTTGAATACAATAGTTTTAGGGAATGTTAAGGTGAATAGTTTAAAATTATTTTTGAGTATACAAGGTACTTCAAAAAAGTATGGCCGATATAACATGTTTTTTTTTTAAATGGAACATTCTATTTTCTAATTTATTTTTAAATTCTGCGTGAAATTTTATAACTTTTTTATTAATAATGTTATATACCTCAACCTAGTAGCTTTTCTAATATTTCAATTTTTTTTAAAAAAATACTAGTTTTCAGTTTTGTAAAAAATTGCCAGTAGCACCATTGTTTCTGAAGGTGGAATACTCATAATTGGTACGAGCATTCTATAAAGATGAAAAAAAAAAAAGATATATGTAAAGAAATTTGAGTTAGATGCTACAGGGTGTTTAAAATAAATGTATGCATTTCGACTGTTTTAAACTAAAAAATCTCAGGCACACCCTGTATATTATTATTTTTTCTGATAGATTTTACAAAACTTTTATTAAGTATATCATATACCTATTTCTAATAGTTTTCGATTTATTTTGAATTTTTGAATTTTTATCCTTGTTTTTAATATTACGCTATAACATCATAGTTGCCAAAACAAAACAAAAATGTAGACATTGCCAAATTTTGACATGTCTATTAAGCAAATAAAAACACTTTAATTTGTTGTAGCAAGTGACGTATAAAGGTAATAGTTATGGATTTTCCTAAAAATAAATTAATTGATATAGTTTATATACTGGGCGAGGCGGGAAAAAATTGTCTTTTGGCAGTAAGGCTTTACGGAGCGAAGTACCCTAATAGACGTATACCTAGAAAATCTTTTCAGTGCTTAATGGAACGGCTTGATGGTAGTGGAAGGGTGAATATATGAAACGGAAAGTAGTAAACCAGAAAGCTACCAATGAGGAAAAAGAAATGGAGATTTTACTTCATCTTGAAAATAATTCCCAGGTTAGCAGCCGTCAATTAGCTGACTTATCTGACACATCCGAAACTACTGCTAATCGCACTACAAGAAATTACAAGCATCATCCTTTTCATATGGAACTACACCAAGAACTTCAAGACCGTGATTTTGAATGACGAGTAAACTTTTGTACCACCATGAATGAAGCAACAGAGGCTGATACAAATTTTTATCCAAAATAATGTTTTCTGATGAAGGTACTTTTCGCAGTAATGGAGCAGTTAACAGCCATAATATGCATTATTATTCAACAGTTAATCCATTTTGGGTCCGAGAAGTTTAAAACCAAAACCATTGGTCGCTTAATGTACACAAGTAGATATGGAAAATAGGATAAGGGATGCGTGCAGGACAATAACGCCCTTTATGCTAAAGAAAGTAAAGGCAAATATAGTAAAACGACTAAACATGTGTATTCAAGTAAACGGGCATATTTTTGGACATTTATTACGTCATAATAATTAATCATTAGATAAGTTAAACTATGTCTTGAATCGCTTTTCCCGCACTCGTGCCGCTCCTGGAGCGCTTTAGGGACTTCCCTGCAGCACGTGTGCTAGACCCATAAAAAAAAAAAAAAAAAAAAAATGTTAAAATTATTATTAACTATTTGTTTATGTTTTCATAATAGCGAAAGTGTATTAAAAACAAGGGTAAAAATTGAAAAATTCAAAATAAATCGAAAAAACTATTAGAAAGAGGCAGATGACATACACTCCTAGACAAAATTAACGCAACAATATATTAAACCATACAAATCTCTATAATGAATTAATTTTAATAATTTTTTATGAACATTGGTTACACTAAAAGTTAGAAAAAACTTATTCGGATACTTTAAAGGTGAATTAGCTACCAAATTTCTCTATAAGATTCGAATTAAAATTTTTCTTAAGACCTAATAACAAAATCGTTGAAATTATGTAATAATGAAAAAAATAAACTGGGGCACTAGTAGCAAAATTAATGGTGTAACTGGGACACTAGTAGCGTGTGTTGCCTCCTCTACTTTGGATGACAGCGTTTATGCGCCTAGGCATGCTTCTAATTAAATTTTGGATAAAATCTTGCGGAATTTGCTCCCATTCTGTGATAATTGCATTTTCAAGTTCCCTCAGGTTTCTAGGTGCAGGTATATGACGTTTCAAATTTTTCTTAAGGTGATCCCATACATGTTCTATCGGATTCAGATCCGGGCTTTTTGGTGGCCATTGCATAATCGGTATATCAACTTGAGTACGTCCCTAGCCACGTGAAGTCGAGCGTTGTCTTGCATAAACAGGAAATTGGGCCCCACAAAATTACCGAAAGGCATCACATGTTCTATTACAATACTCTCAAGATAGTAGTCAGGATTCATGGATCTCGTACGGGCAGGAACTAACTCTGTGCGAGCATCAAAGCAGATACCATCCCAGAACATAACAGAGCCACCGCCGAATGGAATCCTTGCAGAGATATTGCAAGGAGCAAACCTCTCTCCTGGTCTTCGCCATACTCGCTCACGACCATCTGGATGTTTTAGACTAACCCTAGTTTCATTTGTGAAGAAAACTTGTTTCCAATCATCCACAGACCAGTTTTCGTGATTTCGAGCAAAACGTAACCTGGCAACTCTGTTCTCTCTAGTAAGCAAGGGCGTAGTGGCTGGTCTCCTACTGTTTAATCCAGCTTCATTTAACCGTCTTCTAACTGTTTTAGAAAAAATTGTGACATTGCAAACAGCTTCGAGTTCGTTTCTTATTATAGAACTAGTGACAGTCCTGTTTCTTAAAGCATATTGTCTTATAAAACGTTCATCTAGGTCGCTAGTGCATCGTTTTCGCCCTTGCCCTAGCCTTCTAGAATAAGTTCCTACTTCATTCAAGCGTCTTACCATACGACTTATTGTGGAACGATGTTTGCCTAACAAATTGGCAACATAACTCTGACAGTATCCCTCGTCCAATAAAACTGAGGCTCGCACTACCTCGTGTTCAGTTAAATTCCTTGTTCGATTCATTTTTCTAATTCTTCGGGGTCAAAAATAAAACAGTCTACCACAAAAACGTATTACTTTGAAAAAGGGAACAATTTATAACCTTACTTTTAAAGAAAATCTATGGCATTAATACAGAAAATTGTTTATCTTCTAAAAAATTCTTTAAAACTATAAATCTAAACGAATTGTTTTGATTTCTTTCATGAACAACGAAACAAAATATGCATAGCCTACTATTCAAATACTCGATAAACTTTAAAACTGACATAAGAAAAAGGTAAATTAATTTTCAGATTGTTGCGTTAATTTTGTCCAGGAGTTTACTTAATAAAAGTTGGAGGGTTTTGTAAAATCTATCAGAAAAAATAATAATATACAGAGTGTACCATTTAAAAAATTTGAGATTTTACAATTTAAAACAGTCGAAATGCATAAATTTATTTTGAACACCCTGTAGCACCTAACTCAAAGATTTTTACATATATCTTTTTTCATCTCTTTAGAACACTCGTACGAATTATGAGTATTCCACCTTCAGAAAAATGGCTCTACTGGCAATTTTTTACAAAATTGAAAACTAGTATTTTTTTAAAGAAATTGAAATATTAGAAAAACTACTAAGTTTAGGTATATAACTTTATTAATAAAAAAGTTATAAAATTTTTACGAAGAATTAAAAAAAAAATTAGAAAATAGAATGATCCATTTAAAAAAAAACATAAGTTATATTGGCCACACTTTTTTGAAGTACCCTGTATACTCAAAAATAATTTTGGACTATGCACCTTAACATTCCCTAAAACTATTGTATTTAACATTTTTTTGTCATTCCCGAAACAAATGAGATAATGAACTTTACTCTATAGTTGAGTCACCCTGTACAGCTGCTTGAGTGACGCTACTTTTAATGGGAAAAAATACAGCCAGAACCTAAAATTGGCTGGAGAAGTGTTATGGCACATCTGTTCCGTCGAAAGCAACTATATATCGATGATTTAGTGAACTTAAATGCGGTGGTACAAGCACCGATAATACACCACGTTCCGGACGTCCCAAGGAGGCGGCAGTCACTCCACAAACACAAAAAATCCACCATATTCTCCCAGTAAACCCAATACAGTAGCGAAGGTAAGCTTCAAGTTGATAACGAAATTTTGACAGCGCGTGGGTCAACGGGTCTCTCTTTCAAATGGCCGCTCAATGTTTACATTTGATCTCGGAATGTATCTTTTGGAATGTACTGTCGATCGTTCCTTGATGTGACTGCAGTTTATATGAACTTAAAGACAGAAGGAAGAGAAAGTTTGTATAAAAAGAGAATTAAAAACGTTTGTAAGTAAAGAGAATCGAAAATGTTGACAAACAATTTATATAATCACGGGGAAGGAGGTTATTGTTGTGCCGTTGACAATTGTAAAAATAATTCAAAAAGTACGCCGGGAGTGAGTTTCTTCTTCTTCCCCAAAGTTGTTGGAAGTTAAATGACTTAATTAAAAAATATCAATTGCGTAAGAAATCGGACACGCGTAAATTGAGTAATTGTGAGAATCTATTTCTCTTATGACATTTTTAGTGTTCCGTACGGAATACTTATAAGATGACTTCAATGTCTGTCCGTCTGTCTGTCTGTCACACCCGATTTTCTGCGAAACTATTTGTCAGAAAGTTGAAATTTGGTAATAATATAGGAATTGATGGCCTCATCAAAGCCGTGTACTTTTGAAAGTCAAATTTTGACTTAAGGAGTTAGTTTTGGGGGTGAAATTGGAAGTGAAAAAAAAAATTTTTTAGTAGGTCATCGAGTATGGTGTCAAATGAAAGCTTGTGAAAACACGAGTAAAAAATATACATATAATGTAATATTTGCGCGCACTTTTCTTCATATTATTTTTAAAAAAATCGTGAAAAATCGTTGTCCACCCGCCTTATCTCGAAAAGTACTGATCAAAAAATTTTGAAAAAATTCTGGGATATTCTCCAGGGGGTGTAAATTGAACTAAAATTATCACGAGTGCATTACCTTTAATAATTTATCTGGTATATAAAAAAAACAAAAATTTCAAGGTCATCAATTTTCAGTAAAGATTGGAAACAAACTTTGTTGAAAACTCATTTGGGGCGTGTTTTGTGAAGTCACTGATCATTTTATACCACCGTAACAACATTTTTTATTTTATAAGCAATCAACGTACGGAACACTAATTGTGCAAGTTCAACCTGCATTTGACCGGTTATTTTTGGTTATAGAGTAAAGATTTGGCTTGCAGCAGTCAAACGCATCATCATTTGCCCAACTGAAAATTTATGCAAAAATTATAAAATGTGCGCGTCACGTTTTCCTCAGAAAATGTTTAACAATGATTTATTCGACTATGAGTATTCAGACGTTAATATAGGATCAGAAATGGGAACTTCAGATGTGGATATTGAGCATGTAGATTAATTATTAATTGACATTGATACTGGAGTTCCTGCAAATGAATTTCCTATTGAAACATGCCATGAAGCGATGAATAAAGTGCAAAATCCTTATAAGAGTACGATTTTATTGTAGCTACAATGAAGCCCAATCAAACCCAGAAACATTCAATTTGTATTCGGACATAAAATTCCTTGCTAAATTCAAATACGTATTTAAAAATTTGGGTTCCAATTTAAGTTTTCACTTTTAGGCCTTATAGGGTCCCAATAAAGAGTTGGGCCTAAAATCTGATATGCCTATTCAATTCTCTGGAGAAAATACTGAAATTTTTATCTGCAACATTTTTCTGAAAATGCCTTCCTGTCAAGTGTTTCACTTGTATGCATATGTTTTCTAACAAAGCGCTCCATTCTTTTTGTTTTTTTAGTGTTCCGTACGGAACACTTATAAGATGACTTCGGTGTCTGTCTGTCTGTCACATCCGATTTTCTCCGAAACTATTTGTCATAGAAAGTTGAAATTTGGTAATAATATAGGAATTGATGGCCTCATCAGAGCCATGTAGTTTTGAAAGTCAAATTTTGACCTAAGGGATTAATTTTGGGGGGTGAAATCGAAAGTGAAAAAACAATTTTTTTAGTAAGTCATCGAGTGTGGTGTCAAATGAAAGTTTGTGAAAACACGAGTAAAAAATATATACGTAATGTAATACTTGCGCACACTTTTCTTTGTATTATTTTTAAAAAATCGTGAAAAGTCGCTGCCCCCCCACCTTATCTCGAAAATTAGTGATTAAACAATTTTGAAAAAATTCTGGAATATTCTCCACCGGGTGTAGATTGAACGAAAATTATCACGAGTGCATTACCTTTAATAATTTATCTGGTATATAAAAAAAACAAAAATTTCAAGGTCATCAATTTTCAGAAAAGATTGGAAACAAACTTTGTTGGAAACTCATTTGGGATGTGTTTTGTGAAGTCACTGATCATTTTATACCTCAGTAACAACATTTTTTATTTTAAAAGCAATCACCGTAAGGAACACTAATTGTGCAAGTTCAACTTGCACTTGACCGTTATTTTTATATATTACTCATGCATCGTTAACTTGACATTTTATTAACTCAAAAAATTTCATATATTTGTATAATATTTATGGTTTTGAATGATAAAACTTTGTACAGTAACATTATTTCGATTGAAAATCTCCTGCTGGTCCCCTTTTTAACACCCCAGACTGCCATGTGACGTCTTGAAAACTGAAATCTGATTTTCTTATACGGTTACCCCTGAGTTTCACTACTGAATTGGGTTTACTGTGATATTGTTCTTAAAAACCGCAAAATGAAAGTGAGAAAGATAGCTGACATCGTGAAGATATGACAAAACGCGTCAGACATATTTCATATCAAGATACGAAAAATTGTGGAATAGTACTGATCGACTATCTTGAGAAGGGGCGAACAATCACCGGAGACTATTGCGTTGCTTTACTGGACCGTTTCAATGCTGAAATCAAGAAAGAAAGGCCGTATTTAGCGAAGAAAAAAGTGTGTCACTACGATAATGCAACAGCTCCCGACTCCATAAAACTGATGGTGAAATTGGAACAATTGGGCTATGAGTTGCTTCCTCATCCGCCGTATTCACCAGATCTTACCCCCAGCGATTATTAACTCTTTTCAAATTTGAAAATGTCGGTGTAGGGAAAGAGATTTGTCTCAGATGACGGAAACTTGTTGAAATACAAAAGCTATTTTCGCAAAAACATTGTTTTATCTTCAAAATTCTCGGGACTTTTCACCCCATGAAGTAATAACCGAATTCGCGATTATCCTTGATAGAGGGTGACACTACCAACTAGCCCTGGTTTTCACCTATCTAGCAACGCCACTGGCCACTGTCAATTATAATCTTGTCTTGGATATTCACACCTCGAGGTGCTAAACGCTGTAAAAACGTTATTTTTACATCATGGCTTTTATTTTAGGAGGTGTTAAAAACCATTAAAGATTAATAAATTTACTCAATCGATTTAGAAATATTTACCAAACGAATTACCCACCCAAATAAAATAATTTACCGCATAAAATCCCAGGAAAAATAAATTTCGTGGCAGGTTTGTTTGACAAGCCGCCAAAGAGAAATATATATAACCGGCTAATAAAAATAATCTGAGATTATAAAAACAAATTCTTGGGTAATATTTTTTGAAATTAGTTTTTCCTGGTAAGTTAAATTTTGTATGTGGTATTAAATTGGGCTTGTGATTAGCACGTCGATAGACATATTAGAAAAATAAAACGTTTTGGTTAGTTTTCGGGTAAAATCAGAAGATAACAAGAAATATTGAATTTCGTAGCGGATTTCTCTTATCTTTTTTTAGTGTTCCGTACGGAACACTTATAAGATCACTTCGGTATCTGTTCGTCTGCCTGTCCATCTGTCACACTAGATTTTCTCCGAAAGTATTTGATATATTTGATATTAAAGGGTTCGTTTTGGGGGGTGAAATCGGAAGTGAAAAAAAGAATTTACCAGATCATCGAGTGAGGTTTCAAATGAAAGCTTATGAAAACATGAGTTCAAAAATAAATATAATATAAGACTTGCGCAAACATTTCTTTGTATTATTTTTAAAAATTGCCAAAAATCCCCTTTATCTTGAAAAGGACTGATCAAAAAATTTTGAAAAAATCTGGAATATTCTCCCCGGGGTGTAGATTGAACGAAAATTATAATTACCATTAATAATTTATCCGATTTAAAAAAAAAAAGAAAAAAATTTCAAGGTCATCAGTTTTCAACAAAGATCGGAAACAAACTTAAAAAAAAAAAAAAAAACGGTCAAGTGCAAGTTGAACTTGCACAATTAGTGTTCGGTACGTTAATTGCTTTTAAAATAAAAAATATTTTGTTACGGTGCTATAAAATGATCAGTGACTTCACAAAACACACCCCAAATGAGTTTTCAACAAAGTTTGTTTCCAGTCTTTACTGAAAACTGATGACCTTGAAATTTTTGTTTTTTTTTATAAACCAGATAAATTATGAAAGGTAATGCACTCGTGATAATTTTCGTTCAATCTATACCCCATGGAGAATATTCCAGAATTTTTTCAAAATTTTTTGATCAGTACTTTTCGAGATAAGGTAGAGGGACAGCGATTGTTCGCGATTTTTTAAAAATAATACAAAGAAAAGTGTGCGCAAGTATTACATTATATATATATTTTTTACTCGTGTTTTTACAAGCTTTCATTTGACACCACACTCGATGACCTAGTAAAAAAATTTTTTTTTCACTTCCGATTTCACCCCTCCCAAACTAACCCCTTAAGTCAAAATTTAACTTTCAAAACTATATGGCTCTGATGAGGCCATCAATTCCTATATTAGTACAAAATTTCAACTTTCTATGTCAAATAGTTTTCGGAGAAAATCGGGTGTGACAGACAGACACCGAAGTGATCTTATAAGTGTTCCGTACGGAACACTAAAAACAAATTTTTATAAAATAGTGGATTACGTAGATTCCAATTTTTAATTTTAATGCGTCGCCATTGACACACAAGCGAGATGAAGAGAGATGACATAAAAATCGAGGAAATGTTAACGCCAATACCTGCTGTTTCCGTCTGAAGACTTGCTGTAAAAATAAATGTTTTTTTCGTGCAACTCTGCAAACTGGTACCGTAAAAAGGCTCCTAATCGGTCGCGATGTTGCTGAAGATTAGTGACAAATAATTTTTGTTACAGATTGCTTAATTTAACAAAATGATATTTTTATGCTGTGTAAGACAGATTTAATTTCTAACCTATGTCTAATGTCTTTCATGCATGTTTACTATGAAATTTGTAATTGTTAAGAAGAAACGAATTATTTATTACTTCTATTAAACCATAGAAACAATGAAATAGTAAACTGATTGCATTAGTAAAATAGAAGTAGGTAATGATAAGTCATTTTGAATTCGCCGACAGATAGTTAGGAATGTGATGTTATTGGATTAAGAGTTTGAGACATATTTTAAGTTAGTTTTACGTATTACTATATACAGTCCCTAGCCAAATTATTAGACGCACTCTATTTTTTTTTTAGTAATTTTATGTTTCTTAAGAGTTTTTATGCAATAATGGTATATTTAAACTACAATATTATTGATTTTTATTTAAAAGAATTGTTGTAGACTACATATTTGTATTTATTTTTAACATATGGCAACACTGTGTTGACAAAGTGATACATGAACGTAAATAAGTACAAACCTGTATCAGTCGCGATCGGAATCGAGTCAGGTACGGACGTGTTTCTGTGGCTTTATGGACTGTGATTGTTTGTTTAACAGTTTTATACTACTCAGTTATTAGTTTATTTTGTATGCAGTGTTTTAAAAAAGTAATTGGACTATTTTCATTATGGGTAGAAAAGGCGATCTTTCACCACGTAAAAAAGCTGAAGTGAAGGCCCTTGTGATTGCGAAAACATTTACAAACCGAGAAATATCACGAAGATTGGAGGTTTCTGAAGCTAGTGTACGACGCATAAAAAAGAAAATTTAGTCAGGGAAGGAATTAAGCCCGAAAAGAAAGAAAAGATGCGGTAGAAAACCAATTTTCACTCCACGGTCAGAGAGATGTTTGAAGAAAATTTGTGTAGAAAACAGATTTGCTACCACAAGGTAATAAAATCACAACTCCAGGATGCTAGCGTAAATGCTTCTGAGCGCACTGTTCGAAGAAAATTGAAAGAATTAGATTTTAAGGCCTGTCGCCCCGCCAGGAAGCCCAAGTTAACAGCTGCAATGAAAGCAAAGCGCCTGAAGTGGGCCAAACAATGGCAAGACAAAGATGTGGACTTCTGGAGATCGGTAAGATACAGCAATTTAATCAATAATTGATACATTATTATCATTTTCAGTTAAATAAAGCAAATAAACATGGAAGTTTATATATTTTTTCCTATTTTTGACAGGTCTGCTTCAGTGACGAAAGCACATTCGAAATTTTGCAGAATAAAGCTCAGTATGTGCGTCGTCGTCATGGAGAAAAGTTTCATCCTGATTGTGTCGTCCCGACGGTTAAACATCCCACCAAAGTGATGATTTTGTTAGTCATCAGCGGCAAGGGCACTGGACGTCTGTACGTCGTCAAAGGAATAATGAGGCAAGATCAGTACAAAGAAGTATTACAAAATCGGTTGATTCCGCAGCTCAGAGAATGGTTTCCAAAAGGGGGAACCATTCACTTTCATGCAAGATGGAGCTCCCTGCCACACTGCTCGGTCTGTTAAAGCTTTTTTGGCAGAAAAAAAATATCCCTCTGTTGGATTGGCCCCATTGAAAATGTGTGGGAGCTGATGAAAAGAGAAGTGGCTAAAGATGTGATTACCAACAAAACCCAGCTCCTAGAAAAGATTATTCATGTGTGGAATCATCATCCTCAAATGCAGGAGACAGTACAATCTTGCATTGATAGCATGCCGCGCAGAATTAAAGCTTTGATAGCGGCTAAAGGTGGCTCAACTAAATATTGACTTTTACTAACATTAATTTCACTTTTCTTTTAAAACTTAATAAACTTATGCTTTTCTCAATTAATGCTGTTTTATTTATGTCAAATAAATAGGTAATTGATTGGATAATATAAAAATAAAAAACAAATCAATTTAAAATAATAAAACGGTACAATATCACTCGGTAATTAATATTTTACATGAAATTTTGCAGTGCGTCTAATAATTTGGCCAGGGACTGTATATACATATATATATATATATATATATATATATATATATATATATATATATATATATATATATATATATATATTTATTTATTAATTTAAGAACCTACTCATTCAATAAGTAATTATTGTATTTTTAACAACTGACATAAAATCATTCGGAAATGGCAACGAGTTTATTTTAACTCGATATTTGCGAACTCTAGTTACGAGAAGACGAAACTTGTAAAACGTAATTGTTAAATAACAAAACAGATTTATAAATAAAAAAAATACGCGAATAATCAAAAAAAAAACTAATCCTGACAGCACGAACAAATAAGACACAAGTATCCAGCTAATATGGAAATCATTTTTTTGACATCTGATTTGTCAGTCATCTATTAACTTTTTTTTTTAATCTGTTAAGCAGCAGTACTAACAACACTTTAATTGCCACACAAAAAATATAACTAATTTTCTTATGTAATAAAAAACCCTGGAACCCAACCGACCTAATAATTATTAATCTTCGGTTTTTTAATGTTGTTATTACGTTAATCTCTAGATCAAATCTTAGATAAACTCGAGTTTGTTAATTAGTAAGCTCAAGTCACTTAATTCTCTAATTAAAAATAGACAAATTGAATGCTCCTGGTGTAACTTTAATGAAATATGGTAGGGCTATGGCCGTTGCAGCGTGAAACGTACATCTTGAGTATAAGATATAAACTTAATTAAAAGTTTACGACACATACCACATACATTATAATACACTTTTTGATATGGCGGCATTTTAATTGCTAGTTAGATAAGATAGAAAAATACCCGTATAATAATGCTGCTGAAAACTAGTGAAACAGTACAAAAAAACTGCTCGGAAAGTAATAGCATAGGAAATGTAGCTATCGCTACAGAAAGACAAACACATACTAGTATACATAAGGTGAAAAGTCCTGAGATTTTTCGAGAAATGGCAAAACAAACAAAAAAAAATATATGATTTTCAATTAGTGTCAACTCTAAGAAGATTCGTATAAAATTTTCATGACATTTTGTCTATTAGTTTGCGCGTTATATGGTAGTTGTCTGAGGGACGTTCCTTTGGATTTTTGGAAAACGATCGATGGAACAAAAAGAATTTTGTGTGTTGATTAAAAATTGCTTTTTGACGGGAAAAAAACACAGCCAGAACTCAAGAATGGCTTGAGAAGTGTTATGGTACATCTGCTCCGTCGAAAGCAACTATATGTTAATAGTTTAGTAAACTTAAATGCGGTCGTACAGGCACCGAAAATGTACCACCTTCTGAACACAAAAAATCCTCTATATTGTTCTGAATGACGGTAAAGGGAAAGTAAAAGAGATAGCTCCCTGACATCGTGAAGATAAAGGGTGTCCCAAAATTCACGCAAGAATTGAATTTGGCGCTATTTGTAGGGTAAACTGTTGCCAACAAAACAAAAAACACAGCGGGACAGCTGACTATTCAGGGTTATTAAAAATGGAGCGCTACACGAAAGAACAACATGTTGTCATTGTTGAGCAATATTTTAAAAATAATGAAAGTTTGGCAGCTACAGTTCGGAATTTTCGTACAAAATATGGTCGGAATAGTGATTTAACCTCATCAACTGTAAAGAGATTAATCGAAAAATGCAGGAAGACTGGATGAATTAGTGATCTTAAACGCTCTGGCCGTCCTTCAACAAGTCGTTCGACACAAAACATTGAAGCAGTTCGTGATAGTGTTGCTGAGATTCCAGGAACATTAATTCGGCACCGTGGACAAGAATTGGACATTTCGAAAAGCTCTCTACAGCGTATTCTCACGAAAGATTTGCATCTTCATGCTTACAAAGTTCAACTGACTCAAGAACTGAAGCCTACTAACCACGCATAACGAAGAAAGTTTGTTGAATGGATTATGGAACAAGTGGAGACTGATTTTTCGAAGAAAATCATCTTCAGCGATCTTGATGGCTTCGTTAATCGACAAGATTATCGCATTTGGGGTTCAGACAATCCACACGTGACTGTTGCGAAACAAATGCATCCACAACGTGTCACTGTTTGGTGCGGATTTTGGGCTGGAGGCATCATCGGCCATTCTTCTTCGAAAATGCGGTTGGCCAGGTGATCGTTATATGATAATGCACTATTTTGTGCCTAAATTGCAAGGTATGGATATGGACGACATGTAGTTTCAACAAGATGGTGCCACATGCCATACAGCCCAGAAACAATTCAATTACTGCATGAGACATTTTCTGGTCGTGTAATATCCCATTTTGGTGATCAGAATTGGCCGCACAGATCATGCGATTTAACGCCGTTGGATTTTTTCTTTGGGGTTTTTTAAAGTCTAAGGTTTAAGCCAACAAGCCCACGACCACCCACGACTTGAAGGAGAAAATTAAGCGCTGTATCAACGAAATTCAGCCACATTTATGCAAAACGGTCATGAAAAATCTCGACAAAAGAGTGCGTATGTCCTAGTAAAGCCGTGGAGGCCATTTACCCGATATGTTATTCCATACATAACCCTATACTGTATAGTTTATCAATCAATAAAAAAATTACAATTTTTAATTAAAAACCTGTGTTTTCTATCAAAATTACTTCTTGCGTGAATTTTGGGACACCCTTTATTAACAGAACGCGTGAGACATATTTTGCATGAATATTTGTATATGAAAAACTATGTGCCAGGTGGGTGCCGAGCACTTTCACGAATGATCAAAATTAGTAACGTGTCCAAAGGACTTTTTGCATCCACTCGTAACAATAAACGAAATATGAATCCACTATTACATGTACAGTCCAATAGGCAATCCGCAGAGTGGCTGGAACCGCATGAAAGCCGATCGAAACGTCCAAACACATAAACATTAGCTGGAAAGGTTCTGGTAAGTATTTTTTGGGATGTGCATGGAATAATACTAATCGACTGTCTTGAGGGGCAAACAATCTATCGCTCTTGAAGGAACCCAAGTTTAAAAATAAAATCGATTTTTGGCTAAAGTCTAGTGAATTTTGACTTCATATAGTAGAACAAAACGACGCCGCGAAACGAAGCCAGCTGGCTACTCTCGGATCGCTAAAATGTATCTCGTCCAGTTTCTCAGAGACATCGTGCACTTTTCCCTATTATAGTTACATATAATACAGTTTCTACTTGAGCAGCATCTCTGAAAAACTCGACGAGGCCCAATTAAACGATCTCAAGGCGGCCAGCCGGCTTCGTTTTGATGCAACATTTGGTCGACCTATTTGTCTTTCTGTAGCGACAGTCATATTTTCTGTGGTAATAGTTTTCTACACGAACGAACAAAAAGAATTACTTGAAAAAAAAAAATGTTAAAGGCTACACACAAAAGTAATGATAGTGGCACACACACACACACACACCTAAAATAGTTTTTTTGTCGGCCGAGCCCCTAAGTCATAATAGCTACATAAAATAATATTAATTACAATACGGCTGTCATTAGGAAAATTTATAGCATAGATTATTGTTTAAGGTTTTTTTTATCGATTATAATGTATTGGTAATAACAGTCATTTAATGGCTTTACGAGAGTCATTAAAAATTTATTTTCTAATTGGTCTTTTCACGGCATTATAGTCATAGGTGTACACATTTAATTTCTTACGAACGGTTATTAACCACAAATTATTATTGACTTGAGAGAAAGATGTCAATAACATTAAATATAACGCGGTAAATACAAATACACACTGATAATATATGTACTTTGTAATTTCTTATTCTTCCTTTTACAGCTTTCAACCATCGGCCACGCCTCGATTAATAAACTTCACTTATTTATATAATACTAATATTAATTATAGGTACGAGGGTTGTATGATAAGTCCCTGGCCCCGGCCAGAGATGGCGCTACTACTATTTAAAAAACAATATTTTTCGTAAACAAAACCTTTCACAAGAATCCTGTCAAATGTTCGAGTCGCTGCGTGAATTAGTTTGTGAGTGGCGACCATTTAAATAGAACAACTTTTGTGATTTTATAACAATGAAAAAATTAAATATCGAGCAGTGATGAAATATTTGTTTCTGAAAAAGAAAACAAATGGTGAGCTAAAAATATAACTGAGCGAAGTTTATGGGGACTCTGCACCTTCGTTATAAAACCATAAATTATTGGACAGCTGAATTTAAACGCGGACGTACAAGCATTTTTGAAGAAAAACGTGCAGGTCGTTCACAGGTCAGCATCATCATCATCAGCATATATCAGCCCTTAGGGTCCACTGCTAATCTTGGGCTTTTTCGATCCAGTTTCCCGCTACTCTTCTCAGATCATTTGTCCCTCTGGTGGGAGGTCTTCCTCTATTCCCACACGTTTCTTGTTTAGGTCACCATTCCAACACCTTCCTAGTCCATCTGTCTAGATGACCGGCCCAATTCCATTTCAAAGATAGACCTTTCTCAACGGCATCTCTCACTCTCGTTCGGATCCTAATTTCTTTATTTGGGACTTTATCTCGAAGAGACAAACTCAATTATCATATTTATTGTCTTCTTTGTCAAAGTTAGGGTTTCTGCTCCATAAGTAAGCACAGGTAATACGCACTGGTTAAAGATCTTTTGTTTAAGGCAAATAGGTATGTCTGATTTCAGCGTTTCTCGCATTATCAAATGCAGCCCAAGCTAGAGTAACCCTCCGTTGTAGTTCATGAGTCTGATTATCTCTGCCCAACTTAATTTCATGTCCCAAATATTTATATATTATGACTTGCTCGCTGTTTAACCCGTTGTCTTGGTAAAAACTAGATTTGTCATAAACTGGGTCTTCAAAAAATTTATCTTTAGGCCAATTTTATAGGACTGTTCTTTTAAGGTGTTAAGGTGTGATTCGCATGATCTGCGCGATCTGTTAACAGGTCTATATCATCGGCTAATTATGAAGTTATTCAGAATTTCTCCCTTTATATTTATGCCCATATTGCTCCAATTCAGATTTTTAAACATGTGTTCCAGAAGGGTGATAAACAACTTTGAGGAAATAGTGTCCCCGTGACGTACACATCTTTCGACTTGGAATTTGTTTGTTTCCCTATGTAATCGAACTGTTGATGTTGCCTGACAGAAGATATGTCTTAGGATTTCGATGTACCTTGAATCTATACGGCATTCAGCAAACATTGACACAATAGCCTGCTCGAAATCCAGCTTGATCGGGTGTTTGCTAGAAGTGTAGCTTTAAGGTCAAACGTTTTGTCAGTATTTTTGTGAACATCTTATAAACATGGGAATGGATGCTTATAGGACGGTAGTTCGACAGATCTGTTGAATCGCTTTTTTTATAGAGGAGAATGATAATAGCGTTGTTCCACTGTGTTGATGTTATAGACTTAGTCACAGTCACGCGTCACCACATCAGAAATGATTGAAAAAATCCACGATATAGTGATAAATGACCGGAGAGTCAAAGTGCGTGAAATTGCCGAGATGTAGGCAACTCAATTGAACGGGTGCAGAACATTGTAATAACTCATTTGAACATGAAAAATCTTTCCGTAAGATGGGTGCCGCGATTGCTCACAACCGACAGTAAACATGCACGTGTGTCAACTTCAAAAGAATGTTTGGCGATGTTAAAACGCATTCGGAATGATTTTTCGTGTCGATTCATCACAGCACACCAGAGACCAGATAACAGTCGAAACTGTAGGTTTTCTGTGGAAAACCGGTAGTGATGTCAAGTATTTCCGAGTATTTAGGATACCCGATATTTCTTAAAAAAGTACCCGTTACATTGTACCCCGTACAAAGTACCGATCTCGTTATGTAGTTGCCAATATATCTACCTGCACATGTGGTGGCTGGCCAGATTATCTCTCAATCTCAAATCAAATCAAGTAAATAAACTGATTTTTTTCAACTGTAATCAGTTTTTGTTGAGTGTTAAGAAATGAAAAATAGCGTAAAAATTCCCGTTGCTATAAAGTTTATTTTTGTTGTAATATTCATTTACTTATTTTCATTGTTTTTAAGTATTGAGAGTATATAGGCACTTTTACAATTTTCTGTATTATATTTGTGTATTATATTAATAAAATATTTGTTATTTTAAATTAAAACCTTTCCTAAAGCTCGAAAATAAATATTTTCAAAATTCCTGATTTATTCTTTACGTATTTATTATTGTGTCGAATTAATTTGTAAATAACAAAAATATTTAAATTCAATATTCATAAACGAAAAATGTGAACTTATATTTCATATATCTATTTAATAAAATATTTCATGCACGATGTGCAAATTTTGCTTGCATTCCTAATTGTGCGCGCTCCGTTTGTATTTATCATCCAGTTTAATTTCGGGTATATGTATGTATGTATAATTTATAATTGTTTACGCGCACTCATTCTTGTCAATCATTACCATTGCTACCAGTGACAGCGCTGAATTCTTTAAACAATTACTTTATTAATTCTTGTCCAGATGTTGATGGTAGTGGGACAGTCGACTCATTCCCTATAGCAGGGTGTCAGCGGACAACATTCTTAGAACCAAATAGCATCGAAGATGTTTAGATACATAAAAAATTTGAAAAACAAAAATCTGTAGAGGAAGACCAGGTGTCTGTTTCGCTTTTGAAGGAAACGGCAGATATTATATCTATACCCTCGGAACATATTATTAACGTTATGTTTTCGACAGGAATTTTCCAAGACCAATTAAAGCTTGCACATATAAAAGCCATATATAAAAAAAAGGTGATCGACCTGAAGAAAAAAATTATTAGCCGGTATTACTACTGTCAAATATAAACAAAATTTTTGAAAAAATATTGTACTCCAGGTTGATATCCTTTATTGAACAAAACAATATCCTGGCCGATCAGCAGAATGGTTTCAATCGACATAAATCGACTATTAGAGCTATTTATCAAGCCATGACAGCGATTCCTAATTCTTTAAAGGATGATAGGGTGACTGTGGCCATGCTTCTCGATTTGTCAAAAGCATTTGACTCGGTAAATCACACTCAATACTTTGCTTAAAACTAGAGAAGTATGGAATTAGAGGTGTAGCTCTTCAGCTCATAAAATCGTATTTAAAAAACAGAACACAATGTATTATTAAAGCAGACCCTTGTGGAAAGCTTGCTTGCTCAGAGAAGGTCATAATAAAAAAGGGTGTACCTCAAGGTTCAATTTTAGGACCCCTGCTATACATATATTGGATACTAATGAATTGCCTAAGGTGTCGCATGAATATATGGTGCTGTATGCCGATGACACTATCCTTATCTTTTACTTCAAAAAATGGTTAATACACTAGACCTATTAAGGCAATATTTTACAGACCATTCTATTTCTCACAGAAGTAATGAACAGTAACATATGACAACATTGATGTAGTTTCGGGGAATGAGATTTTATTTCTTCGAGTAATTGTGGACAGGAGACTTGACTGGAGGTTTCATGTCAGTGCTTTGGCAAATAATATGGCTAAGTATTGTTATAATAATAATAATAGCTTTATTACCCAACAGTTTCCCATTAATAGGGTAAATATTTAGACATTTACATATTCAATGACAGTCTGTAGTAATTGCTTCTTAGTACAACAGTATATATCACAAACACTACAAATATGATTAAAATTAGTACACATTACATGAATAGGTGAATTCAATAACAAATTAGTATTAGGTCTGTCACATCTAAAAAACATACTTGATCGTGAGTGTATCCGTGGCACATTGATGTTAATACGAGACAGTATATCCGTGCAATCAATCATATTGTGCAATACTTTATATAGGAATAATATTGAGGCACAAACTCTCCTGATTCCCAGGCTAAGAATATTTGTCTGTTCACACAAATAATCGCTGCTGATTCCCCGTTCAGGATACATTCCATTAATCTTAAACAACAGAAATTTCAGAAATCTCCTCTGCACTTTTTCAAGTGAAACTCTATGCACCTCGTACATTGGACTCCAGACAATACTTGCATATTCCAGTTTCGAGCGAACAAAGCATAAATACAAAATCTTCAGTGATGCAATATTAGTGAAACCTCTACAATTCCTAATGATGAACCCGTAAGACTTCATTGCTTCAGAAACTTTCAATGCTATATGCTGAGCAAATGTTAGTTTTGCATCAAAAATAACTCCCAAATCCTTAGCTGTGCTACACCTACTTAAAATATGGTCTTGAATTCTATATTGAAACTTTATTGACGCTACCCTCCTAGTATATGTTAGAACTTTGCATTTTTGAGCATTTAGATGTAGTTTGTTGTCACAACACCAAGAATGCACGAAATTCAACTGGCTTTGTAGATAGGAACAATCCTCAGTTTTTTCTATTGGCATAAACATTTTTAAATCATCAGCATAAATTAGCCTGTTACATTTTAAATCCTCGCAAAGGTCATTTATGAACATAATGAAGAGCAAGGGTCCCAAATTTGAACCTTGTGGAACGCCGGAGGTAGCCACAAATCTTTCTGATTTGAATTCTTTGTAGGCTACAAACTGAGTTCGATTAAACAAGTAAGAACTTATAAGAGCCCTATGCGCTAAGAGTCATTTTAGATTAAATTGGTGAGGACGCAGCACTGTCTTCTTATTACGCCTACATTGATTCTCATATGAGATATGGAATCATCTTTTGGGGAATCTCTGTGAAACAAACAGAATTTTGGTTTTGCAAGAGAGTACTATACAGAATGAAGGCAAGGGATAGTTGTAAAAATGTATTCATTTCAAAAAGGATTTTTACTGTAATAAGTCTGTATATATATGAAGCAGTGTTATTTGTTCATAATAATAAAAACCTATTTCAAGAATGCATAAGAGTTCACGAACATAACGCTAGATTAAAAAACGATTTAAAACCATATAAAAGTAAATATTCCTATATACAAAAGAATGTACATTTTGTATTCTAAGATTGTACAATGGTTTTCCAAATCATGTTAAGGACGAACTAGCTGAAACTAGTAATTAAGAATTATTTAGTTCGTAAGGCGTTTTAGAGTTTGGAGGAGTTCTTTGCAGATGAATCACGGCTATTTTTTGGGTGTAACTAGAACATTTGATGGAATGCAATATTTGTTAGTTTAAGACCTTTTGACATTGTTCCGCGCTCTTATATGGAGCTTTGTAATTTACAAAGAATAAATAAAAATATTATCTATCTATCTATCTACCGAATGTACCGAAACCGAACGCCTACCGATGAAGACGAGATATATTTCATGGAGAAGAGTAGGTATCTACCGCTATCGGTATGGCATTGGCAGTCTTAGTTTGTGTGTAGATACCTTGTACCGGGTACATTTATTGTCTACTACCCGGTACTTCGGATCCGGACGAGCAATGAGTACTTTGTAACCGGTAGTTACAATATTGAGATCTCTACGAACCGGCGCCAAAGAAGGCGAAGACAACTTTATCGGCAACAAAGTCATGGTCACAGTGTTTTGGGATGTACGCGGCATAATTCATGTCGATTACCTTGAAAAGGACGACTAATGGAGAGTATTACGTCAACTTATTGGATCGTTTCAACAATACTGCGAGAGAAAAACGGCCGCATTTGGCGAAGAAAAAATTCTTTTTCCTCAAGATAATGCACGCGTGCATACTTGTGTCATCACTGTGGCAAAATTCCATGAGATAGGATACAAATTGCTTCCGCATCCACCAAAATCGCCAGACTTAGCCCACAGCAATTATGTCCTATTTCCGAATATGAAAAAATGGCTCGGCGAAAAAAAATTTAGCTCAAACGATGAGGGTGATAGCTGAAACAAACGTTTATTTTCAAGGGTTGGAGAAATCGTATTTTTTCAGATGGAATACCAAAGATAAAAAAAAAACGTTGGGCTAAATGTATCGAGCTAAAAGGAGACTATGTTAAAAAGTAAAACAAATTTTACACATAAAAATGTTTTTTTTTTTGTCAAGACCAGGTACTTATCATACAACCCTTGTATGCAGTTAGTTGGTACTTGACTTTAGCTTAATTTGATTTAAAACCAAATCAAACAGCTTAAAAATCAAGTCGTAAATTTCAATATCGTGAAACAATGGTAACCAACGCAGTATTAGTTAATAGTTAATACACCAATATTATCTAAAATACAGCCCATATGTTCAAATTATCACCAAATTTAAAGTGTTTATATTTTTTACAGATATGATTGCTTATCTTTTGCAAAAAAAATTATTTACCGAGTACTTTCCTTGCAATTACAATTAATAAAGTCAATATATTTTTTTTAAGCTCCCCATATGATAACATTCAAAATTTCTGTTAAGATTGTAAATAATTAAAATTCTAACGTCATAACTGGTAATATGTTTATTTGTACCCGGAACAAATGCAAATAAATTATCGACAAAACCAAAAAATTAAAAAACAAACTTCTTGCCCGAATAATTTCAGATCCTATTGCTTGGTTACTAAGGCCATTAGTCAAAATTTTACTAAATCCAGTATGTCACCACTTACACGGTCAGATAATACTGTCGAGAAAGTCAATTTGTTAGCGGAACTCTTCGTTTCACACTCTACTCAGGCACAATTCCCAATATGTATTCAAATGTCCAATATTGTCTTTATACCGTGCGCCATAAAACGTATTTTAATGAAGCTCCTCCTCCTCTATCCGTCATCCTACGTAAGGACGTGGTGATATCATGGTATTTGTGCCACTATTTTAACCTATGTTTCTCGGTCTTGGGCTTCATGTGATGCTTCCGGCAATGTGAGGCCACTTACTCTGTTTTTTTAATATGGTCTGATCACCGTGTGGGAGATTGCTCTAGGTCTTTTGCCCTCGACATTACCTTCCACTATCAACCACTCTACTGTGTCCCTCCCTCTTACTATGTGATCAAAGTATTTCAATATGTTTTTACTGACTATGGTAGTCAGTCTTGTTTTGACGTTGAGCTCATCTAGGATGGAAGCATTTGTGCGGTGCGCTGTCCAGGGCACCGCAGCATCCTGTATCTCTGTGCACCTATATTTCAAATGCGCTGATTCATTTCTTGTCATTTTTTTTAATGGTACAGGTTTCGGCTGCGTATGTAGCAATTGAACATATTACTGTGTATTGATTTAGTATTCTGCGTCAAGTCACTGTCTCTCCATATTTTGTTAGTTTGGCGGTCGCTGTTCTGGCTATAGCAAGACGTCTGCGTACTTCGTTCTCACATCCGCCGTTCTTTGTTATTACTGAGCCGAAGTATTAGAAGTAACTGACTATTTCATACCCTGCAATGTTTCTAACGTGAGGATTCTGTCAGTGATCATCACTTTCGTCTTGGTTTTATCCAACTGTAGCCCGTATTTGTTGCTGACGATGTTAACTCTATACAAGATGTACTGAAGTTCTTCTTTCGAGGCAGCCAAGACTACGGTGTCGTCGGCAATGAAGCTAGACACCAAAAAAAGGATGTGGTGCTGATGGAGTACCTGCCACAGTACTGAAAAAGTTCGCAAGCGAACTAACATCAGTTTTCTGTAAATTTCTACCATCCTACAGAAAAGGAATATTTCCTTCCTGCTGGAAATGTGCTACATTTCAGCCGATACCCAATAAAGACAAGAAGATCTCGACAAATTACTGCTGACCTGGCGCACTGCTTCAAGTAATGTCAAAAATTATGCAAAAAGATATCAATTAGAATCTTTTGCAAAAAGATGCGTCTGATGCTGGGCAAACGTTCAACTTTGAGAGAATTAGCTGAGACGCAAAGAATCTGCAAAATATGGTACCAGCGATTTTAAAACAGTCACTTTGAGTTTTAGGATCGTAAAGTTCTGGACAACGCCACACCACACACGGCAAAAACAACGCAAGATTATATCTTTTCTTTGGAATGGGATGGTCTTCCTCATACCGCGTATTATTCGGACATGGTCCCGCTTGAATAGGAGGGCCGCCTTTTCGATTTTTACAGACGACCACTAGATCGCGAGATTTGGAATTGTCATTACGATTATTGTAAAATTTGACATTTTTTTATTGTTAAAACAGCGGCAGCACAAAAATTGGGTGAGTAGTTTGTTTACAGTGAGCATTTAAAAAAGAAAACAGTTTTGTGAACAAACGGAAATTTCACATGAAGGTTGTCGTTGGATAATTTTTTAAGATTCTAGTAAAGGTCTAATTCAACAACAATGCCTCGAATCGCTTCGTTCAACTTTTGGTAATGAATTACCAACAGAAAAGATTGTTTACAATTGTCAGCGCTGAATTTCGTGAATGTCGACCAAAATCGGTTGTTCTTCCAAAAAACCGATGCTGTACGCAACATGATTGAAGCGGATCAGCATGTGACTTATCGTGAGGTAGAGGCATCCTCAGGCATATCAAAGATTGAAGGATATTTGATTTTATACTAACGTTTAGCTGCGAAAAAGATCTGTTCCCGATGGATTTCGCATAATTTGACCGAAACTCAAAAATAGGCTAGTGTCAATTAGTGTAAGGAAATTCTCAAAAAATTTAAACTAGGACGTGCAAAATCTGTACACATCATCGTAACAGGAGACGAAACTTGGATATATTCGTACGAGTCGAAAACTAGGCAACAATCAACTGTTTGGGTGTTCCAAGATGAACTGAATCCAGCAAAAGTGGTACCAACCTCAAAGTAGAAAAAATGTTTCGAGAATTGATTCGAACGCATGCAAAAGTGTACAAATCTTAAAGGCGAATATTTTGAGAAATCATAGAACAAATTGTACCAAAAAAATGTTTTTGTTTCATTGTTTTTGTAAAAACTTAAAAGGTATCCCTCGTACTATTTACTTCAGTTGTTGCAACATAGTCCCGCCAATTCTGGAAGGGCGTCAAAAAATCATCAAAATCATCGACTCGAAACTGCCATCTTTTTTCAGCGAGAGAATCCGTAGCTGGCAGAAAAGTGGACAAAACATATGGAGATTTTTTTTTTTTTTGATTAGGTTAACTTGTGTTCGTAAATAAATAAACGTTCTGTTATCGCAAGAACAACCAAATTAATATGTACCAGGTGTACAAGTAAGAAATGCGGATTTTTTTTTCTAAAAATCATGTTAAATTCGGAAGAATGATAAGAAGTGCTTTATTTCAAAGTATGCTACATCGCTTGTTATACATTTTTCCATCTTTCGGGCAATTTGTGAATATCACGCCAGTAAAAATCTTCCCCTTATGCTGCGAACCATTCATCGAGCCATTTTTTCACATCTTTGTACGAACCAAAGCGCTGCTCAGCAAGTGCGTGACCCATCGATGCAAACAAGTGGTAATCGGAAGACCCCAAGTCTGGTGAGTAAGCTGCATGGGGTAGAACTTTCCAGCTGAGTACTTCCAACGTGTCGCGAACTGGTTTTGCCGTATATGATGGAGCATTGTCATGAAGAAAAATGACTTTGTGTTGCCTCTTTCGGTATTCTGGCCTTTTTTTTTCAAGCAGCGAACGGTTCAAATTGGTCAATTGTTGCTGGTAACGTTTAGTATTAACCGTTTCCCCAGGTTTTAAACAGCTCGTAATAGACTACGCCCCTCTGGTCCCACTAAATACAGAGTATCGTCTTTCTGCCAAAGTGATTCGGTCTTGCGGTCGATGTGGATGGTGCGCCTGGGTCTACCCATGATTTTTTGCGCTTGGGATTCTCAAAAAAAGTCTACTTTTCATCCTTTTTTTTTTTTTTTTTTTTTTTTTTTTTTTTTTATTGGTCTAGCACACGTGCTGTGTGAATGAAGAGACAAGCGTACTGTCATCTGCAAAGCTATAGATTGGATTCCCGGTCTTTTCCAGCAGATCGTTAATGTAAATGAGAAAGAGAGTAGGAGACAGTATGGAGCCCTGGGGCACACCAGCGTTGATAGTGAGGGTGTTAGAAAGAAATCCGTCGACCGCCACTCGTAAAGAACGCTCTCTGAGGAAACATGAGAGCCACAAACAGAACCTTTCAGACATACCATAAGAGCGCAACTTAGCCAACAGTCCATCGTGCCAAACACGGTCGAATGCCTTGGATATGTCAAGAGCAACCGCTCGAGATTCTCCAAAGTGTTCAATTGCGTTGTTCCAAACATGTGTTACATAAGTCAGAAGATCTCCTGTTGATCTATGTTTACGAAAACCATATTGGTGATCACTAATAATATTGAATCGTTCAAGATATTTTAGAAGATCCCCTGTAACAATGCAATGCAAAAACGACTTCCTTTTGTACCGAGCGAGGAAAATGTCACACGTGTTTTTGTGCTTTTCCATTTGCCTGTCGTTCAACTCATGTGGTACCCATCTACTGGTGTTCTGAATCTTTCCCTTCTCTCGTAGCCGATTGGAAACAGCTTGTTGACTAACGCCCAATTGCTCGGCGAGTTGTTTTTGTGTTTGCGAATCACCTTCGTCCAAAAATGCTTGCAACTGCACACCTTCGTATTTTTTTGGCGGTTTTCCACGTTTTTTGTCTGCAACATCGAAGTCACCACTTTTGAAACGGTATGATTCAACATCAGTTTTCTTCAAATGAAAACAAAAAATTAATGCTGTCCGCGAATGCTCTTTGTTCGGTATAAATTTCGACATATCGAACACAACAACACAACACTATGCACACACTTTTCCAATTTATCACTCGTGTGGGTCTGACACTTGTTGATGACACAACAAAATGGCGCAGTGTCAAATCTTTATAGCACAAACTGCATTGGTGCACCATCTGTTGTCTGAAATCCACATTTCATACTTGTACACCTGGTACATCTGCAATTAGCAAAAAAAAACTGCCAAATCCATCTAAACATCACCTTTAACCCAGAAAAAATGATTTGTCATTACATGAAATCGTCAGAGAAATTATCTCATAAAAATTCTTGCCAAACAAACATACCAATGAGTGATAAAATATGAGTTTCAACTAACGAACCGTGTTGACAAAGCAACGTTTAAAAACTATTTTAAAAATGTCAAATAGAAAAATTATCCCACTTTATAATGTATGCGACGGATTCTGGACCAAAGCCAAGAACCTGTTTAAAATAACTTTGGTTTACTAAATCTGTAATATGTAAAATTGGTATCATATTTTAGGATCGTTCATAAAATATATATAAAAATATTTGATCGTGATTACGAAGCATATATCAAATGTTGGTTGTTATTTCACAATCTTGTTCTGGGTAGAGATAGGTAAGTTTTGGAACAGTCATATTTTCACCATGAGAATTAAACTGTTAAGGTTAGATACACCTCGAATTTTCAAAAATTCTGATTTTTTTTACGGATTTTTGTTCTCCAAACTTCTAAGAATAATTTAAAAAAAAACAATAAGTAGAAAATTCCATTCCGTTACAAAGTTATAGCATTAAATGTGACCTGGCATCGGATTGGGACCGCTACATGTCTTCAGACACTATCTACAATATTACTTAGCCAATTTTTAATATTTTTTAACTTTTTATTTTTTAAAATCTTAATAATTTCTTTTTCTACAAAATGTCCAGAAATTTTTTTAATGTTTCTAACAGATAATTTTCTATAAATATTTAAACATAAATTTTTTGATCGAAAATTGCACACACCGTAATTTTTTTGTTTTTGAAAAAAAAAACCTTCCACAATTTTTAACTACTACGTTACTTTACAAGATTGATTTTTATTTTTACAGAACGGATTATTTTTTGTGAAGTTATCCTGCAGACAAGGAGGGGCCATAGTGCTCCTTTTAAATAGATAAAAAATAACATTTAAAAAAAAATCTTATAATTTCAAGTACAGGGTGAGTCACGATAGAGTAAAGTTCATTATCTCATTTGTTTCGGGAATGACGAGAAAATATTAAATACAATAGTTTTAGGGAATGTTAAGGTACACAGTTTAAAATTATTTTTGAGTATACAGGGTACTTCAAAAAAGTGTGGTCAATATAACATATGTTTTTTTTTTTAAATGGAACATCCTATTTTCTAATTTATTTTTAAATTCTGCGTAAAATTTTATAACTTTTTTATTAATAATGTTAATACCTAAACCTAGTAGTTTTTCTAATATTACAATTTTTTTTAAAAAAATACTGGTTTTCAGTTTTATAAAAAATTGCCAGTAGCGCCATTGTTTCTGAAGGTGGAGCACTCATAATTGGTACGAGCGTTCTATAGAGAAGAAAAAAAAGATATATGAAAAAAAATTGAGTTAAATGCTACAGGGTGTTCAAAATAAATTTATGCATTTCGACTATTTTAAATCGAAAAGTCGCACATTTTTTAAATGGCACCCCCTGTATATTATTATTTTTTCTGATAGATTTTACAAAACCCTTCAACTTTTATTAAGTATGTAATATACCTATTTCTAATAGTTTTTGATTTATTTTGAATTTTTCAATTTTTACCCTTGTTTTTAATACACTTACGCTTTAACATCATAGTTGCCAAATTTTGACATGTCTATTAAGGAAGTTTAATCAGTTTGTAGTAAGTGACGTATAATGGTAATAGTTACGGATTTTCCTAAAAATAAATTAATTGATATGGTTTATATACTCTTTCGTTGACTCACCCTGTACAATAAAAATATATAATCGCCATTCTTTTATACTGCTCACTTAATAACCTTTAAAATATTTTTTTTAAATTTACATACTTTTGGCACCGCCCCTTAAGAATTACAATTCTGGTAACTTTCTGTTTTAAATATAGGGTTTAATATGGTTAGCCAGATGCATGGTTCCCTAAAGAAACAGGTCTTGGTTTTGTTCCAAAAATAGTCGCATGCAGCAGTAAAAAAAAAAACTACATTTTTCAATACTATCACTGATGATAGAAAATCAGAAAATTTAATTTGTTATTTCGTATTTCCGTGGAAATGAGGTGACAGGCGAGTACAAGGACCTTTTCTCTTACGGTAGAACTTCAAGAGTATTGATTCTCCTCAGGGTAGCTGCAAAAAACGATAACCGTAGAGAGGGATCTCCAAAAGCATAATGTTTTTAAAAAACTTCTCTTATAATAAAACTTTATCCCTCCAAAAATCAACGATTGAGGGAAGGGTTTCCCAAAAAACTTCCCTTACAACAGTTGACGAGGAACAGAAATTTTTTGGAGGCCCTGTTTTACCATGAAACTTTCCAGCTTCAATCCCTTCCTCAGAACCATAAAGCCAAAACGTACAGTACCAAAGAACAGATACCAAAACCAAATAAATTTTGCGGAAAAACCGGATCCCCTCGGAAAGGGGAAAATCTATTAATGAATTAGAGCAATGGAGATATACATATACAGGGTGATGATTGACTGACCTAAGAACCCGCATTTTTTTCCCTTAATTTTAAAGGCAGGCGACAAGACTGGCATCAAAGGGATTGGCACAAATGGAAAAGTAATCCGATAAAGATTTTTTTGAATAATTATTTACTGCATTGAGGGGTGCTGAATGATAAGATCCCTAGAAGATGAAAATAATGTTTATTATTTTTAAAACCAATTTTAAAAAAATTTGAGATATTCGGCGCAATCTAGTTTACGTTGCTTATACATACTAAACAAATATGGATCATATACAGGGTGTGGCGCTTAAATCCGGACAAATTAAATATTTTTTTAAATGAAAATTTTATTCGTCAAAAAATTAAAAAGAAATAAAAAAAAAAAACGGTCAAGTGTAAGTTGATCATCTTGCCAATTGCTGTTTCGTACGTTGATTGCTTCTGAAATAAAAAATTTTGTTACGGAGGTATAAAATGATCAGTGACTTCACAAAACACACCCCAAATGAGTTGTTTTTTTATATACCAGAAAAATTATTAAAGGTAATGCATTCGTGATAATTTTCGTTCAATCTACACTCCGCGGAAAATATTTCAAAATTTTTTCAAAATTTTTGGATCAGTACTTTTCGAGATAGAGGGGGGGCAGCGATTTTTCGCGATTTTTTCAAAATATTACAAAGAAAACCGTGCCCATATAAGACATTATATATATTTTTCAACTCGTGATTTTACAAGCTTTCATTTGACACCCCACTCGATGACCTAGTAACTTTTTTTTTACTTCCGATTTTACCCCCCAATCCCTTAAGTCAAAATTTAACTTCCAAAACTACACGGCTCTGATGAAGCCATCAATTTCTGTATTAGTATCAAATTTCAACTTTCTACGTCAAATGGTTTCGGAGAAAATCGGGTGTGGCAGCCGGACAGACAGCCACCGTACGGAAGACTAAAAAAAACTCCCTTTTGCAGCCAGAACCTTTTAGACAAGAACATGTCCACGTTATCCGATAACCAGTCACTAAATGGCTCGTGTGTACCAGTGTGCCTTCTCAGAAGCATTATATTTAGCAACAATGTTGTACACAGTTGATCTCGGATACGCAAAGAAGCGAATTTTTTCAGTCGCTGTTTTGATAGCGGTGCGTAAAGATGTCACATTAGGGTGTCTGGATTTGTTATTAAGTATTTCGATTACGCTCCAATCATAGTAGTCGAGGGGATTCAAATCCGGGCCGACAGGGAGGCCAGAACCTTTTAGACAAGAACATGTCCACGTTATCCGATAACCAGTCACTAAATGGCTCGTGTGTACCAGAAGCATTATATTTAGCAACATTGTTGTACACAGTTGATCTCGGATACGCGAAGAAGTGAATTATTTCAGTCGCCGAACGTCCCGCGCAAAGACTTTCCATAATTGCGGCTCTTCGGTTGTACTCCACACTTGTTCACAACCGCTCCGTCATTTCGAGGTTATGACTGTTTACTAGAAGTATATGGCTTTCACGAATGTCAACAACGACCCATAGCGGAACTACTATATGGCGGAAAATTCAAATTTAAATTTGTCCGGATTTAAGGGCCGCACCCTGTAGAAAATGGGAAATCCGCCGTCGACGCCTCACGCTTCAGACAAAGCGCAGACATGAATTCTGCACCTTTTTTTATCATACGAACGTTAACGCTATCAATACAGTAGCCATACACAACGTCACAGTGGTTAAAATAAGAAAACACAAAACGGTCGGCTTTTTAATCTCTCTGGCAAGGCAATATCTATGGTTATAAATTAATCTTCAAGTGGCCTAAGCTTTCCTGGTTTCGGATTTACCGTGATCTCTAAAACAGAGACTAAAGTCCACTAATAAGCACGGGCTTTTAGGTACGTATAGCTCGGAAAGACTTATTCATGCTATTAATTTTAGAGTTAAAATGTCCTGTACGCAAATTGTTAACCTGTCATTATCAAATAAAGTAAGTAATAGATGATTTGTCGGGATTAATTTTGAGTTGACCACTACTATATATTGTAATTACATTGTTAAAATCAGAGTTAATACTGGTTTAAGCCATTAAATTAACAGTAAAGGGGGTACTTGCGATGATTTGGTATCTCCCATTTTCAAGTAATGCTTCTGTATAACCACGGTAGATAAAATATTTGTTACATTATGAAGCCTTTTAACACATGGGCTGAAAAGTCCCGGGCCTAACACATAGATGGCGCTAGTTTTATTGCAGTCACCTTTTTTTCAGTTAATACTAACCTTCAAAAGACAGCTGTTAAAATTTCATGATATTCTATTCATTAGTTTGTGAGTTATTGTGCTAAGAGTGACGCTACTTTTGTTATTTTCAAAACAATGGATCAAAAACAATTTCGTGTTTTAATTTTACACTGCTTCTTGATGGGAAAAAATACCGTTCAAGCGAAGCAATGGCTTGAAAAGTGTTATGGGGACTCCGCTCCATCAGAAACAACAATAAAACGTTGGTTTGCTGACTTCAAACGTGGTCGTAGAGACACCGATGATGCAGAACGCAGTGGACGTCCAAATGAGGCGGTAACATCAGAAAACATCAAAAAAATCCATAAAATCGTTTTGAATGATCGAAAAGTGAAGTTGCGTGAGTTAGCTGACATCGTAAAGATATTAAAAGAACGTGTTGGCTTTATATTGCATGAGCATTTGACTATGAGAAAGCTCTGTTCAAAGTGGGTGCCGCGTTTGCTCACTGTTGATCAAAAACAAGAACGTGTTGATGATTCTGAGCAGTGTTTGGCCATGTTTAAACGTAACAAACCGGAATTTTTGCGTCGATATGTGACAATGGATGAAACATGGATCCATCACTTCACTCCGGAATCAAAACGATCGTCATCTGAGTGGACAGCAACTGGTGAACCTCGTCCAAAGCGCCCGAAAGCACAACAATCGGCTGGAAAGGTTATGGCCTCGGTATTTTGGGATGTGCGTGGTGTAATATTCATCGACTATCTTGAGAAAGGAAATACCATCAACAGTGAATATTATATAGCGTTATTGGAGCGTTTGAAGGCCGAAATTGCAAAGAAACGACCGCATATGGCAAAGAAAAAAATTTTGTTTCATCAAGACAACGCACCGTGTCACAAGTCAATCAAAACAATGGCAAAACTACATGAATTGAACTTCGAATTGCTCCCACATCCACCGTATTCGCCAGATTTGGCTCCCAGCGACTACTGGCTGTTCGCAGACCTGAAAAAAATGCTCGCCGGTAAGAAATTTCGCACGAATGAAGAGGTTATCGCTGAAACTGAGGCCTATTTTGAGGCAAAAGATAAATCGTTCTACAAAAGTGGTATTGAAATGTTAGAGCGGCGCTGGAATGATTGCGTTGCTCTTGATGGAGATTACGTTGATGAATAAAGCTAATTTTGAACCAAAAAAACCGTGTTTTCTTTGTTAGGCCCGGGACTTTTTAGCCCATGTGTTATTTATTTCTTCGACGTTAATAAATATTAGTAAGTTTGTAGCACGAGTATGGATAACTAGTTAGTCTAGATCACTTCTCATTGTCAAAAACAAGTGCGGTTGTTTTGAACAGTAGTTTGACATTGAGTAATCACATACACAAAGTTTGGTGCTCTGGATTGTATTCTGCTATTTATAGCAAATTTTTGAAGACGATATGACAGACAAAAATGGTCAATTTTTATTTAAAATAAGAAGTAATAAATGTCATAAAAAAAAAACATAGAATTATTTTGAAAGGTCCAGAGTTATTTTACGAGGTGCGTTTTCCTAAGTAAGAACCGTTTTGAAATATAACCGTTGCAGTGTTGCGGTTGCTGCTCCCAGCATGGGTACTGAGTATGTAAATCTGTTGGCTGGCCACAGACGCCATTACGGAAGCATTCGTTCGAGTTTACGTTTGGTGGTGATTGTTTAAAATGCCTAAGAGCATTGAAAATACCGCCGATTGTGAAATAATCGTTTCTTAAATGCAAAAGACGTAAAAGCGGCTGAAATTCAAAGGCAGATTACTGATGTGTATGACGAAACTATGAGCGACAGAATGGTAAGGAAATGGATTAAAGCGTATAAACGTGCATGATGAGGAACAAAGTACAGCCCTGACCTAGCGCCCATTGACTATCATTTGTTCCTACACTTAAAGAAGCACCTTGGCGGTCAGCGAAACGACATCGACGACGACATTAAAACGGCCGTGCTGCAGTGGTTGGAACACCACTAGCGGCACATTTCTCTCAAGATGGAATACAGAAGCCGCTCTTACGATACAAGTGCCCTAATATAGGCGAAAATTATGTTGAAAAGTAGATTAAGGTGTGGGCGTTCATGTAAAAATAAAATTGTTAAAAAAATGTCCTTGTGTTTTTTTAATATCAAAACGGTACTTACTTTTAAAATGAGCCTTGTATAATCGTTGCATTAGGTGTATAAAGTTGAATAAAATTTTTTATTTTTGCGATTATCATTGTTCTTTTTATGATGCTAGGCTAGAAACTTATCAATATGACCTCGTACATACACCTACTAATACCGAGAATGCTTTTGAGTTTTGTTAATGAAGTGACTCACTGGATCAATATTTGACAAGTTCTTAAAATATATTCTCGCACAAATTGTCAGCCAGATTCACTAAAAAGGTTACTAAGATTGTCCAGTTAGCTTTTATTTTTAACACTGTTATGGCAAATGGTAAATACGAACAAAGAAAAGTTTTTAGGGCAAAATCTAAAATAAAAATTGAGAAATAAGAACTCGGTACCGGTAAGAAATGGAAGAAAGAAGATATAAAAGAACGATGGACATAGCTGATGATATAAAACAAGCTCGATTAAAACACACAAATCGTTTACCTAAAAATCTCTGCAGAAGAGACAGAAACATTCAATGAGGCGAATTTTATAAGAAAATAAAATATTTAGCGTGAGAATTCAAGCCAGCCTCAAACACATGCGATTGAAAATGAGGAAGGTGAGATTGTGAAGAGCCAAAAAGGAATTTGAAATGTTTGGAAAGAATATTGCAAAGAATTTACCCTCCCGACGGTGAAAGGACTTAGAAGGAGGACAGATAAGAAAGCTGATCATTTTAGAAATTTTAAAATAATTTTTCATTTTTATCGTAATAAAAATGAATTTTGTGTTAGTTTACTGTTTACAGTTCTTGTCAAATAAAATCGCTAACTCAAACTAACAAAGTTTTAAAGTTAAACCCTTTTAGTGAATCAGGCAGCGAATATTTACAGAAAGATCCAAAAGAGTTTCTTTTCATTACTTTCCGTTGTTCAAAGCAAACAGGGAATGAAATTCAATAAAAGAAATACTTTTATTTTATAAAATTCCACTGTTAAATTATTTTCAAGAATTCATAGAGAAAATCATTCATTTTCGAGCAAGTTTTTAATTGGAAAATAGATCTTGACGAGGCGGGCGGCCGGAAAAAAAGCAAAGCACAAAGAATGGGGCTACAACATTTTCCGGCTTTTTGATCTCGAACAAGTTAGAAAATTGGAAAATGAAAGTTGAGATGAAGACAAATTTATTTGGCAAACGAACTTAGTTTAATAAGTATTGTCTTTAATTTATTTATTTATATAGACCAAGAGGGCGACCCGAAATTTTGACCTGTCGACTAACCGTCTGCCTAGTTGTTTATTCTCTCGGGCGAGTCGAATAAAAGGCTTTAACGTTGATTTTGCGGCCCCCGTGCCCTTGAATGCCCAGGTAAGGCCTAAAATGCTACATCCAAAGATGGACTGTCGTTTAACCTCTTGAATCAAGTACCATAATATTTGTTGATACTAACTAAAAAAGTCGAACGCCCGAAAGGACAGACGCCACTGAAACCGGATCCAGTTTTAGAACCCACAAACGTCGATCCAAAAATAGACTGTCATTAATAGTGTTACCAGTGACCTGGCAACACTATTAATGACAATTAATCAATCAATCAATGACAAATTAACTTATTTAATTTATTTAATGAATTTAATTTATTTAATGTACTTAATTTATTAAAAAAAAATTAATTTATATAATTTATTTAAATTATTTAATTTGTTTAATTTATTTAATTTGTCTGCCAAATTTCGGGGCGAAAGGTTAAAAAAAAATCGAGATTTTTGTTGTCCAATCGGGACAACTAAAGAAAATAAGGTTTTTATAGATCAACGTTTATTTTTATCATTAAATGGTGAAAATGATGGTAGGGTAGTTCCACTGACACTACTTATTTGGCAACTAACTTCGATAAACTTTTTTTAAATATAAGAAACGGGACAACGTGATACCTCTATCGCGCTATTCGCAATCACAAAACGATACGCGCGAAGTTTGAACCTTTTATAATTACCCGATGTGTGTGTCCCGATCAATCGGGACACCTAGCAACGCTAGTCATTAACCATATAAAATCAATAAATTTAGTTTGTTGTTAATAAAATAAGAGGGAACCTGCAAAAGGCGGACGCTGCCAATACCGGAGGACGAAGCTGGGCCTGCTTTTTCCAGCCAAAAACGGCCGTTTTTCGAGTTCAAAATCGGTCGTTTTTCGAGTCAAAAACGATGGTTTTTGGCTGGAAAAACCGGGTCCAGCTTCGTCTTCCGGTATTGGCAGCGTCCGCCTTTTGCTTGTTCCCTCTTATTTTATATGGTCTCGACGGGGTCTGTCCTTTGGAGCGCTGGACTTTTCTAGTGTCAACAAATATTATGGTACTTAATTCAAGTGGTTAAACGACAGTCCATTTTTGGATGTGCTATTTTGGGCCTTATCTGGGCATTACAGGACACGGGCGCCGTAAAATCAACGTTAAAGACTCTTATTCGACTCGCCCGATAGAATAAACAACTAGGCAGACGGTTAGTCGACAGATCAAAATTTCGGATCGCCCTCTTAATCTAATATTATTAGGTGTACAAATTCATTCTCGGCCCTACACCTTACGAATCTATTCAAAATGCCCGCTCTGCAGTCATTTTAAAGTGACATCTTTTAGCTTTAAAACAAATTATAATACTCGAGCCCACATGAACGTAACCTAAAAAATCAGCTGCAGAGGCGATGTCGATCGAAAAACAACATCTGAGACGAAAGAAATGGTTTTTTCGAGCTTCGGGTAAAAATTCCTGCTTTAAGACGATAGAGGACAACCAAAAACGATTACCCGGTCAAACAGTCACTTCTGGGCTCTGTCAACAACATCTGATCCGTGTGAGTGAGGCAGTGACGGAGAAAGGCCGTTTACTGATATCACATATCAAATATCCGGCCAATTACAAGTCGGACTTGCGTAGTTAGTATTCCGTACGGTGATTGCTTTTAAAGTAAAAATTTTTCTTACGGAGATATAAAATGATCAGTGACTTCACAAAAGACACCCCAAATGAATTTTCAAAAAAGTTTTTTTTCTGATTTTTACTGAAAACTGATGACCTTGAAATTTTTGTTTTTTTTTTTATATACCAAATAAATTATTAAAGGTAATGAATGCACTCGTGATAATTTTCTTTCAATCTACCCCCTGTTAGTCACGTCATCTTAAACGTAAAAAGTTAAGAACTGGGTACTTTTGAAACATTTTATAAATTGACCTAATTTTTTCTTACAAATTGTTCCTTAAGGTCTATAGATCATTTAAAAAAAAGGACGCTCGGACCTTCTTCAACCGCCCATTGACCCCGTGGGAGGTTAACCATCGGTTATTCAAATGAGGTGAGAATTTCTTCACTTATTCGGATAAATCAGTAAAAATTTTCTACTCGAGAGGTTTTCGAGGGTCCTGATAACGATTATATAGTCAGAAATTAAAATTTCACGCCCCTTCACCCCTAATTGTGGGTGAATCATACTTAATTCACCCGTCTTTTTAATTATTCGTGTGAAGTCTTAAATAATTTCTACTCGGGGTTTTCGAGGTTCCTTTTGAAGTAAGAATTGGAAAATTTAAAACAGCTGACGGAAAATAGCGTCTTTGCATTAAAAAAATGCGATATATTTTAAATAATATTATTTAATTATACAATATTTAATTGAATGTAATTTTCCGTTCGGAAATTCATTTTCTGTAAATTAGTTCAAAGTGCACGACAATTTTAAATAACCTCATCAATAACCTCGAAAACTTCCGAGTGGAAAATTATGAGCGATTTACACGACTAATCAAAAAGAGAGGTGGATTAAGTAAGATTCACCCCCAATTAAGGGTTGAAGGGGGGGGGTAAAATTTTGGATTATGACTTCATAATCAATATGAGGAAACTCGAAAACCCCCGAGTATATATTTGGCGATTCACGCGTATAATAAAAAAGATGGGTAAATTAAGTATGATTCACCCCCAATAAGGAGTGAAGGGGGCTGAAATTTTGAATTCATAATCGTTATCAGGACCCTCGAAAACCCCCGAACAGAAAATTTTGAGTGATTTACCCGAATAATTGAAGAAATTCTCACCTCATTTGAATGACCGATGGTTAACCTCCCACTGGGGTGAATGAGTGGTAGAAGGACGTCTAAGCGTTCTTTTTTTTCTAATAGTGATTTATAGGCCTTAAAGAGCAATTTGCAAAAAAAAATAGGTCAATTGGTCCAATGCTCCAAAAGTACCCAGCAAATATTTAACATGATGCGACTATGTAGAGAATATTCCGGAATCAGTACTTTTTGAGATAAGAACGGGGACAGCGATTTTTTGCAATTTATTAAAATTAATACAAACAAAACTGTGAGCAAGTATAACGCTATATGTATTTTTGAACTCGTGTTTTTACAAGCTTTCTATTGACAACCCCCTCGATGACCTGGTAAATTTTTTCTTTCGTTTCCGATTCACCCCCAAAACTAACCCCTTAAGTTAAAATTTAACTTTCAAAACTACACGGCTCTGATGAGGCCATCAATTCCTATATTAGTGCCAAATTTCAACTTTCTATGTCAAATGGTTTAAAAGAAAATCGGGTGTGACAGACAGGCAGAGAGACAGACAGACACCGAAGTGATCTTATTAAGTGTTCCGTACGGAACACCTATAACGTACTGGAAAGCCATCTAGAATTTGAGGTGGGCGTATTCTTCAGGCTGGACCCCTTCGGATTATCAGCGATCCGGATCACTAGGTACCCGGCTGATCGATGAATTCCTAGCATCGAAACAACCACCATTTTTTCGATTTAGAATCCGACAATTGTCTGAGAGATGGTAAACATGTTTATACAGCCAAGGAGGAGCAAAGGAAGTATAAATTTGTATTAGTTTTTGTATAAATGGTAAAATTTCCGTACACGGGCTTTTCAGAAAAAGGGATGTTTTTTTTGGAATAAGACTAAAATGGCCTAATTTAGAAAGATTTGCGAGAAAAAAGTCAAAGGGAGGGGGTTTTTGCTAACCTGAACTAACTTTAGTTATATTAGTGACTAGAGACTATATACTTTTTTTTTATGGGTCTAGCACACGTGCTACAGGGAACTGCCTAAAGCGCTCCAGGTGCGGCATGTGTGCGGAAAAAGCGATTCACGTTGTTCTTGAATCGCTGTAAATTGTACTCGGTGGGAAACACAGCCCTGGGCAAATTATTCCAAAGAGAAGATGTTCTCGATACTAGAGAATATAGCACGTACATCATTTTTTCACATTAAGTTAGTAATCATTTTTTTCATTATTTAATGTATTTTGTAATTACTGATTATTTAGTTGTTAGTTCCGGTTAGTTCGGGTTAGCAAAAACAGCCTACCCCCGATTTTTTTTTTCGTAAATCTTCCAAAATTAGGCCTATTCCAAAAATATATCTCTTTTTTTGAAAAGCCTGCGGACCGAAATTTTTCACTTTAAGCCTATTTCAAAAAAAACCTCTCTCTTTCTGAAAAGCCCACGTACCGAAGTTTTACCAAATGCTCGCTCTAATGTGATAAAATTCCACATGTTCCTACCCCGTAAAACAGTCACTTCTGAGCTCTACCTACAACAGCTGATCCGTGTGAATGCCGCAGTGACGAAAAAGACCGTTTACTGATATCACATACCAAAGAGCGATCTGAAATTTGAGGTGGGCGTATTCTTCAGGCTAGACCCCTTGGAATTATTCCTATCTGTATCACACCTGGCTGATTGATGAATTTTTCGCATCGAAAAAACCACCATTTTTCTGATTTAGAAGCCGACAATTGTCTGAGAGATGGGGAACATGCTACCCAGCAAAGGAGGAAGTTTAAATTTGTATTAGTTTTTGTATAAATAAATGTCAAATTTGCTCTATAAGGGCCGAGAGTTTATTTGCAGACTAATGAAAATTATAGATCAGGAACTGTCAAATAATATTAAATTACAGCTTTTCTTTTATCTCAACAATAAGACTTATCAAATTCATAAGAAAATAAATATTTTTCCCATTTTTAGGGTGTATTTCGCCTTTCCCTAAAAAACTTTTTGCAATCAATATGCATCTCTTCACCTTATTTGCAACTTCGTTCGTAACTTATCCAAACAAAACGATCCAATCACTATTGTAATCCGCGAGCCGGGCGCGCGATTTAGCTCACGACCGCCGCCGCACGGTTGCACAAAATCGATGAAAAATTATCCCGCGTTCTTTTTGTTCTCTTTTTTAAAACCCCCGACCGAATCCATTAAGAAATTAGGCACTGCACTGTTAAATCCACCTTTTAAACCTCGTTCGTCGACGAAATAACGTAGATTTTCTCCATTCGGTAATGACGTTTTTAATCCAAAACTCAATTACAACCACCCTAGATGAAACGAAACTAAAAGAAATAATGCACCACTACAAGAGAAAACAAATAGGTCGCGCGATATCGTGAAGGATCGTACGTCCTCGTTCGCAACGCATCAATTTCATGTGCACACGACCTCGGTCTTTGGCCGACTAAGCGGAAAGCGGATCGCAGTTGCCTGGGATCGCGGATCGCGATAGCGAGGATAAAATGGGAAAGAAAATAGCGGAGCGGGGTGACAAGCATGGTCGAATGATGCTCGCCGAAAGTTGCTTAGCAGGAATCTGATTAAAAAAAAAAAACGGTCAAGTGCAAGTTGAACTTGCACAATTAGTGTTCCGTACGTTGATTGTTTTTAAAATAAAAATTTTTGTTAGGGTGGTATAAAATGATCAGTGACTTCACAAAACACACCCCAAATGGGTTTTCAACAAAGTTTGTTTCCAATCTTTACTGAAAACTGGTCACCTTGAATTTTTTTTTTATTTTATATACCAAATAAATTATTAAAGGTAATGCACTCGTGATAATTTTCGTTCAATCTATACCCCGTGGAGAATATTCTAGAATTTTTTCAAAATCAGTACTTTTCGAGATAAGGTAGGGGTCAGCGATTTTTTAAAAGTAATACGAAGAAAAGTGTGCGCAAGTACTACATTATATATATATTTTTTACTCGTGTTTTCACAAGCTTTCATTTGACACCACACCCGATGACCTAGTAAAAAAAATTTTTTTTTCACTTCCGATTTCACCCCTCAAAACTTAAGTCAAAATTTATGTTACGGTGGTATAAAATGATCAATAACTTCACAAAACACACCCCAAATGAGTTTTCAACAAAGTGTGTTTCCAATCTTTACTGAAATCGGATGACCTTGAAATTTTTGTTTTTTTTATATACCATATAAATTATTAAAGATAATGCAGTCGTGATAATTTTCGTTCAATCTACACCCCGTGGAGAATATTCCAGAATTTTTTCGAAATTTTTTGATAAGTACTTTTCGAGATAAGGCCCTGGACAGCGATTTTTCGCGAATTTTTAAAAATAATACAAAGAAAAGTGAGCTCAAGTATATTATATATATATTTTTTACTCGTGTTTTCACAAGCTTTCATTTGACACCACACTCGATGACCTAGTAAAAAAAATTTTTTTTTCACTTCCGACTTCACCCCCCAAAACTAACCCCTTAAGTCAAAATTTAATTCTCAAAACTACATGGCTCTGATGAGGCCATCAATTCCTATATTGTTACCAAATTTCACCTTTCTATGTCAAATAGTTTCGGAGAATATCGGGTGTGACAGACAGACAGACAGACAGACATACAGACAGACAGACACCGAAGTGATCTTATAAGTGTTCCGTACGGAACACTAAAAATGATCCATCAAGCCCGATCAGCTCATTGTGGAGAATTTTAGGCAGTCTAGAAATGTAATAAAAACTAAAAATTTCATCCACGTTTTGCGTATGCGTAACAATATACTTGTTATATTTGAGGTAGAATTTCGTAAAGTGTATTTCGTACATGACGGCTTTTTTAAGGAAAAGTGTAAGAATCGTGTTACAAATTTAAAGAAAAGAGGGAGAGAGAGTGATTAAAAAAAAAGCACTGTATGATTCTGTCTCGTCCAACAACTTCCTGGAGACATCATCGTTAATCTTCCGATTAACACCTGTTCCAAATAAAACGACATTCTAGTTAACTTCCGCTCCACTAAAAGGCCGCAGATAAGAACAGGAATAACCAGCGATTGCAGAATTCATATGAGGAAAAAGAAACGGAGCAAAATTCCATATCGAAGGCATAGATGGCGTGATAGGACATGAATATGGCTACGAAAAATAAACCAAAACCAGGGGAAATGTATGTAACCAAATAAGTACAATTTGTAGATCTACATAGAAAGTATAATTAATGTATCTCCAGAGGAATTTAGTAATAACATGATTAATTTAGATACGAACACACGATATCAGATATGACGTTGTTTATATGAAAGTGTTTTTGGTACTTTGTTACAATATGGCTACAACTCAGACTCATGACTGATTTCTAGAGAAGATAGACAATAATTTTGTCGACTTTCCTAATATACCGGGAGACAGCCGTAGCAAAGCAGTAGATACAGTAGGTCAGTGATTCCCAAAGTGGTTCAGGTGGACCCCCTACGTTGGCGTGAAAAAAAATGGGGGTTCAAAAGTTGTAAGTGGGGGTCCACGAAAATTTATCTGGTTTCGATAGTAAAGAACAAAAATGTTGGCTTGGCTTTACCTATCAATGTAGGCAGATAATACACTCAAAAAAAATAAGAGAGCAAAAAAGAAATCCAAAATTTTCGGTGATTTTTGATAGGCTGTATTTCGGTGAAAAATAGTTGTATTGAGACTTTAAAAAAAAGAATTTTGAAGCTTTCAGATTCTAATTTTCAGATTTTTTGGCTAAAATTTTTTAGGAACTACGGTTCTCATGCAATCCTAACAGATAGCGCGAAAAAATAATATTGCAAATATTTTGCTTTTTTTTTGAAAAAATTTTTTTCAGTTAGGCCGGCATATGGATCAGATAGCCTGTTTTTTTTTTATTTTATCATTAATATCCTTGTTTTAAAAAACCTCCCTTAATTTTTTTGAGTAGTGTATTTTATGAAGGTCAGCGACTGTTACTTGTAAAAACTTGCATATTCGATATTCAGTACGAGACTTGCAAAGCGCCGCCCGCCCGCAACGTAACCCGTTCAGACGTGCAAAGGGACGAAATACGACTTGTGTGCTGTGCTTGCAATCTTGCATGAACTTGTTTGATTCTTCACCAATATAAATACGAATGCCAAGGACAAACGTTACTCATTTGTTTCCGGAATTTTGAAAAGAAAAGTGAGTGTTTGCCAATGCCGGAAAAAGTAAGTACCTGCCTATTTGTTATTCATACTTTTATTTTATATTGTAATAATATTATATTTGTTATGTTTGCGTGTAGTACGTACGTAAAAAAAATTAAATACTGAACAGGGCCATTATTCGATACTTCGATAAAAGAACAGAAAGCCGAGAAAGATTGAACTTTTAGTACTTTTTATTATAAAATTATTTATTTACCCGACTGTGGTGATTCACTAAAGGAGAGATATATGACTGACCTGCATGTTTGTACATATTTCAGTGCCCTCGTAATTGCTAATGCTAAATGACTAAAAATATTTTCATAAATTGTACGTGTCTTTATGTACCACTCGTAACGTACATCAAAGTAATAAATAAATCATTAAAATCGCGGAGTTTTGATGTCAAAATATTCTTTAAAAGTATTTTCTCTCGAATTTACAGAAATGTATCAAAATATAATTAATTCAAAAATATTTTATATTACATTAAAATAGGTTCAGCCGTTTTGTGAAAACCTCTATATGGGTCTTAGCAGTTTATTGCTTTTAATAATTAAAATCAGTTTTTGCCGCCGGCATTTTGGTTTTTTTCATTGCAATAATTAATTAATCCTATTTTATTCTGTTAAAATAGCCATATCCTGTTAAAGTCGCCTTATGATTACTAAAACAAACATTTTTTCTTTACAGGTAGGTAACTGATACGAAACATGGCTGAATCTAAGAAGAAATGTCGACAGTACAGTGCTGATTATTTAAAATTTGGTTTTCTTCCATCAAAGGCAGACAAACGATTGCCCATATGCCTTTTATGCAACAAAGTTTTGAGCAATGACTCTATGAAACCAGCGAAGCTCGAAGATCATCGAAGGTGTCATCCTGATAAAATAGGTAAAAAGATTTAAAATATTTTTCAAACATTGAAGGAAAAAATATGAAAAGAGACCCACCGTGCACAGTATGTTCGCTTCAACGTCTCAAAGTAACGATGATGGCTTGCGGGCATCTTACAATATCTCATTGCTTATAGCGAAATCTGGAAAACCGCACACCATCGGAGAACAGTTAATTTTACCCGCTGTTGAAGAGGTTTTAAAAACGTCAAACCTCCATTTGACGTACTCAAAAGAATTCCTTTGAGTAACAACACCGTACAAAGACATATTCATGAAATGAGCACTGATATTGAAAGCTTCTTGTGTAATTATCTGCAAACAACTCATTTTTCTATTCAACTGGACGAGTCAACTCTACCTGGTAGTGAAAGATTATTATTGGCATATGTTCGATTTGTTATGGATGAAGAAATCCATGAAGAGCTGCTATTCGCGAAAAACTTTGGAGACGGACATTAAAGGCGAATCAATATTTAATGTCCTGAGTGATTTTTTTAAGAAAAAATCGATTCCATTTACAAACATTATTTCGGTGGCAGCAGATGGAGCTCCTGCCATCTTCCGGCGATATCGTGGGATTATAAGCCATCTTAAAAGAATTATACCAGGAGTAACTGCAATTCACTGTGTCATCCACCGACAATACCTGGTAGCGAAAAATTTGAGTGATAGATTGCACCAATCGCTTCAATTTGTGATTAAAGCAGTTAACAAAATAAGAAGCAATTCGTTGAATACCCGTTTATTTGCACAAATTGTGCGACGAAAATGATGAAGACTTCCAACGATTGCTCTTACATACTGAAGTACGTTGGTTGTCGAAAGGTGCATGTTTAACAAGATTTTACTCACTTTTTGAATCAGTTTTAGAGTTTTTGGAAAGTAAAGATCCAGATTTAAAAGAAAACCTGATTAAATTGAAAGCAGACATCGCGTATTTGATAGATGTGTTCAAAAAATTTAATGACATTAACTTGCAGTTACAAGGGGACAGCCTAAATTTAATAAAAACAAAGGGTGTAATTTCGGCTTTTCTTGGAAAATTGAAATTTATGAAGCAAAATATTAGTCGGCGCGAATTCTCCCAGTTTCCCTCGTCATACCTTGTCGAAAAAAGTTTTAGTGTCGTTACAAACCTATTAATAAAAAAAAGGAGCAGATTGAACATCACAGAACGAGGAGATTTGCGGTTATTCCTTACAAAACTGAAGCCAAATATTGATAATTTGCTGTCAATCCATCAAGTACATACCTCCCATTAAAATTATGACATTTTTTTTTTAATTGTTGATTTGCATTGTTGAAGTTACGGTACGTTATTAATGTTTAATTTTAATTCTATTAAGTCTGTAATCATAGTATTTTAATAAATAGAACACAAGAAAATATATTATTTTTCTTTTTATTTTTACCACTCCGAATTTAGGGTTGGAACTCAGCCACGACGCAAATTTCCATCGTTAGATCTAATCTTCACATTTTGTGACGAGTTTTGGGAATATGGTAGAAATGTAACAGCAGGGGGGGTCCACCGAAACCAGTAAAATTCTGAAAGTGGTCCACGAGAAAAAAAAGTATGGGAACCTCTGCAGTAGGTCAAGCAAGAATGTGTCGCCTATAAACTCGTAGTCTGTAAAAAAATCCGCTATTTTTTAGGTTACTGCTGGCACACCTGCAAAAAATGTTTTGTTGTTCCTAACGTAATCAACCAAAAGGTGCGAAAATGGCGCCTACAGCGGCTGCTAAGTATATGGGCAAGTCAAGAGCATTCGTTAGAAAGTGGGTGAAAGGATACCACAGTAAACTTAAAGTACAGTAGCGACGCTTAAGAAAATTTTTAGGTCTTGTTTTTTATCACACACGCGTCCCCTATCATACCAACACCATGGCTGCCGGCGCGGTAGCGGGTTTAAAATAAAAAATTTTGTTACGGACGTTAAAATGATCGGTGACTTCACAAAACACACCCCAAATGAGTTTTCAACAAAGTTTGTTTCCAATATTTACTGAAAACTGATGACCTTGAAATTTTTGTATTTTTCTTATATACCAGATAAATTATTAAAGGTGTGACAATTTTCGTTCAATCTACACCTCGTGGAGAATATTCTAGAATTTTTTCAAAATTTTTTGATCAGTGTTTTTCGAGATAAGGCGGGGGACAGCGATTTTTCGCGATTTTTTAAAAATAATACAAAGAAAAGTGTGCGCAAGTATTATATTATACATATACATATATATATATATATATATATATATATATATATATATATATATATATATATGGCTGGTTTGAAAAGTCCGTGCAAAGTCCGAGAGATGGCACCACCGGCGCGTATCGAGGTCATGTTTAGTTAGTAGCATATCTTGAATGAACGCACACCAAGTTTCAGCCATATTGGTCTATTTCTTTGTGTTTGGCATTCGTGTGAATCAAGGAAGTCGAGTGATTTTCAAGAAATGGACGAAAAAGAATTTTGTGTGGTGATTAAACATTACTTTATGAAAGGCAAAACGCCTCAGGAGACTAAAGAGAAGCTTGATAAACATTATGGTGACTCTGCACCTTCGATTAGAACAGTTTATAAGTGGTTTCAAAATTTTCGGACTGGCCATATGGGCACAAGTGACGCTGAACGTTCTGGACGGCCTGTGGAGGTTACGACTCCAGAAATCATTGATCAAATCCATGATATGGTGATGAATGACAGAAGAGTTAAGGTGCGTGAGATTGCTAGTGCTGTGGGCATCTCGACTGAACGGGTACATAATATTTTGCATAAACATTTGGACATGAGACAGCTATCCGCAAGATGGGTGCCGCGATTGCTCACTCTTGACCAAAAACGGAATCGTGTGAAGTGTTGCAAGGATGGTTTGCAGCTGTTCCAGAAGAATCCGGAGGACTTTAAGCGTCGTTTCGTCACTGTGGATGAAACATGGATACATTACTATACTTCTGAGACCAAACAACAATCTAACAATGGGTTACCAAGGGGGAATCTGCACCAAAAAAGGCGAAGACCGTTCCTTCGGCCGGAAAGGTTATGGCGACTGTCTTTTGGGATTCGCAAGGGATAATCCTCATCGACTATCTGGAAAAGGGTAAAACTATTACAGGTCAATATTATTCATCGTTATTGGACCGTTTGAAAACCGAGCTGCAAGAAAAACGCCCGCGATTGGCCCACAAGAAAGTCCTTTTCCATCACGACAACGCACCAGCACACACCTCAGCAGTTGTGGTCGCAAAATTAATGGAAATAGGATTCCAACTCGTTTCACATCCCCCCTATTCTCCAGACTTGGCTCCCTCGGACTACTATTTGTTCCCCAATTTGAAGAAATAGCTGGCGGGACAAAGATTTTATTCAAACGAGGAGGTGATTGCAGACACTAATGGATATTTTGCAGACTTGGACAAATCCTATTATTCGGAAGGGATCAACAAACTAGAACATCGTTGGACGAAGTGTATAAGCCTAAAAGGAGACTATGTCGAAAAATAAAAAAGGTTTACTCCAAACACATAAGTAGTTTTTATTTTTGCACGGACTTTTCAAACCAGCCTCGTATATATATATATATATATATATATATATATATATATATATATATATATATATATATATATATATATATATATTACTCGTGTTTTCACAAGCTTTCATTTGACACCACACTCGATGACCAAGTTAAAAATTTTTTTTTCACTTCCGATTTCACCCTCCAAAACTTCCCCTTAAGTCAAAATTTAATTTTAAAAACTACACGGCTCTGATGAGGCCATCAATCCCTATATTATTACCAAATTTCAATTTTCTGTGACAAATAGTTTCGGAGAAAATCGGGTGTGATAGACAGACCGACAGACGGACGGACACCGAAGTTATCTTATAAGTGTTCCATAAGGAACACTAAAAAGATGTCAAGAGGAAGTTTTTGTTGAACGGTTATTGCTTGTAAAAATATATGTGGTAACTCCAAAGGAGTGAGTTTTTTTTAGATTTCCCAAAGATCGTCAAAGCTAATTTATTCATAATTCTATATTTTTATTATGCAATATATAATGTAAAGATTATGGTAATTGGGGATTTGAAAACAATTTTTTTGTCATAAATGGAAAGATCAGATATTAGTTTTATAATAAAACTGCTTTTATTTTTTTCGTTATAATTAAAAAGTTATATAAAATTGAAATAAATTTTTAAACCTACAACGCGCCGACAGTTCCCGAAAAAAAACCCGAGCGCGTGTGACGTCACAATGTTTACTTCTCCTCAAAAGCACAGACAGACAGCTGATACGAGTATTTTAGTTTTCAATTAATTTATTCTTGTTATTATCATCAATGTGTCGATAAATTTATTGAAAATGTCTAATCTAAAAAGTTATCGTGCCTGTTTCGTACCGTTTTGTAGGAATACTACAAAAACAACTCCCGAAAAAATGTTTTTAAATGTGCCACAAAATGTTAAATGTTGAAATCAATGGTTCCAAGCAGGACGATGTATTAATCGTAAAATAACATCAATTTGTTTTTTATTGTGAAGATCACTTCGATGCAAGTGCTTTAATATAATAACCAACAATAATTTTTTTTTTTGCACTAAAGTTCAATAATTTTGACAGTATATACACAAGTAGAAGCTACGTAAAAACACCTTTACATAATGACGTCACAAACATGGCAACCAATCGTGGTATCGTAGTCACGTGGTTTTGTAAAAAAATTTATAAAATTTAATTTATTTATAATTAATCGTAAAAAAATTTTAAAAAGTTTTCTGCATCAATTATTAATATTAATTATGATAAAGTTTTAAAATAACGTAAAAAAAAAATCGATAATTATTTTTTATTCCCTACCAATTGTGTTTTCATATTAGAGATACATTTTATTTTTAAAACAGTTGATGTTTTATTATTGTTAAGTAATGGTTTATATTATTTTACTTGTATTTTTTTTTCTGAATTCAGTGCTGAATGTTTGCTAGAGTTAAGTTATATTATCTGCTAAAATTCGCTAACCAAACTTTCAAAACTCAATCTAGGCATGCCAAAGTAGTAATTCTCCAGCAAGATTGAGTTTAAATATATCAATGCATGGATTTAATTTTGTTGTTGTTTGTTTTGTTAATGTTGTATGAAAATTATTATATTAGATTTAACTAAGAATAAAATGGAGCAAAAAGTGTATTCCCTTCATTTTTAAGTTCAGAAGGAAGACGATTTCATCTTAAAATGATAATTATAATTATTTTCAATCTCTCTCCAGATTACCGGGATTCGCTGAATTATAAGGAGCATGATTGTTGACATACGCGCGACGCTGAAGGCGTGCAGAAATATATTCTCCAAATGAACATTTTCCCCCCGGACAATATTTTTAATAGTTAAGAAATATAAACTCAATAATGATATATTTAAATGAATAACATTCAAAAAGCGTTGAATCCAAATGTATTTTTTGCCTTTTCCCCTGTTTTTTTCACGATCTGTTTTAATAAGAACTTGATAAAAAAATTTCTAGTTTTTTTCTTCCTTTCAATCAGCAAAATTTATTTTTATTCTACAGAATAGGATTTTTTCTAGAAAGAAGGAATCTGAGCATTTCAAAAACTCGCGGGCGTCATATCAGCAATATCACACTACTGTTTTAAAGTGGGTGTATTATTGTGAGCACGTATATTAGACTTTATTTTATGCCATATCAACTCGATCGCATTAAAGATACAATAATATGGTGGATGCCTAATTATTTCGTGTCCTGCTTCCTTTGCAATTTTATCACAAACATATTCCTTTGAAAAATTGTAACTTTTTAAAACTTTTAATAATTGTTTAACTGTATAACTTTCATGGAAATATATGTCACGTTAGCACAAAAAGGCTTGTATTTCCCTTTTTCTACCGATAGACCTCGGTATCTTATTCATCACAATACAGCTATTCGGTGGTATATTCGAGATTAATTTGTTTTGAAGCCAATCTTCAAAAACTTCAGCGGTTGTATCATAATGATAATCCAAGCTGGAATCTGAAATATTCTTGGCTGCTAGAAATAGACATTCTGGTGTCCAGCCTTCCTTTGACCCCGCATGTAAAACAGTTATTCTTTTACCTTTATTTGATGGAGCTTTGGTGTGGCATTTTTTGGATTTATCAACCCATCCTTTACTGGGTGTGTCGTGGGTGTCATACCAAGTCTCATCTAGGTAGATTATCGTTCGATTTTCCGATCTACCTGTATTTATTTTTCAAGATATTCCATTTTGACTTGCTGTAAGCACCGTGATTTCATTATAACTTGCCTTTTGTCTATTTTTTTGAACAAAAACCCCAAACGACGTAGAATATGTCATAAAGTTGTAGTGGAACATTTTATGTCACAACTATCCTCGGACAGTCTTCGTAAAAGTGACAATAACGTAGGAACTTTTTGTTCTGCATACATTTCATAAATTTTGCGGATTAAGTCTTCCTGATAGAAATCAATACATTTCGACACATCTTTGTCTTTTCGTGTTTTTTTAGGCGCTATCGAATTATTTACAATTTTCCAAACTGTACTTTCAGGGCTGTTTGTTAAAGCTGATGTCTCAATCAATGAATAGTACTTTTCGTGGCCTCGCTCCACTAACTTTAAATAAACACTTTTAACTATACTACTCAGTATATATCACCACTACACCAAACACGAATTCCTGACTGGCTTCGATTTCAAACTTACTCATGAATAAATTGGCTATGAGTAAGTTTGAAATCGAAGCCAGTCAGGAATTCGAATATTTCCCAAGGGTATGGTATGGGTATGTGGATGATATTTTCGCGATTTTTGATACAAAGAAAGCAAATATTGATGATTTTGTTTCCAAATTAAATAGCCGGTATGATTCCATTAGATTCACGAAGTTGAGAACAAAGGACAATTGCCTTTTCTAGATATTTTAATTATTAAAAATAATAATAGATTAGAATTTGATATCTATAGGAAGGACATAGTAACAGATAGATATATTCCTAATGACTCATTTCATTGCAAACAACATAAATTAGCCTCATTACATTTTTTAGTTCATCGTTTGGTCACTTTCCCTCTGAATAGAGTAAACTTTAATAAAGAAAGGAATCGTATTAGAAATATAACTAGAGTTAATGGTTATGACGATGACTTAGTAAATAAGCTAATAAATAGACATAAGTTTAGGTTTAATATTCAGAATTCCACCTTTTTTACACGCGAAGAAAATAACACCAAGTATGTCTCCATACCATATAATCCGAAATATAGTAAGGGACTCAATAATGCATTTAATAAGGTAGGCCTCACCAGTCATCAGATAATCTGAGGAATATCTTAGGAAATCCCAAAGATAAGATTCCTAATTGTGAGAAAAGTGGAATTTATGAAATTAGTTGTAATGATTGTGACAAAAAGTATGTTGGGCAAACTAAAAGGTTAATTAAAACACGATTTAAAGAACATTTGGCACACTTAAAATACAGTAGAACAGAAAAGTCTAGCATTGCCGAACATGTCCTTGAAGCTGATCATACCGTAACATTAGATAATCTAAGATTAATAAAACATGTATCTGATAGGAGATTGTTGAACGCATACGAAAGTATGGAAATCATAAAATGTAAAAGTAGTTTAAATAAAGACAGAGGGCCTATTCCTTATAGTCCTCTCTACTGGTTACTTGACTGGAACTGATGGCCTTGCCTATGTCATTAGTTCCGCTTGAGTAATTCAAGGGTTAGGCTAAGTATAAATAGGGTAGATTTGTAGTTTAGCTTTAGTCAAACATCGCTCCTAATGAAGCTAACAGTGTTTGGTGTAGTGGTGATATATACTGAGTAGTATCATTGTACCAAAGATTCCACATTCCCAACTTACTTTTAACTATCACAACGAGCAAACATTGCGGGCTTCGGACATTTTAAGACACTATTAAACTTTATAATACACACTATTTCAGTATAATACTGCAGATAAAATAAGAATATTCTTTATATTTATAAACACGAAGTAGCCAATAAAATGTTACATTGAAAGGGAGGGATATATATATATATATATATATATATATATATATATATATATATATATATATATATATATATATATATATATATATATATACACATATACATATCAATTACGGCCATGTTAGGGTCAGGTACGTACAAAGATCCTAACGGTCGTTTAATGTTTTTATTGCATCAATTTGCCAAATCACTTTCTTAGATCTTGAAAAATACTATACCACCCCACGAGCCTGGTCAATTTCCACTAACTGATTAGTTCAGCGCACCGTGAAACACCCTGTGAAGATCCATGTTTGAAAATGTCTTTCGGAAAAAGGTCTGGGAGACTCTTCATCTTTACCTACGATTTGAACGCTGAAACGACCCCAGATATCCGAGTAAAACGCGCAGTCACTGGAAAGGTATCGTCTTACTAGATTGGCCATCCCGGTCGCCCGATGCAAACTCAATCGAGAACGTGTAGTCATACATCAAGCAGAAGCTTCGTAGTAAAAAAAGTGAAGCAGTTGTCACGGCAAATTCGGGCAATTTAAAAATCTTTGTCCCCCGAGAATAGTCAGAAAATCTCGTCGTACCTCGAAGATGTTAAGCTATCATCGACGCTGATGAAGCTGGACGAACTACTGAATCATTAGCATTTTAATGGCGATCCTTTACGAATACGAATGACACGAGCGACACGTTCTTACTTAACTGACCGTAAACGAGAGTTTTGACACGTTTTCAATATTGTTTATTACGCACATGGCACAAGTCATTGAGTCCATGCAGGCAGAGCCGCGAGTAATTATTAAAATAACAAAGTGTTAAAAATAACTTACCGCTTCTAATTGTTGACGGCTCCGTTTATAGCTAAATCAATACAAGTGTCTCCAGGAAAATCCCAAAGCATGTTTAGAAAGACATCATCTGTAAATGTTTACCAAAGGCCCACTCACTGATTACTTTGACAAACTTGTAAAATGGCCGTTAAACACTCTGGCAAACTGTTTTACCGAAGTCATTAGCGTCCACACCGATGCGCTAATGAAAGAAATTTCTTTTTTGTCGATTAATACCACCAGAGAATCGAAAGATTTATCTACGCTATGTCGTAAAACATTCGGTTTATTATTTTTGAGAATCTGCTGGTGACTAGATTTACAACAGAGGTACAAGGTATATCCACAAAGTAAGTTCCGTTTCTATTTCTATCCGCGGCAGCGCTGCGATTGCAGTTCCGAGCATGCGTGGCAGTTACTCTGACTCAAGCAGAAGAAATGTACGCCATTTTCAGATCGCTGCTGCCGACGTGTTCTTTGTAGTGCTTCTTTATGATGTCAGCCTTAATTGAAAATGCCGCCGCTTGTGAAATCAGATCTGTGATTCGTTTTCTAAATGCAAAGAAAGTTAAACAAAGTGAAATTTATCGGCAAAATCTGCGAGGTTTATGGACAAACTGCTATGAATGATTCAATGGTTAGAAGATGGGTCAGACAGTTCAATGAAGGACGTGATCAAGTGCACGATGAAGAACGATGTGGACGCCCGTCTTTGGTTACTGATGAACTGGTTCACGCAATTGAAGAGAAGCTTAAGCAAAACCGTAGGTTTACAATTAGTGCTCTTGCTATGGAATTTCCGCAAATCTCACGATCACTAATTCGTGAAATCGATTACTAATTCATGAAATTGTTAATGAAAAACTGAAATTTCGAAAACTTTGCTCACGTTGGGTACCCAAAATTCTTACTGAACAACACAAAAAACAACGGATGGGCAGTGCACTTCAGTTTTTGACACGCTACAATGAAGACGGTGATGATTTTCTTTCTCGGATAGTCACGGGGGATGAAACTTGGGTATCTTACAACACCCCAGAAACTAAACGGCAATCAATGGAATGGAGGCACACTTCGTCCCCAACGAAAGTTAAGCCTAAACAAATCTTGACACCTCGAAAACTCATGTGCACCGTTTTTTGGGACAGAAAAGGCATTTTGCTGATTGATTTCTTACCACGAGGCCAAACAATCAATGCACATGTTTACTGCGAGACCATTAAGAAATTGCGCCGCGCAATACAGAACAAGCGCCGAGGATTACAGTCGAAAGGTGTTGTTTTTTTGCACGATAATGCCCGACCTCACACTGCGAACGTGACAAAAAAACTCCTACAGGAATTTGACTGGGACGTGTTTGATCATCCTCCGTACAGCCCGGACCTCGCTCCTAGCGACTTTCATCTCTTCTTACACCTAAAATCTTTCCTTGGTGGTCGACACTTCAACGATGATGACGAGCTGAAAGAACATGTTACTACATGGTTGAAAACACAGGCGGCAACCTTCTATGAAGAAGGCATACAAAAACTTGTGCCACGCTATGACAAGTGCCTACACAATTTCGGAAGCTATGTAGAAAATTAGTTTAACAGTTGTAGATTTTTGTACAATAAATATTGTTTCTGTATCTGTACACGTTTGTTTTTATATAACCAAACGGAACTTACTTTGTGGATATACCTCGTATTATCGAAAGAATTTATCATCATCCAATATTAACTAACACGTAGGCTGAAAAGTTTTTGGTCTAACTACTTACAACACATTTTCTTTGCAAAATTCGACTTTATTCATCAATATAGTCTCCTTCAATCAGTCCGATGGTTTTCTAACATTTCTATACCTTTCTTGTACAAGGATTTGTTTTTGCCTTCAAAATAGACCTCAATTTCGGTAATAACTTCTTCACTAGATCCAAATCTCTTTGCGCGAGCATTTTTTTAAGGTCTGCAAATAGATAATAGTCGCTGGGGGCCAAATCTCGAGAATACGGTGGATGAGGAAGCAATTTGAACTTCAATTCATGCAATTTTGCCATCGTAACCATAGACTTGTGACCCGGTGCATTGTCTTGATGAAAGAGTACTTTTTTCTTGTTCATTTGGGGCCGTTTCTTTGCGATTTCTGCCGTCAAACGCACCAATAACTTTATATAATATTTGCTATTGATGGTTCTTCCCTTCTCAGCATAGTCGATGAAATTTATTCAATGCGCTTCCCAAAATATAGAGGTCAAAACCTTTCCAGCCGACTGTTGTGTCTTTGGTCGCTTCGGGTGACTTTCACCGGCTGCTGTCCACTCAGCTGACTGCCGATTTGATTTCGGTGTGTAGTAGTAGATTCATGCTTCATCCATTGTCACATATCGCATGAAAAAAATCCTTTTTATTGTGCTTAAACAGGTCCAAGTCACGCTCAGAATCATCAACACGTTGTTGTTTTTAGTCCACTGTGAGCAAACGCGGTATCCATTTCGAATAGAGCTTTCTCATACCCAAATGTTTATGCAAAATACGTTCTTTTGATATCTTTAGGGTGTCAGCTATTTCACGCAATTTCACTTTACGGTCATCCAAAACAATTTTGTGATTTTTTTTTTATGTTTTTCGTTTGGGCGTCCAGAGCATTCAGCATCATTTGTATCTGTACGACCGCGTTTAAATTCAGAATACCAGTAAATGATTAGTAATTTTCAGGGGCAGAGTCTCTGTAAACACTTATCCAGCCATTGCTTTGCTTGAACGGTATTCCCATCAAAAAACAGTGTTTACTCAAAACACGAATTTCGATTTTTTCCATTGTTTTGAAAATATTAAAAGTAGCGTCACTAAAACCACTGTAACTTGTAGATTAATAGTCGAAATGTCATGAAATTTTGACACGTATCGTTTAAAGGTTGGTACTTCCTAAAAATCACATGGATTGTTTGAAAAAGGCAACATCTATATGTCAGACCAAAAACTTTTCAGCCTACGTGTTATTTATTGATTGTGATTTTGTTCAGGATTATTTTTTCCTTCAGTTGTTTAATCGTGCAGCACAAGATGCCACGTCGAATACACATTCATTTTAATTCTATGTATTGATATCTTACTATTAACCAGGTTGATTTCATATTTACGGACTTATCTAAGGCTTTCGATAAGGCTTGTCGTTCTCTGCAGCTCGAAAAACTTGCCTTTTCATCGTCAGCGTCTTATTATCTGCGGTGCTATTTCACGTGAGGTATTCGTAACTTCGGGGGTTTCCCAGGTTTCTCATTTGGGCCCTGAGACCTCCTTTTGTTGTTTACAAAAGATGTTTATGGACATATCTCAAATTTTATAGTGTTGTTAGTCCTGGCTTTGAAAGAAGTATAAGCACAGTAGCGAGCAAGAAAATTTTTAGAGCCTGTTTCTTATCACGCATGCGTCCCCTATCACACCAACAACATGGCTGCCACTCCGGTCGCGGGATGTGTATACATCTAGATTTCAAGGAGAATCGTTTTATAATGTGCTCAGAACTTCATTATTAATAATTTTCCAATAAGTAAATGACTCGCTTGAAGTTATAATTAAAAATAATTATAAAAAATATGTCAAGAGGAAGTTTTTGTTGTGCGGTTAGTGCTTGTAAAAATATATGTGGTATCTCCAAAGGAGTTCGTTTTTTTTTAGATTTCCCAAAGAACCTAAAAGGTAATTTAATCATAGTTCTTTATTTCTATTATGAAATATATTATATAAAGATTATGATAATTGCATTTTCATATTAGAGATACATTTTATTTGTAAAACAGTTGATGTTTTACTGGTGTTCCGTACGGAAGATCACTTCAGTGTCTGTCCGTCGGTCACACTCGATTTTCTCCGAAACTATTTGACATAGAAAGTTGAAATTTGATACTAATATAAGAATTGATAGCCTCATCAGAGCCATGGAATTTTGAAAGTTAAATTTTGACTTAAGGGGTTAGTTTTGGAGGGTGAAATTGGAAGTGAAAAAAATTTTTTTTTACTAGATCATCAAGTGGAGTGTCAAATGAAAGCTTGTAAAAATTTATATAATGTAATACTCGCGCACCCTTTTCTTTGTATTAAAAATCGCGAAAAATCGCTGTCCCTCCTTCTATCTCGAAAAGTACTGGTCAAAAAATTTTGAAAAAATTCTGAAATATCCTCCACGGGGTGTAGATTGAACGAAAATTATCACGAGTGCATTACCTTTATCCCTACCCTTATCTAGACTAAAAAAAAAAAAAAATCAAGGTCATCAGTTTTCAATAAAGATCGGACACCAACTTTGCTGAAAACTCATTTGGGGTATGTTTTGTAAAGTCACAGATCATTTTATACCTCCAGAACATAAGTTCAACTTGTACTTGACCGGTTATTATTGTATTGGTTTATGGTATTCCACTTGTACTTTTTTTCTGAATTCAGGGCGGACTTATGGTTATCAGCATGACAGACCAGGTGTCAATTTGGATATTGAAAGGATATATAACACATATAGAGTATGTAGAACTTGATAAAAAAATATTTAAAAAAAAAAACTATTTTCGTTTCTCTCTTACCAGCAAAATTCATTTTTAGTGTTCCGTACGGAACACTTATAAGATCACTTCGGTGTCTGTCCGTCTGTCTGTCCGTCTGTCACACCCGATTTTCTCCGAAACTATTTGTCATAGAAAGTTGAAATTTGGTAGTAATATAGGAATTGATGGCCTCATCAGAGCCATGTAGTTTTGAAAGTTAAATTTTGACTTAAGGGGTTAGTTTTGGGGGGTGAAAATCGGAAGTAAAAAAAATTTTTTTACTAGGTAATCGAGTGTGGTGTCAAATGAAAGCTTGTGAAAACACGAGTAACAAATATATATATATATATATATATATATATATATATATATATATATATATATATATATATATATATATATATAATGTAATACTTGCGCGCACTTTTCTTTGTATTATTTTTAAAAAATCGCGAAAAATTGCTGTCCACCCGCCTTATCTCGGAAAGTACTTATTAAAAAATTTTGAAAAAATTCTGGAATATTCTCCACGGGGTGTAGATTGAACGAAAATTATCACGAGTGCATTACCTGTAATAAATTATCTGGTATATAAAAAAACAGAAATTTCAAGGTCATCAATTTTCAGTAAAGATTGGAAATAAACTTTGTTGAAAACTTATTTGGGGTGTGTTTTGTGAAGTCACTGATCATTTTGTATCACCGTAACATAAATTTTGACTTAAGGGATTCGTTTTGAGGGGTGAAATCGAAAGTGAAAAAAAAATTTTTTACTAGGTCATCGAGTGTGGTGTCAAATGAAAGCTTGTGAAACCACGAGTAAAAAATATATATATATAATGTAATACTTGCGCACACTTTTCTTCGTATTAGTTTTAAAAAATCGTGAAAAATCGCTGTCCCCTACCTTATCTCGAAAAGTACTGATCAAAAAATTTTGAAAAAAACCCTGGAATATTCTCCACGGGGTATAGATTGAACGAAAATTATCATTACCTTTAATAATTTATCTGGTATAGAAAAAAACCAAAATTTCAAAGTCACTAGTTTTCAGTAAAGATTGGAAACAAACTTTGTTGAAAACTCATTTGGGGTGTGTTTTGTGAAGTCACTGATCATTTTATACCACCCTAATAAAATTTTTTATTTTAAAAAAATCAACGTACGGAACACTAATTGTGCAAGTTCAACTTGCACTTGACCGGTTTTTTTTTTATTGTACAGAATAGGATTTTTCTTGGAAGAAGATGATTCGCAAACACAAAAACAACTCGCCGAGCAATTGGGCGTTAGTCAACAAGCTGTTTCCAATCGGCTACAAGAGATGGGGAAGATTCAGAAGACCGGTAGATGGGTACCACATGAGTTGAACGACAGGCAAATGGAAAAAAGCGCAAAAACATGTGTGACATTTTGCTCGCTCGGTACAAAAGTAAGTCGTTTTTGCATCGTATAGTTATAGAGGATGAAAAGTGGATTTATTTTGAGAATCTTAAGCGCAAAAAATTATGGGTAGACCCAGGCGCAATCCACATCGACCGCAAGACCAAATCTCTTTGGCAGAAAGACGATGCTCTATGTTTGGTGGGACCAGAGGGGCGAGGTCCATTATGAGCTGTGAAAACCTGGGAAAACGGTTAATACTAAACGTTATCACCAACAATTGACCGATTTGAACCGTTCGCTGCTTGAAACAAGGTCAGAATACCGAAAGAGGCAACACAAAGTCATTTTTCTTCATGACAATGCTCCATCACATACAGAATAGGATTTTTCTTGAAACAAGGAATTTGAATATTTCAAAAACTCACGGCCATCATACCAGCAATATGGCGACAAGTCATGTGATTATTACAAACTCGAACCCCTCGAGATCAAGGGTGCCGAGTCGGACTATCGCTATTGTGTTTTATGTTTACTGTGGTATAAGTGTCTAAGAATTGTGATACTTAAGTGTAAGCCTATTAGCTGTTATCAACATCTACATCCTGCCGAAGCAAGTTTAAATATTGATAATTTAATCATTAAAAACAAAAAATAACAATTGATATTTATTTGCTGATTTTTCTCAAAAATTTAAAAGATTATTTAGGTTTTTAGGGTGTTCATTTCACTGTTGTATTACTGTAAAATTTGGCTTTGCGACAGGAAGAAATTCCCTTAAAAAATCGGATTTTCCCGATTAAATCTTATCGAAATGTTAGACAGACAAGTTTAATACTGGCTGCCGCCAGAAAATAAAGGGCTTTAAAATTGAGCAGTTTTTTTAATTCTTGATTAAAACCCAGATGGCATTGATTTCAAAAAACTTTTTATTGGTAATTAAAATATTGTGGATTAATGGATAGGCCAGCTTTTATATCACAGCCTACTTACGATTTAATAATCAAAAATATACATTCCTATGTGAAAACAGCCACCGAAAAACTTTTTCAACAAGCTTGTACTCAAGAAAAAAATTTGACTTCCGAAAACCAAGGTCAGGAAAATTCTACAGAATTAACTGTACCTGGCGATGGAACATGGAAAAAGCGAGGGCATACTTTCTTGTACGGCGTGACATCATTGATCGGATACTATTCTGGAAAAATCATTGATATTTTTGTGAAAAGTTCCTACTGTAAACAGTGTGAAACTTGGAGCAAGAAACTCAATACTGAAGAGTATAATGATTGGTATGAAGGTCATCAAGATGATTGCGGTGCAAATCAGTCGGGTTCTTCGGGAAAAATGGAAGTCGATGCAGTAATCGAAATATTCAAGCGTTCAGTTGAAAAAATTTGGAGTGATGTACAGAAAGTACATCGGAGACGGTGACTCCAAAACGTACGCGGGGGTTTTAAAAGCTGCACCTTACGGTGATCAAGAAGTTGTGAAGAAGAGTTGTTTCTGTGGACACGTACAGAAGAGAATGGGCATGCGACTTCGAGATTGTGTAAAAAAAAATGTGGAAACAGTTGAAAAAGCAGATGGAAAAATAAGACAAAAAGCTCTTGGTGGAAAAGGCAAACTTACAGGCACACTAATCGATAAATTGACAGTGTACTATGACTTAGCAATTAGAAGACATTGTGATTCTGTTGTCAATATGTACAATGCAATCTGGGCCACATTTTATCTGCTCAACAGACGATAAACCTCAACACGAGAAATGCCCGACCGGGCCGGAGTCATGGTGTTGTTGGCAGTGAGCAGTAGCTGCGAATGAGTTATCAACTTTTAAGCATGATTATCAGCCATTACCACAGGATGTTGCTGAGGCTGTGTATCCAATTTATACAGATCTCAGCAATGAAAAATTATTAGACAGATGTGTGGGTGGCTTCACCCAAAACAACAATGAGAGCTATAACCAACTTATATGGAAAATATCTCCAAAAATAGTTCCGTCTGGTTCTAAAACTGTGGAAATGGCTGCATACATTGCTGCCGGCGTGTTCAATGAAGGTATAACATCCCTGTTGTATTACAAGAATGCAATGGGGATTTCACTTGGGCCCAATGCGCATTCTTATGCAGAAAAAGAAGATGCACAGCGCGTGACGATCTCCGAACAAAGAGCGCATGAGAGCACACGAGAGGGAAGAATGGCCCGAAGACAACACTAACTGGAATTACTAGAAGCTACCGAAGGAGCGGAGGGTTTATTATATGGCCCTGGAATAGACGACTCGATGTAAGTTGAAAAAAAAAATTTTTTTACTTTATATAAAGTGCTTTTCAAACTTTAAACGCATTTTTCTCAAAACCATGTTTTTATTGTCAGTGACCAAGATTTCTTGGAAACTGCTGAACCGATCAGTCTCAAATTTTAACACAAGCTTCTTAAGTATATTTTTTAGTAATTAATCGAAGGTTTCTTCTCACCGATAAATATATTTTTTTTTATAAACAATTTAAGGCCAAAATTTTGGCCAAAAATCATTTTTTTTTTCTTGAGAAGACGCTATTTTCGCAAAAAATTTTATTTTGCTTATTCCTTCGATTAATAACTAGATTATACATTACTTTAACCATATCCGTTTGGTTTTTTCATTTTAGATGATCCAGTCCAGAGATATCGTGGTCACTGCAAGACGCCTTTTTTGAGAGGAGCTCCTGGAGATCAGCTATAGCAGCCTTCAAAATTATTATTTTTACAATTAAAAAATGTTGAAATACAGTTAAAAGTTACCAGAATATGTGTAAAAATTTTTACATTAATAAATTTAAAAGTTTTCTCAGGAAAAATTCTTGAAAAATCCCCTTTTTTAGCCCTCCTGCCTGTATATAACCCTTTAAACATGAAAAAAAATATTCGCCAAATGCCCACTTCTTCCAGCTTCATAGATGTCCACTCTTTTGTGAAAATTTTCGATTACATTATGGCATAATTGCTGTTCTAATTCACCAATGACGCGAGTAATTTCGTCCTGCAGTTCAGGAATCGATTGTGGGTTATGGCTTTTCACGTAACCCCAGTGAAAATAGTCCAACGGAATCAGATCACATCCGTGGCCAATTAATATCACCGTTTTGGAGATCAATCGTCCAGGAGATTTTTCCTCCAACGCCGGTGTACCTCAGGGCTCCATACTGTCTCCTACTCTTTTTCTCATTTACATTAACGATCTGCTGGAAAAGACCGAGAATCCAATCTACAGCTTTGCAGTTGACAGTACACTTATCTCTTCATTCACTTTGAACGCTCGGACAACGGCTACTCAGACGAATATCCGCAGACAGCAGGAAGTCGTTCAACTTAACAAAGACCTGGAAGAAATTCTATCTTGGGGTGACAGTAACCAAGTGGAATTTAACGCTACAAAAACCCAGGCGGCAGTTTTTTCTAAAAAAGTTAACGTTGCTGAACCCGACATAGCTATGTCGGGGCACTCCATTCCTCTAACATCGTCACTCAATTTGTTGGGCGTTAATTTGGGAGCAAATATGTCCTGGCATGAACATGTTGCAGGCATAGCAAGCAGAGCTTCTCAAAAGTTGGGAATATTATTTCGAACCAGAAAGCTTTACACTCCACAACAACTGTGAATCCTTTACAAAGCTCAAATTCGACTAACTATGGAATACTGCTCCCATGTTTGGAGCTCTGCTCCCAAACATACACTGCATTTGTTGGATTCTATTCAGAGAAGAGCTGTTCGTCTGATTGGAGACCCGGAACTGACCGTCGGCCTTGATTCGCTGGAACATCGAAGAACGGTTGGCGACTTGAACCTATTCTACAAGTACTTTCATGGAAAGTGTTCGAAGGATGTGGCCCGCTTAATTCCTCCCAGAGCGGTGCATGTTAGAAGTACACGTCGCGCTAATTCTTCACATCCGTATGAGGTTCAGCTTGTTACTCCCCGTACAACACTTTTCAAGCAGTCTTTTATATGGAGAACATCATCCCTTTGGGATAATTTGCCCAGGACTGTGTTTCCCACCGAGTACAATCTACAGCGATTCAAGAACAACGTGAATCGCCTTCTCCGCACACGTGTCGCTCCTGTAGCGCTTTAGGGACTTCCTTGTAGCACGTGTGCTAGACCCATAAAAAAAAAAAAAAAAAAACAACTCAATGGTTTCACGAGCAGTGTGACAGGTTGCGTCGTCCTGCTGAAACCAAATGTCCTCCAGAGTATTATTATTCAATTCAGGCCACAAAAATTCAGTTATCATCTCACGATATCGAAGAACATTCACAGTTACAGCTTCACTAGCATCATTTTCGACGAAGTATGGACCAATGACACCTCCTGAAAATAACGCACACCAAACAGTGACTCGTTTAGGATGTAAAGTTTTCTGATGAATCAATTCATCAAGTATAAAAGTGGATAACCTATAACACAGAATATTTCTTTTAAAATTTTAATATTTCTTTTAAAATTTTAATATTATGGAATCAAATTTTATATAGATGGACGATTATGTAAATCGTAAATATTACGTAATTTTCTAAAAAAATTTTTTACTGAACGCCCATTTTCATAAAATAATTCAATAATTTGAACGCGTTGTAGTATATTATATGACTCCATTTTTATAAATGACATACTTTACACTTTTCAAACGTCACAAGACCCAGGCTATTTCGTAACGCCATCTGTGTCTTATGCAAGAATTTAAAAAACCGCTGTTTGAAAGACCTTATAAGAGAAATATTGACAAATCCTTCTAAAGAACGATAATCTTTAAACTGTCACGTATGGAAATAGACACTTAATATAGGAAAAGATATTTTAAAATAAAATAAGTACACATTCCCGCCTATAAAAACGCTCATAAAAATTTAATACCGTTTTAAAAAAGAAACACATATCAGACATTCCGGTACTAAAAGGTACTGTTTGATTATCTCCTGCTACTCGGCTATATAAATATTTACATTATCTTTTTATTGGTTATAAAAAACCTGGTAAAACACGTCATTAAGAACCCTATATATCCACCGACTAATCACAGCTCTGTCAAAAGTCAAATAAATATACTGAATATCCCTCTATTCTTAATGCTAATTTAGCCACGGGTTTCAGAGGCTATAAAATAGGATTTTACGATACTGCAACTATGGTCGTTTAGGTTGAGAACCATTGAAAATAATAAAGCACTAAAAGAAACTATAGATTCATTAAATTATTTTGATTTATACTTAGTGTTCTCTCATAAATACTGTTACAAACTTTTACGTACGCCCTCTATAAACATTAACACTTTTTTGGTGAAATTATTTAGGTTATGTTACTCAGTTGTTATACAGTTATTGTGTGTAAGCATATTAGACCAAGAGGGCGACCCGAAATTTTGACCTGCCCACTAACCGTCTGCCTAGTTGTTCATTCCCTCGGGCGAGTCGAATAAAAGCCGGCCTCCGTGCCCTGAAATGCCTAAAATGGTACGTCCAAAAATGGACTTTTTTTTTTTTATGGGTCTAGCTCACGTGCTGCAGGGAAGTCCCTAAAGCGCTCCAGGAGCGGCACGAGTGCGGAAAAAGCGATTCACGTTGTTCTTGAATCGCTGTAAATTGTACTCGGTGGGAAACACAGCGCTGGGCAAATTATTCCAAAGGGATGACGTTCTCCATATAAAAGATTGCTTGAAAAGCGTTGTACGCGGAGTAACAAGCTGAACCTCATACGGATGCGAAGCACCAGCGCGACGTGCATTTCTAACATGCACCGCTTTGGGAGGAATTAAGCGGGCTACATCCTTCGAACACTTTCCATGAAAATACTTGTAGAACAGACTCAAGTCGCCAACTGTTCTTCGATGTTCCAGCGAATCAAGGCCGCCGGTCAATTCCGGGTCCCCAATCAGACGGACCGCTCTTCTCTGAACAGAATCCAACAAATGCAGTGTATGTTTGGGAGCAGAGCCCCAAACGTGGGAGCAGTATTCCATAGTTGGTCGAATTTGGGCTTTGTAAAGAATTAACAGTTGCTGTGGGGTGTAAAGCTTTCTGGTTCTAAATTATATTCCCAACTTTTGAGAAGCTCTCCTTGCTATGCCTGCAACATGTTCATGCCAAGACATATTTGCTCCCAAACTAACGCCCAACAAATTGAGCGACGATGCTAGGGGAATGGAGTGCCCCGACATAACTATGTCGGGTTCAGCAACGTTAACTTTTTTAGAAAAAAATGCTGCCGCTTGGGTTTTTGTAGCGTTAAATTCCACTTGGTTACTGTCACCCCAAGATAGAATTTCTTCCAGGTCTTTGTTAAGTTGAACGACCTCCTGCTGTCTGCGTATATTCGCCTGAGCAGCCGATGTCCGAGCGTTCAAGGTGAATGAAGAGACAAGCGTACTGTCATCTGCAAAGATTGGATTCCCGTCTTTTCCTGCAGATCGTTAATGTAAATGAGAAAGAGAGTAGGAGACAGTATGGAGCCCTGGGGCACACCGGCGTTAATAGTGAGGGTGTTAGAAAGAAATCCGTCGACCGCCACTCGTAAAGAACGCTCTCTGAGGAAACATGAGAGCCATAAACAGAACCTTTCAGACATACCATAAGAGCGTAACTTAGCCAACAGTCCATCGTGCCAAACACGGTCGAATGCCTTGGATATGTCAAGAGCAACCGCTCGAGATTCTCCAAAGTGTTCCATTGCGTTGTTCCAAACATGCGTTACACAAGTCAGAAGATCTCCTGTTGATCTATGTTTACGAAAACCATATTGGTGATCACTAATAATGTTGAATCCTTCAAGATATTTTAGAAGATGCTCATTGATAACCCTTTCCATGACTTTCGATATTATTGAAAGCAGTGCAACTGGTCGGTAGTTATTTGGCAAGGTCTTCTTACCTTTTTTAGGTATCGGCTGAACCGTGGCACATTTCCAGCAGGACGGAAATATTCCCTTTCTGTAGGATAGGTTAAAAAGTCTACAGAAAACTGGTGTTAGTTCCCTTGCACAGTTTTTAAGACCTATGGCAGGTATTCCGTCAGCGCCAGAAGCCTTCTTGGTGTCTAGCTTCCTTAAAATACGCTTTATGATGCGCTGTCTGAAGACATCATCGGGCATCCTCGACTACAATATGGGAATAGTAGGTGGTGTTTTTCCTTGGAAATCGACAGTAGAATGTGAAGCAAAGAGTTCAGCCAACAAGTTCGCTCTCTCAACAGGTGTGGTTGCAATGGAATTATCTGGCCGTGTGAGTGGTGGTATGGTGGATTCGGTAAAATTTTGACTAACTGCCTTAGCGACTGCCCAAAAGGACCTGGAATTGTTGGGACAAGCGAGAAGTTTGTTTCTAATTCGTTGATTGTGTGCCTTCTTGGTTTCGTCGATAATTCCCTTGCATCTGTTCCGGTATGAACAAAAATGTTACGATTTACGGTGTTAGGATTTTCACGCCAATGTCGGTAGGCAATATGTTTAGAAGCAACAGCTTCTTTGCATTTTCGGTCGAACCAAGGCTTGCCGTTGGAGGAGCATTTCTTCGAAAAAGGGATGTAAACTTCCATACCAGCCAAAATAACATCGGAGACCTCCCTGGCGCAGTCAGATGGGTTATCGGATCGAAAACAAATGTCCATCCAAGGGAAAGTTCGAAAGTATTCCATGAGATCTTCCCATTTAGCAAATTTGTAGTGCTGTCGTTTAACCATATAAAATCAACAAATTTAGTTTGTTCTTGATAAAATAAGAGGGAACCTGCAAAACGCAAACACCGCCAGTACCGAAGGACGAAACTGGACCCGCTTTTTTCAGCCAAAAACGGTCGTTTTTCGAGTTTTTATTTATTTATTTAATACAACTATCCTAGAGAATAATCCAGTTATAGGATAGAAACATTCAAATATAACAAATACAAATAGATAAATATCTATCAAATCGTATTTGAATAACTCTAATAACTACACAGCTAAAGAAAAACAAAAAAAAAGAGAGACCTAATCACAGTTAAACATGACCTATGCAAAGATGCTATACTGCAACAGAAAATATCAACTATGTGTTTGACCCTTTCATAATTCATGCACATAACGTACGGCGAGTACATCAACGAGTTTGTTCTTGGAACCGGCATGTAGAAAAGGGAATGTCTTAGACGAGCGTGTTGAGATGTGCAAGGGCTTTCGATTCTGTTGTTCAAGATTTTATATAAAAACAAGGTTGTAGCATATTCTCTACGCCGAGAAAGGCTAACAATACTGAATCTTCTCAATAGTTAGGGAAACCCAATGGTGGATAAATACCATCTAATTTAAACAAGAGGAACTTCACAAACCGTCTTTGGATTTTTTCAATGTGATTACTGTGGATTTCATATGTTTGGTACCAAATAACTGAACCATATTCCAGTTTAGAACGAACCAAAGCACTGAATAAAGTGTGATAATGGTTTTAATGTTTGAAAGGTCTTTAGAATTCCTCATGATGAAACCCATGCACTTATAAGAAGAAGCAATGGTCTCATTTATATGGTCCACAAAACTGAGTTTAGCATTAAACGTTACACCAAGATCTCTGCAACGATAACATTTTTCAAGATCATTATGGTTTAACCCAGATATGCCCAATGACCTATATGTAGTACGCTTCAAACTCGGCAAATCTCAGCGACGATCGGCGGCAAATATCGCAGTATGTGGAATTTTTAGGTAGTTTGATCTTATGCGCCGTTGGTGATAGCACGGTATTATATTTCTAGAGAGAAATCTTGTTTATTGCGAAGCGTAAGTTAGTGGTTTTCTGAGAATGGCCGAGTTCGGCGTGAAGTTTGTAAGGTAGGTTATGTTTCGGCTATTTTTAAATTATCTAATGATATTTTATAGATAAGTTTAGTTAGCTAACAATGTAAGCAATTGATTTTTGTATGATAAAACATGTTGATTTCAAGTAGTTGTTTGTCTATTAGTAATTAAAAACAGCCGTCCTATATTTAGTACATTGGGCACATATAATACTATCAATATTATAGTATATTATAATACATCTGGGTTCCATAGAGAATTAAAAAATTGTTATAATTATTCAAAACAATTGTTAAAGTCTTTCGCCACATACCAAAAATGTATTGCCATGTTTACCTACGTCATTATTTAAGAAATAATTTTTACGAGTATCTTTTTTGTAGGGGGTTCTCCTTACACGAAGCTCTCGCAATGATTGAAGACAACGAAATAAATGCAGATACAATAACTCTATTTCCTCCCAACAATGCTACGGAAAATTTGACGGATGAGGACTCCGGCGATGAGGACAATGTTGACATAAACAATTTACCAGCCTCACAAATGCAGAACGAAGTTGAAGTTACTGCAAAGTACGTTTTAGAAGATCAAGAATGGGAGTCCGAAGATGAGGTCCCTTTAGCGAGACTGATAAGAAGGAAAGAATCAACTCTAAAAACCACAAAAAAGAAGAAGAAATACCAATACGTGAAAGAGGACTTAGCCACCAACGTTGTTCATGTTGAAGAACCCGAAGTTTTTCATAGACCTGAGTATTCTCCCACTGAATTGTTTTCTTTATTTTTTGGCCATGAACTCGTAAAAAAAACCTTTGAAAAGTTGTTCAATATTACCACAGGTCTGTAATTTTCAATGAGGCTCTTATCACCCTTTTTGAATACGGGACAAATTTTAGACTTCTTCCAGATTTGTGGAAAGGACGATGATTTTAAACACAGATTGAATAGAAACGTGAGAGGCTTGGACAACACAGCTGCCCAATCCCGAATAAAAAAAGCTGGTAGACCATCGGTTCCAGCGGCCGATTTGGGTTTAAGTTTCATTAAGGCACTGATCACGTCCCTTTCCTTTATGGTGTTAACAATTAGAGACGAGAGAGAGATGTGAGTAGTTATCAGTATTTGAGTAAATAAAACCGTAAGTTTTGGGTCCTACGCGTCTGCTCAAGTTAATTAATAAAATATTACGAGAGTCGACGGCTCGCTTGAACCAGAACCAGCCAAGGCATTTTCAAAGTTCAAAAAAAACTCGAAATTCTGATAATATAGACGCTATTAGATGAATTTCAAAGTATTTACTGAAAATCAAGTATTTTCTAAATTTTTCAAAGGTTTAATCGAAACTTCAAGCATTTACTTGATTTTTTCAAGCATTGATTTACTTGATTTTTTTTGAATTTTTACTAGAATTTAAAAGCATTTTATTTGAAATTTCTAGTAAATGCTTCAAAAATCTAGCAAATACTTAATATTAAGTAAATACTTTAAAATTCACCTAAATTTTTTTTTTAACAATGTAGCCTAATAATAATAATTTCAGTCATCTGGTACGAATTTTATGTAGCACCTATAATAGGGTCTATACTATCAGAATTTTGATTCTTTTTGAACTTTGAAAATGCCTTGTTCGGGTACAAACGAGGCGCTGCCCTCGTGATATTTTATTAATTAAGGATTACATTTTCTAAAAATAACTTGGGCAGATGCGTAGAACCCAAAACGTGGGACTTACGGTCTTATTTATTCGAAAACTTGAAAAATGCTACTCTGGAAGAAATCTTTAAAGAACTGCGATGGGAAAGCAAAAGTATAAACATAAATGAAGAAAGACTGAATAATTTAAGATATGTTGATGACGTGGTTATAATCTCGGACAACATAGACGACATACAGGACATGTTGGATGAATTAAAGACGAAGACAGAGAAAGTCGGACTGCTACTCAATATAAACAAAAACATGACAAATGTAATGTAATAAAGATGGGGCTCTGGCCCAAGTCGGCCCTTTGCACTGCGACCATCGTTGATCTATTGTGCCTCCCCTTGTCTTTCAGGGGTTATAATACGTCAAGAAACCGGACCAGCTCCTTCAATGGGAGTGTTAGCAAGTCCTGTTCACCCAAGGTATAGGCATGTAGTAGCCTGTATCTCCTGTGTTCCAGTGCCAAACAGTTAGTGATCAAGTGTTCCATTGACTCCTCTTCTTCACCGCAGAATCTGCAAGTGCTGGTATGTGAAATGCCCATTCTCTATAGGTGCTTATTACAGGCATAGTGTCCTGTGAGTGCCCCCGACAGTGTCCTTAGGCTTGTCCTATCCAGTTTCAGAGCAAAGTCCGCCCTCTTAGCATCGAAGCTCAAATGTAGAAGAGCCACAAAATATACGGATAGACAACAGAACACTAGAATATGTAGACGAATATATATATATTTGGGACAACTGGTACAATGCGGTAAATTAAACCAGACCGCAGAAATAGAAAGAAGAGTTATCTTGGGCGGCTTTGGGTAGACAGAGACAAATATTGACAAACAAAAGAATCCCTCTGAAACTACGCAAAAGAGTTTACGATCAATGTGTCTCGCCAGTTTTGACTTATGCATCATAAACATGGACACTTACAAGGGTTATAATGGAGAGACTAAGCATAACTCAAAGAGAAATGGAACGAAAAATGCTACACATAAAACTCAAAGACAAAATAAGAAATGAATGGATAAGACAACAAACAAAGGTTACAGACGTGAAAGAGCTGGTGGCGACCCAGAAGTGGAAGTGGGCAGGACACACAATGAGACAACCTGATAACAGATGGAAAAAAAAGATTCAAGAATGGAGACCATGGACAGGAAAACGAGCGCGAGGAAGACCGCAGACAAGATGATTTAAAGAGATCCGCAGCACTATTATGGATCAGAAAAACTCAAAACCGTGAAAAATGGAGGGAGAAAGAGGAGGCCTATGTCTGCCAATGGACGAGTGATGGTTGAGACGATGATGATGACTTATCCGATTCATAGCAGTTCAAAAATTTTTAAAATAAATTTATTAAAAATGTATTCCGATAACGCCTCGGCACACAACTCAGCAATTTCGATGACGCAGTTACTTGAACTCAAGTACAAATTGATTGTTTGTTCACCACACTCTCCAGATTTCGCCCCACTTGATTTATTTTTTAAACGTTTAAACGTTAAAACGATTTATCCACTTCATCACAAACGATACCGACTTTTAAATATATTTAGCTGCCGCCGAATGTGTCATTTTAAGCCCCTTTAGATGGGAACAAAGAAAAACTGCTTCGCACCGATGCGCAAACAAGTGACTCATTTTGGATTTTACGTGATTTCGATGAAAGTTCGGAATCGACTGATACTTTTACTAAAATGCGTCGTAGACAAAGGTTCCCTCTACCGATTGTTTGTAGAATCGCTAGAATCGCATCTACCAAAAATGAATTATCGCGGACGCGTTCTTACTTGACACACTGTATATACCTCTACCTATGTCACTCCCTTTTCTCTGAAACTTAAAAACTACAGCTTACACGTGTACCAAATTTGAAATCTATACCGTTTTTAGTGTTCCGTAAGATCACTTCGGTGTCTGTCTGTCCGTCTGTCTGCCCGTCTGTCACACCCCATTTTCTCCGAAACTATTTGTCATAGGAAGTTGAAATTTGGTAATAATATAGGAATTGATGGCCTCATCAGAGCCATGTAGTTTTGAAAGTTAAATTTTGACTTAAAGGGTTAGTTTTCGGGGGTGAAATCGGAAGTGAAAAAAAAAATTTTAAACTAGGTAATCGAGTGTGGTGTCAAATGAAAGCTTGTAAAAACACGAGTAATATATATATATATATATATATATATATATATATATATATATATATATATATATATATACGGGCACTTTTCTTTGTATTATTTTTAAAAAATCGCGAAAAATAGCTGTCCACCCGCCTTATCTCGAAAAGTACTTATCAAAAAATTTTGAAAAAATTCTGGAATATTCTCCACGGGGTGTAGATTGAACGAAAATTATCACGAGTGCATTACCTGTAATAATTTATCTGGTATATAAAAAACAGAAGTTTCAAGGTCATCAATTTTCAGTAAAGATTGGAAATAAACTTTGTTGAAAACTCATTTGGGGTGTGTTTTGTGAAGTCACTGATCATTTTATACTTCCGTTACAACATTTTTTTATTTTAAAAGCAATCAACGTACGGAACACTAATTGCGCAAGTTCAACTTGCACTTAACCGGTTTTTTTATTATGAAGTTGCCGCGGCAACATATTGGCAACCAAACCGTTAGAGCATGAAAACTATCTTTTTCGTGATTTAGGGACTTTGAAAGGTGAAGAAATGCAAAAACTTTTTAGGCTAATTTTTCCACGAATATTATACTTGCCTAAGCGAGAAAAGTAAAAAAAAAAAATGAATCCATCTGTATATTATTTACGCAAGTAATCTTTATAACGGCAATCTTCTGAATCATTAACGTTTTTACTGAGCTATCTAAAACCATGAAAAAATATTACCGTCATACTACTAAACCAATAAATCCGCCATTTTACGATATGATTCACACTTACTATTAACACCCGCGCGTAACTCGACACTTAAATTTTGAAACAGGGTCGTTCCACATTTTGCCCGTATATCGAAAAACAATATTTATGGAAAAAGTTCTTTTTATGCCTGTGAACATGATAAAAAGTCAGTTTTCGCGACGTTAATACTTAATTTTGTATGCATTTTATAATGCTTTAGAAATAACGATAGTTAAAAGCACCAAAAACCAAAGCCCTGTCTATTTTCATCTAAATGTGATCCAAGATTAACAGTGGACTCAAGGAAGGACGACTGGAAACGATGTCTTACGATATGGTTGAATATAAGTGTTAACAGATTTCTAAAATTTAAAATATTCAATGGTTCTCCGGCTTTCGCTATATTATTAAAAGTCTAATCTAATGAACTAAAATTATCGTGTCTAGTTTTAACTAATAGAGAAGAAAGTAAATAACATTCAACATTGTCCTCCATCAGCCGTCCTCTTCCACTGCTGGATGTAGGCCTCATTTAACAACTTCCACTGATCTCTGTCCTGAGCGGTGTTAACCCAAATTCCTGCTACTTTTTTGACAATATCGCGCCATCTTGTTGGTGGCCTACTGTTCGTTTTGTCTTGTCTGGTTCTCCACTCTATTAGTTTTCTACACCATCAGTTATCATCCCTCCGGGATATGTGGCCTACCCATCTTAATTTAGATTGCGTAATTTTTTGGATAATATCCATTACTTTTGTTCGTTGTCTGATAGTTATATTTGTTATTCTATCCTTCCTTGTGATACCCAGCACAGCTCTCTCCATTGCCCGTTCCGATACTCTCACTCTGTTTGTTGACTGTTTTGTTAATGTGAGTGTCTCAGCATAATATGTGATTACCGGCAGAACGCATTGTCCATAAACTTTCTTTTTAAGCACATCGGCAAATTACCTTGCAGCTTCCCAAAAGCCGTCCACCCCAAACCCACACGAAGGTTTAGTTATCTTAGCCAATTTGTAATTCATAACTCAAATACTTGTAATTTTGGACGTGCTCCACTTTCGTTAAATTTCACATTACTGTTTGTAACTTAGTAGTAGTACTGTTTGTAAATTAGTCATAAATTTGGTTTTCTGAAAGTGTATATTTAGACCAATATTTGCTGATGTAATTGTAATTCGGTAAACATTTGTTGAGCATCACCTAGATGCTCGGCTATTATGACAATATTATCGGCAAAGCGCAGGTTTATGCCTTTTCCATCCCAATTAAGTTCCTTAAAAGCATATTCTAACACCGCCGTAAAAAGTTTAGGAGAGATCATATCACCTTGTTTGATTCCACATTCCACTCGGTACTTAGTTGTGGATTCATGGAGCCTTACACTTGCTGTTGCGTTATATTATAAATGAATTTAATTAACTGAGTATATCTGTGGACTATTCTCATTTGCTGCTGGGCTCCACGGTGTCAAGAGCCTTTTTAAAATTCACAAATACTAATACGAGTGACTTGTTGTATTCTATAGATTTTTCTATAAGGATATTGATGGTCTGTAAATGATCGTTAGCACTGAATCCATTTTTAAAGCCAGCCTGTTCGCGTGATTGATAAAAATCTAGTTTACAAATGGGAGAGAGATCGGTCTATAATTTTTTAAGGTTATGATTCCCTTTTTTTATAAATGAGAACCGTAACTGCGTTATTCCATTTGCTTGGGATTATGTTATTTTTCAAGCAGAGGTTAAAAAGAGAAACTACAACCCTCAACCAGCCTTCGTCATCATTTTTTACAGCTTCAATTACGATCTGATCTTCTCCGGGAGCTTTGTTATTTTTCATTTCTCTAAGAGAAAGCTTTACTTTTTCCAGTGTTATCTGAACCTTGGTTGATCAATTTATGTATTTGTGATTTCGAAGCTTCATTTGTTGACTTTCTTTGTTGACTTGTGTATAGTCTTTTATAGAATTCTTCTCCAATTTCTATAAGTCTTTCCTTATTTGTCGTTTCATTTAATTCACCATCTTTAAGTCTGTGTATTTCTCTTCTTCCATCTGTTAATTTCCTTCTGAGCATTTTCATGCTTTTACTTTCTTCAACATTATATTTATAATACCCGGGTGAATATTATAGAAATTTGTACTTTAATAAGTTACATATAACCATATATAAACGGCTATTAAAATTAACAAATATAAATGACAACACTGGTACGCATTCTCAATAAGTTTTACTCATAGAGATATTAGAATAGAGGAGGTAAGTTTTCGCGATAATCGTGGCACTCATAGATCGAGAAAGAAATAATAGGTGTCATTCTGTCTCTCTTACTCGGCGCACGCCCACAATACTAAGTTAGAATGCCTACCCGTGCGAGAATACAATTCGTATTCTTCGCTCGCTCTGATAAGAGAGACAGAATAACTTGTATTATTTCTTTGTCTTTTTAACAACGCCACGCTCTCGCTTGCAGCAGGCTCTATACTTTACCTCCTTTACTCTAATATCTCTGTGGTTTTACTAGCAGACCAGGTGCGATAATTCAGGTTTTTAGCGACGTTGTACGGACGCGGGACTCAGTAATCTTTTTGCATAGGACAATGTCTATTTTTTTTTGTGAGTAGGATATAAGCATTGGTAATATTATAGCAAGATCGACTAAACAATGCCTCGAAGATACAGCTACTGCGCATTAAAGATCTGGTGAGAAATCATCTATAGGGTATAGTCGAACAAAAACATCTATGTCACGTCTGAAAAAGAGCAACTTGAGACAGACTCTCTATAAATCATTTCAGTACGTGAGATAACAGGCGATAACCGAATATTGAAAATATCGTCTAAATACGTATTAGATACAAATATTGAATTATTAATAAATGGTTGATACACGTTTCATCAGGGAAATTATTGGTCTGGTTTGACGTCCACAATAACTAATTTCTTAAATGCTAGAATACATAACAATAACGTCACATTAAATAAAATTAAAAATTACATTGATCGACACTGACATTATCTGAAACGTAAATACGCCCTTGGAAAAAATCCCACAAAATCCCTTTGATCTCGCCCACCTAAATGATCTATGGGAGTTTTGTTTACATTCTTTTTTTTTTTTGTGCCGTGACATATTGTCCTTGTACGACTATATATGTACTACCGGCATTTTACGGCACTTTTGGTCACATTTATTAATGTGAAAATTACATTACACAAAAAAATTGCTGCCATTTGTCATTGTTGTCATTTTTTTCAAATTACTGTCGGGATTTTAAGACAAAATCGTACATAAGTTCGTTACATTTTGCAGTTTTAACGATTTTTTTTCTGCCGAAAAATAAGTGAAAGTATAGCGCAATCTGCTATTTAGGATAGTCGATTAAGATTGACGCCTTCTTTATATTACCTTAGAACCACCCCCAAGAGCTTTGCACCTTACCAGGTGTACAAGTATGAAATGCGGATTTTTTTTCTAAAAAAAAATGTTAAATTCGGAAGAATGATAAAAAAAGTGCTTCATTCAAAGTATGCTCCACCGCTTGTTATAAATTTTTCCCATCTTTCGGGCAATTTGTGAATACCACGCCAGTAAAAATCTTCCCCTTTTGCTGCGAACCATGCAACGAGCCATTTTTTTCACATCTTCGTACGAACCAAAGCGCTGTTCAGCAAGTGCGTGACCCATCGATGCAAATAAGTGGTAATCGGAAGGAGCCAAGTCTGGTGAGTAAGCCGCATGGGGTAGAATTTCCCAGCCGAGTGCTTCCAACGTGTCGTGAACTGGTTTTGCCGTACGGAGCATTGTCATGAAGAAAAATGACTTTGCGTTGCCTCTTTCGGTATTCTGGCCTTTTTTCAAGCAGCGAACGGTTCAAATCGGTCAATTGTTGTTGGTAACTTTTAGTATTAACCGTTTCCCCAGGTTTTAAAACAGCTCATAATAGACCACGCTCCTCTGGTCCCACCAAACACAGAGCATCGTCTTTCTGCAAAGCGATTCGGTCTTGCGGTCGATGTGAATGGTGCGCCTGGGTCTACCTATGATTTTTCCCCCTGTAACTATTCGATGCAAAAACGACTTCCTTTTGTACCGAGCGAGCAAAATGTCACACGGATTTTTGCGCTTTTCCATTTGCCTGTCGTTCAACTCATGTGGTACCCATCTACCGGCTTCTGAATCTTTCCCATCTCTCGTAGCCGATTAGAAACAGCTTGTTGACTAACGCCCAATTGCTCGGCGAGTTTGTTTTTGTGTTTGAGAATCATCTTCGTCCAACAATGCTTGTAATTCCACATCTTCGTATTTTTTTTGGCGGTTTTCCGCGTTCCTTGTCTGCAACATCGAAGTCACCACTTTTGAAACGCCGAAAACCATCCTTCACACGTATTTTACGATGGAGCATGTTCCCCATAAGCTTCTCGAAGTAATCAGTATGATTCAACAGCAGTTTTCTTCAAATAAAAACAAAAAATTAATGCTGTCCGCGAATTCTCTATGTTCGGTATAAATTTCGACATATTGAATACAACACAACACTATGCACACACTTTTCCAATTCCAACTACAAATCTACCTATTTATACTAAGCCTAACCCTTGAATTACTCAAGCGGAACTAATGACATAGGCAAGGCCGTCAGTTCCTGTCAAGTAACCAGTAGAGGGGACTATAAGGAATAGGCCCTCTGTCTTTATTTAAACTACTTTTACATTTTATGATTTCCATACTTTCGTATGCGTTCAACAATCTCCTATCAGATACATCCTTTATTAATCTTAGATTATCTAATGTTACAATATGATTAGCTTCAAGGGCATGTTCGGCAATGCTAGACTTTTCTGTTCTATTGTATTTTAAGTGTGCTAAGTGTTCTTTAAATCTTGTTTTAATTGACCTTTTAGTTTGCCCAACATACTTTTTGTCACAATCATTACAACTAATTTCATAAATTCCACTTTTCTCACAATTAGGAATCTTATCTTTGGGATTTCCTAAGATATTCCTCAGATTGTCTGATGACTTATAGACTAAGGTGAGGCCTACCTTATTAAAATACCTTATCGAGTCCCTTGCTATATTTCGGATTATATGGTATGGAGATATACTTGGTGTTATTTTCTTCGCGTGTAAAAAAGGTGGAATTCTGAATATTAAACCTAAACTTACGTCTATTTATTAGCTTATTTACTAAGTCATCGTCATAACCATTAACTCTAGTTATATTTCTAATACGATTCCTTTCTTTATTAAAGTTTACTCTATTCAGAGGGAAAGTGACCAAACGATGAACTAAAATATGTAATGAGGCTAATTTATGTTGTTTGCAATGAAATGAATCATTATGTATCTGATAGGAGATTGTTGAACGCATACGAAAGTATGGAAATCATAAAATGTAAAAGTAGTTTAAATAAAGACAGAGGGCCTATTCCTTATAGTCCCCTCTACTGGTTACTTGACAGGAACTGACGGCCTTGCCTATGTCATTAGTTCCGCTTGAGTAATTCAAGGGTTAGGCTTAGTATAAATAGGTAGATTTGTAGTTTAGCTTTAGTCAATCATCGCTCCTGATGAAGCTAACATGGTTAGCGAAACGCGCGTCGAGTGCAAAAATAAAGTGTTTGGTGTAGTGGTGATATATACTGAGTAGTATCATTGTGCCAAGATTCCACATTCCCAACTTAGTTAATAATACAACGGCAATTAACAGCCAATTTATATTTTACCAAATTTACCACGTACTATAAAAATAACTAAATTTTAATATCTCTTATAAAACTTAATATTCCTTGAATTCAATATCACAAAGACAACTCATTCTTCTCCCCATTTATCCGCAAAAAACCAAACATCGTATTCCACCAAACGCACCCTTAAGCCCTTAAGGGCACATTCTCAATATCTATACAAACCCTTTGTGTTGTATTATACCCTTTCAATAAACGGAAGGAGTTTTTCCTGAATTGATTGCGGCTTTTGAGAGAAACCTAATGATCTTTTGTGGGTTAAATTATTTAAATTGGGTAATTTTAGGGCTTTAGTAGAGGCAGGAGTGATAATTTTCGGAGGGTGGCAATTATAGAAAATTATTACTCAAGGATGTAGCATTGACTTCCTGAGAAAGCATTTACCGAAAATAGTTATTCACAACTGTCGCACAATATACAGACTATGTCATGAAAAGGAAGAAACCTACGGCTTTTCGGAACAGACATAAACTCTTCCGAGATCTACATCGTGGCGATAAATTACCACATGGGCTTGGAAGGAAGCTAATAAACATTCTTAAGGGAACATTACACTTTCACGGGTAGGAAAAATCGACTTTTTAGAAAGTATCCTATTCGAAAGTATTATATTTCAATATTCTCTGAAAATTTCAGAGAAAAATTTCAAATACTTTCGAAGTTATAGACGATTGTATATATACAAGGGTAAGGCAGGCCAAATCGACCGCGCGGCGTGCCAACTTACCTTTCGGCCGTTTACAAAGGTCTTGCTCTACCTGCGTCGAACATCTGTTGCTACTTTTATGATTCTAGGAAAGATAGAAGCAAGTAAAAGGAGACCTTACTATAAGGGGGTAATCGATTTTCAGATGAAATTAATTCAAATTTTGCCAATACATACGCAGAAAAAAATGTAATAACTTCTGATTTGAGTCCACGCACTGATCCAACTTTTAGTTCTTGTATAGAACAATTTTTAGTTTTTACAACTTTACGACAAAAGTTGAAGTGCAAAATTTGGGGGGGGGGGGCGAAAGAGGAGTAAGTTTTACACTTTGCGTTGTGTGTGAATGCGGCGATACACTCATTGGCTCTAGCCCCAAAATTGGGAAATCATATGAAATTAATAGACGTTTCAATTTTGTAATGAGATTACTCGGCTGTGGAATTGCTGGAGTAAACAGTTTTTGCGGGCTGATGGATTTAGGAACAGGCTTTTATGAAATAATTTATTACAAAATCATCGAAAATATTCAAGTCGCACGGAGAGACGAAAGAACACTTAAGAACGAGGCGTATGAGGAGTCGGTAGGAATTTTGTATGCAGCAGGCATAGCTGATTGAACGTAAGTAGATTTTATATGTGAAAATTCGTTTGTCAAACTTTAAACGCCTTTTTCTCCAGAAAACATTTTTGTAATTAGCATGCACGATAACTTAAAAATCATATAGCAATCGGTCAGGAATTTTAATATGTTCATCTACACAAAAATAGCCCCAGTATAAACTAGAATAAAAAAGATTGGTTAATTTTTTCCTCAATATTTAATATTTTTTTTACGAAAAAAAAATGCTATTTGTGAGACCACCAACTTTGGAGGTCCACCATTTTGTGAATTTTTGCTCAAACAAAATAATCGTAGGCGTAGTATATTTTTCAGACGTTCCAATGAACCGCAATCTTGCACGTCAACAGATCAAAATTTTCAATGCGGCGTCCATGAGGCTGCAAAAAAACCCCTATAAAAAATTATGAAAAATTCTTTTTCTTGTATTTGAAGACTAAAAATATATGCCAGAAAAATTGCGGACCTAAAATTTTTTTTTTATTAATTTAGCAGACCCATAGAAATTATTAAATTTTCGACCGAGAAAGTGTAATGTTCTCTTAAAGGGACGATGTTCATGTAACCAAGAGAGGGGAACCCAATAAGCCAAGAGGCTGCAGGCGCGCAAACAGGCACAATCGCCTACCCCGTCTACAACCAACTAGCATCGACTAAATATACCAAAAAAAGCACAGTGACTTGCTAATCGAATTTAGGATGACAGGAACAGTGCCAGCTACTCACGAAAAAAAATATTTATTTATGAGATTATAATAATAAACTAGCTGTGCCCGTGGCTAGGCTGGCATGAACTACAGAATTATTGTTTAGGTTTTTTTAGTAAAAGAGCGCGCTGGCCGCAAACATTTTTCCGATTTCAATCACTATTATCGTCACTGCTTATTCCTTATGTTACCTAACGTAACAAAATATACACTAAAAGCTAGGTACAAAACATATGTATGAATTAAAAAAAAAAACACGTAAATCGAATATCTAATTTTCGAGTAATGAACGCACTAACGAACAGACAGAGAGACGTTGCGTTTTTTATAATATATAAAGATAAGGATTAACATCGGAGAAACAAATCCTGCAATCATGTACGGCTGAAAAAAATAACGGAACAAATTTTGTCTTACTTAATTCATAAAATACGTGTTTACCCACCATCAAAAGTAACCGGGCCACATTACTCTAATTGTGATTTTCCCCGAGTTCAATTCGCTCCGCACTTCCTAATTGATGTCCTTTGTTCAATTTTATCGTCGAAAATAAGCGATGTTCAGTCTTTTCAACAATTCTATGTGTCTTTTCATATAGGTACTTACCCATGTTGGTTTAATTTCAAAAAAATAAAGCTCAGCAACTTACCTGAAACAAAAAGAAACATAAATAAACGTTTAGCAGTAATCACTGATAAAAGCGTAACGAATTTAAAAAACCAGGAATATTTTCTTGTTAAATTCAAAAATGTACTTTCTTATAACCTTTTATTATCACGTGCAGCAAGCGCCAAGTCACCATACTTATCATTTTCTCAATTTTTACTATGTAATGTTTAAGCATAAACAAATTTAAAGTGGTAGAGAATTCCGCCTAGAAAACCATCTCTAGGAGGTCGTCTCACCTTCACATCGCAAGAGGCATTAAGGCTACTGGTCTCAGCTCAGTTTTATTTCTTTCTCTTTTTAACGACGCCACGCTTTCGCTTACAGCAGGCTCTATACTTTATCTCCTTTATTCTAATATCTCTATGGTTTTACTAGTAGACCAGGTGCGATAATTTAGGTTTTTAGCGACATTGCACGGACGAGGGATACAGTAATCTTTTTGCATAGGGCACCCTCTGCTCCAATTTTAGGGAGCATATGCCAAATAAGGGTATAATGGTCTTGATCTGCAGAAGGGCATACTTCAGAGCGACCAGTAGGGTGATATATCATAAGAAGGAGTTGTATTATCAGTGGGACCATTTGCTCCTTGTCAATCACCCATCAAGATAGGATAATCCATGTACTACTTCAGCAAGTACTGCACTGACTTAGCTGTTACTTGATGGAGATCCATAATAACTAGGGATGAAAATTTAAACAACAATATTTAAGATCATCATTTATATTTATTATATTACTAGAAGTTACGAACAACTATATAATTGCTAAAATGTTACACACAGAAAAGTTTGAATTTTTCCCAGGTAAATTCTATAATGAATGTCAGATTGCTAATCGAATAAAAAACAAAAGTAATGAACACAATATAATTTTTACGAACGCGAATGAAGGCAAAACTGTAATAACAATAAAAGAACAAACTTACACTGAAAAAACAATGGATTTCCTAAAATCAGACGTATTCAATCCATTAACTTCGTTCCAATAATAACTTTCCAAAAATTAATTAAAGATGTGTTTAAAAGATATAAGCATTTTCACAGACTCGTCTCGATTAACCCTCATGTTCCAAAACTATATTCTTTTATCAAATCACATAAAAATAACCCACCAATTCATCCAGTAGTTTTCATATATAACAGCTCCAGCTTTTTCTTTATCAAATAAATTGATTGAGGGTTTGACAAAATATTGTAAATTCACACCTAAATATAGTATCAAAAATAAATTAATATCAAAAATTCATCCATTAACTCTACTGAGTAACTCCAGATTTATATAGTTTGACGTATAGAATATTTTTCCTAGTATACCAAGGTCAGACGCTAATATTTTTTGATTTAAAGATTACTCAATAAAAATAATGTGAGCCCTAATAATTAAACAAGAAATATTAGACATCTTAACATTGTGTTTTAGACTAAAATTATTTCGAATTCAACGGTAAGATTTATGTAAGTAGGAAAGGTTTAATAATGGGAAACCCTCTTAGTCCAATATTATCTGAAATGTTCATGGGCCATTTAGGAGAACAAATCAGCAAGTCTCACCTATTTAAAAATTTCTTTTACTGGTACCGTTATGTAGATAACATATTGACATGCTTTACCGGTACATATTGATAATTTAAACTATTTCTAGATTATATTAGCCAACTATATAATAATATATACTTTCACAACAGAAATAGAAACAAATAAATCGAATAATTTCTTAGATTTCATCATCTAACAAAATTAATCAATATGATTTTGAAATCTTTCATAAATCACTATACTCAGATATAACTATACACATTAGGGTGACCGCAAAAAATCGATGTCGGAATTTTGTTCGTCTGGACCCCACAAAACGATTCCCCGTTCCAGATATTGAGATAGCCGAAATTTGAGCTCGATTAAACGACGTTAACCCGTGCCGCTCCTCGCTCAAAGTTTGAAAAAATCCAAATTTTTGGCCAAAAAGCTGACATATGGAGCCATAACTCCAGAACGGTAAATAATAGAAACACGCTTAATACCTCAAAAGAAAACTAATGTTGTTCTTCAAAATTTATTATTCCATACATAATTATTGTTATTTTAAGTCAAACCGAGTTACAACAGCCTTTAGCCCCAAAAACGTGACCTGGTACCAGTAGGAGCCAATTTGGGAGTATTCTAAGAATTTTACGGGTTTCACATAATGTGTCTCGGAATTAACATTTTTTTGTTAAAAAGTATTTTGCAACTCAATTTTCAAACATAAAGAGCCTTTTGTTTAAATTTAATCTTTTATTATATGGGGATTACCTGACTAGTTTTACCAAAGAAAGACCCGGTTTGACAGGTAAAAAGGAGGGTGAACCTAATTTCTATTTTAGGGATGGTGATTTTACTTCAGCGTACAACCGACCTTTTATTTATTCAGTTTAGATTCTAAAGTGCCTTTGAGCTGGTTAGATCGAACAATTATCTAGTGAAGAGATTTTAAGACACTGAAGAGGACAGCATCTACCAGGAACTTGAGAGCTTGGAGGAAATGGACATCCCTGAAGAAGCTGCAGAAGATCCAGGACCATCTGAGAGTAAGAGGATGAAAGTTTCATTTGCAAGGGGCGTTAAAGAGATTTTAAACATGAAATTGTCCATTTTATTAGATCGATGTAAGGTATCCGACAGAAATGCCACGAGAATTTTAATAGCTACTCTAGAAGCACTAAACCTTGAGCCTCTTGAGTACAAAGTCTCGAAAACTTTATTACATGATAGAAGGCAAATGTTCAGAGAACAATATAAAAAAAAATTTTGATAAAGTAAACATTCCTGAAAAAGAGCCCGTGGTTGTCCATTGGGACGGTAAACTTTTACCGGGTGTTTTAAAAAATGAACAATGTGAGCGAATAGTTATAGCTATTTTATATGGCGAAAAGAAAACAGCTGCTGGGAGTTCCTGTAACAGCAAACAGCTCTGGAGAGGAGCAAGCCGTAGCCGTATATGAATGCCTACATGAATGGGGTTCTTCTCAACACCGTCAAGGCGATGTGCTTCGACACTACAGCATCCAACACGGGAAGACTCAAAGGAGCATGCGTCATATTGGAGCAAATGTTTAGGAAGATAATTGTTATACCTAGCTTGCCGTCACCATATCTTGGAAATTCTGTTAAGAGGCGTATTCGACACAAAAATGGGATCAACCACTGGACCTCGTCCAGACATTTTCAAGAGATTCCTCACTGCGTGGCCCAAGATAGACAAAGGAAAATACGACACAGGTATCAGTGACAATTTAATAGAAAAGCAGCTAACTCCAGAAGTAATTGCAAATGTTACTGCTGAATTCGAGACCAAATTAACTGAGAGCCACCCCAGAGATGACTACAAGGAGCTATTGCAGTTGGTTCTCGTATTTGTTGGATCACTAGACGGCAATGTTGTGGGTTTTAGAACTCCAGGAGCCATTCATCACGCTAGGTGGATGGCAAAGGCTATTTACTGCTTAAAAATGTTCATTTTTTCGTCGTCAATTTAGGATGTCTAAAGAAGAAAGTTCTGTGCGTGCCATTTTTGTTTTCCTAGTTAAAATTTATTGTAAAGCTTGGTTCAATGCACCAAAAGCTCATCTTGCACCAAAGCAAGATTTAGGTATTTTGCATAGTCTGTTAGACTATAAAGAATGTGACAACGACATTGCAGAAATAGCCCTGACCAAATTTTCGAACCATTTGTGGTTGGTGGGATTATCGTTTTTTGATCCCACCATTACAGACGATGAAAAGTTGTTAATGGCTAATAAATTGCTCAGTAGCACAGATGAACCATCACAGCACGCTAGGGTTGTAAATCCAAAAGTTAGGAAAGAAAACTTAAAAGAGGTAGTTGATGGAGGATTGGTAAATTTACTTACCAAAGAAACGTTTTACATTCTTTGACCAATTTAATATAAAAACAGATTTCCTAAGACAACATCCAAACACCTGGCCTCAAAATAATGACTTCCAAGAAGGATTGAAAATTGTCAAAACATTAAAAGTAGTTAATGATATGGCTGAGCGTGGTGTTAAATTAATAACCGACTTTAACGACCTTCTGACAAAAGATGAAGACCAAAAGCAATATGTCCTGCAAGTTGTAAGTAAATGCCGAGCATTATATCCTGACGTTTCAAAAACTACTTTAACAAAAGATCTAGAATTTTTTTTTTTTTTTTTTTTTATGGGTCTAGCACACGTGCTACAGGGAAGTCCCTAAAGCGCTACAGGAGCGACACGTGTGCGGAGAAAGCGATTCACGTTGTTCTTGAATCGCTGTAGATTGTACTCGATGAGAAACACAGTCCTGGGCAAACCATTCCAAAGGTATGATGTTCTCCATATAAAAGACTGCTTGAAAAGCGTTGTACGAGGAGTAACAAGCTGAACCTCATACGGATGTGAAGCATTAGCGCGACGTGTACTTCTAATATGCACCGCTCGGTCAGTTCCGGGTGTCCAATCAGACGAACAGCTCTTCTCTGGATAGAATCCAATAAATGCAGTGTATGTTTGGGAGCGGAGCTCCAAACATGGGAGCAGTATTCCATAGTTGGTCGAATTTGAGCTTTGTAAAGAATTAACAGTTGTTGTGGAGTGTAAAGCTTTCTGGTTCGAAACAATATTCCCAACTTTTGAGAAGCTCTTCTTGCTATGCCTGCAACATGTTCATGCCAGGACATATTTGCTCCCAAATTAACGCCTAACAGATTGAGTGACGATGTTAGAGGGATGGAGTGCCCCGACATAACTATGTCGGGTTCTGCAACGTTAACTTTTTTAGAAAAAACTGCCGCCTGGGTTTTTTGTAGCGTTAAATTCCACTTGGTTACTGTCACCCCAAGATAGAATTTCTTCCAGGTCTTTGTTAAGTTGAACGACTTCCTGCTGCCTGCGGATATTCGTCTGAGTAGTCGATGTCCGAGCGTTCAAAGTGAATGAAGAGATACGTGTACTGTCATCTGCAAAGCTGTAGATTGGATTCTCAGTCTTTTCCAGCAGATCGTTAATATAAATGAGGAAGAGAGTAGGAGACAGTATGGAACCTTGGGGCACACCGGCGTTGATAGTGAAGGTGTTAGAAAGAAATCCGTCGACTGCCACTCGTAAAGAACGCTCTCTGAGGAAACATGAGAGCCACAAACAGAACTTTTCAGACATACGTAGCTTAGCCAACAGCCCATTGTGCCAAACACGGTCAAATGCCTTGGATATGTCAAGAGCAACCGCTCGAGATTCTCCAAAGTGTTCAATTGCGTTGTTCCAAACATGTGTTACATATGTCAGAAGATCTCCTGTTGATCTATTTTTACGAAAGCGATATTGGTGATTACTAATAATGTTGAATCCTTCAAGATATTTTAGAAGATGCTGATTAATAGCCTTTTCCATGACTTTCGATATTATTGAGAGTAGTGCGATTGGTCGGTAGTTATTTGGCAAGGTCTTCTTGCCTTAGAATAGATTAGATAACTATGTAAAATTATCAACTCATGTAGGTACTACGTCTGTATCTTTTCTGTGTCTGTTTGTATGTATTATATACCTAATTTTTATATTTTAAAATAAAAAATGTCATTAGACTTATCAGTATTACTTGTTTTTTTTATTATATTTCTACTTTAAACTCAAAAATATACCAAAAAAAAGCAAAATTTATCACTTAATAACAAAATATACGAAGTATGCTCCTAGTGGTACCAGGTCACGTTTTTGGGGCTAAAGTCTGTTGTAACTCAGTTTGACTTAAAATAACAACAATTATGTATAGAATATAAATTTTGAAGAACAACATTAGCTTTCTTTTGAGATATTAAGCGTGTTTCTATTATTTACCGTTCTCGAGTTATGGCTCCATATGGCTTTTTGGCCAAAAATTTGAATTTTTTCAAATTTGAGAGACGAGCGGCACGGGTTAACGTCGTTTAATCGAGCTCAAATTTCGGCTATCTCAATATCTGGGAAGGGGAAATCGTTTTGTAGGGTCCAGACGAACAAGATTCCGACATTTTTTTTTCCCCCTCTATGAGATCCGGTCACTCTAATACACATATAAAAACTCGGCTTATAATAGTTTCATCCATAGACTAATATATACACCATAAACTGAAGAAAATTTTCTGAAAGAATTAAATATTATAAAAACAAATTAGTATAAACAATGGCTACAGGAGTGACTTTGTAGATAATATTTTAATGAAAAAACAATTTAAAAAAGTAATAGGACTTGTGTACCCGCATAAACAAAAAGAAAGATAAGTTTTACATGAGTTTCCATAAAAATTATGTAAACATTGCCTTCCGTACCAATACATGTTAACTCGGCATATTAAAAATAATAAAAGTAAAACAAAAAAAAGAAAATAAAACGGGAGTTTACGAATTATGCCGTGGCAGGCAGATCTTTTTATAAAAGAATAAAGGAACAAAAACAAAGTTATAGAATGAAAAATAAAATATCTTACCACACTAAACATTTAACAAATGAAAATCATACTTTCAATGAAGATTTCAGAATTTTACACAATGAAAAGAAAGGGAAATTAATGAATTGTTTAGAGCAGGTAGAAATTAACAAGAAAAAATTCTCAGGTTTATTAGTCAACAATTAATTGGATGGGGGGTGGGTCTCCTTTATTAAACTTGTTTTAGGTATTAAGGTAAATATTGTTATTTTCTAATTTAGCATTTGTAATCAGGTAATTTTCTGTAACATAGTTTCTAGTTAATTTACATCTTGCTCCAGAAGAAGGCACAGTGTGTCCAAACAATTGCCAACAGTAATATAATAACCATAATTAGTGATCTTAAATAGTTGTTTAAATTTTAATTCCTAGTACTTCAGTAAGGATGGGGCGTGAATCAACTGATCCTAGTTTAAATATTCAGTCGTGCCGTTCACGTCGCACAGTGGGATGAAGCCCCACTGTGCCACTCAAATTATCCTACCGGTCTTAATTTTGAAGTAACCGGAAAGATTTTTTTTTTAATTTTTTGATTTTTCATGATTAATTAATGTGTCGAGCTAGATTTTAAGTTTTTTTTCCCACAGATTTTCCGGAATTTTTAGAAAAAGGGTTAATTTTTATGAAAAAAAAACTGCGTTTTTTGCATGAAAATCACTCCATAGTTCGTAATTTTCAATTAATCATGACACATTTCTTTTTATATTTTCCTTTTTTTATTGCCCATCGATCGGTAAGTCTGTATTCTTGATTTTTCCCCCGCGTTTTTCAAAAATTTGAGAAAAAGTTTGTATTTCCGTGGAAATACGATTTTTCCGCAACCAACTATTTACAGATGGTTTTCCTTCCATATTCAGGATAGACTGTTCTCAAAAATCAATTATTTTGATGGCCAATCAATCAATCTACCGATCTCGGATTATCCTTTTTGCCCCAGGTTTTTCAAAAATTGCAAGCATCTTTAGCGTTACCCAGGGTACACCACATGGGGGTAGTGTCTGCTGGTATCCCCTGTATATGTATGTGTCGTGTGTGTGTGTATGTGTGTGTGTTTAAATCTAAATAATTTCATTATTACTGAGTCGACGAAATTTACTTTAATTTATCAGAAAAATTTTCGTGCACCTGAGCAAATTCAAATAGTTTCGATTAAATTTGGACAAATTTTAGGTGAATTTGGAAGAAATCAACAAATGATTTTTGCTAATCGCTACTAATTTAAACAAAGCTCCAAATCCTGCTAACCAGTAAAAATTTGAATTATTTCAATGAATATTGAATAATTTTGCGGAGATTTGCGTTGAACTCGCTGAAATTTGCATTAATTTAATTCAAGATTATTATATAATTTTTTTCGTTATTCAAAAAAAAAAATTAAACTTTTTTTGTACAGTCAATATGTAACAACTTTATTTATATTCATATTTTACATAATTTCTTAATTTTAATATGTTTTACAGATTTAGTGATTAAAGTGTTTGAAATGAAAAAGAAATATTGATATTAGGTTTTGTAATCTTCACCCAAATTTTTATATTTTTATTTTATTTCCCATACCATAAAATTCGCTGCAGTTCTTTGCTGATTTCGCAAGATTAGGACGTCTTCATTTCTATCGAATTTCATCTTGATTGTTTGTACTTTTCCAGTAATCTTGAAAAAAAAAATATATCCTAAAATTCGTTACTACAAAATTTTTCACACACACACACACACACACACATACAGACAGACAGACACATACACACACACAAAGTGATACCAGCAGACACTAGCTTCATGTGGTGTATCCTGGGTAACGCCAAAGATGTCTACAACCTAGGGCAATAATAATCCAAGGTCCGTAGATTGATTGTCCATCAAAGGAAATGATTTTTGAGAAAAATCTGTCCTGAATATGAAAGGAAATCCATCTATGAATAACTATTTGCGGAAAAAAAAAAAAATCGTTCCTCTATGCACATTTTTTCTCAAATTTGTGAAAAACACGGGGGGGAAATCAAAAATCTAGCTCGACCGATAGACTGGCAAAAAAAAACGAATATTAAAAAAAAAATGTGTGATGATTAAGTGAAAAATACGATCTAGAGCGTGATTTTTCCTGCGAAAATCGCCGTTTTTTCATAAAAATTAATACTTCTGAAAATTCCGGAAAACTGTGGAAAAAACCTAAAATCTAGCTCGACAGATCGATTGCCCATGAAAAAAAAACGAACAAATCTTTCCGATTATTTCAAAATTAAGACTTGTAGGGTAATTTGAGTGGCACAGAGCGTCGCCCAGCAAAGCAAGCAGGGGGTTTCATTTTCGTTGAGTAACAGATCTGATAGAGACCTCCAAGTCTCTATCGGGTCATTCGTCAATGAATACAGCACAAATAGCCAGTTTGTTTCGAATTGTAAGGCTATAGGAAGTTTGTAAATGGAGTCGTAGGTTTGAAAGCTGGACTTGAATGAATTATAACTAGTGTAGATTTATTTAAAAAAGAAGTTTGCGTTACAATATATTGTCTTCGACAAAGTCAGTTAATTGAAAATAGTTTAAGAACATGTGATATTTTATGAACTCGTTCCTATTCTAACTGCGTGTATATAATACGATAGTCGCATAACTCGTCCAAGAGATGACAAAATTATTATCGCGATTTTTATTGTTCAGTCGATTTTCCGTACCAGTTTACGAGTCCATTCAGACGTCAAGCTGTGGAGATTATTTGCGACAGACTTGAAATTATCGTATTACTCTTGTCCGTCGTGTCTCTCGATCTACTAAGTTGCATGTTTAACGACACTGCACTGTAAAATATTGGGCATTATGATCCACTAAACTGGTATAGCATGTTAATAGACCAATAAATTCCGGCAGTTTGTTTTACTTCAATTCAAAACTGACAGGTGGCGTAAATGATTATACAGTCTGTCAAGTAAGAACATGATCGATCGTATTCTTGAAAAAATCGGTTTCGAGAACACATTTTACCATCAATGTATGCTTTGGTGTGCTAACAACGGCAAAATTACTTTAGTAAGTTTTCCAATCGCCTGCTGCATCAATAATCGCCTGGCATCTTCGAGGTATGCTGTCGACAAGATTTTCTGCAATGATCTCCAAATTTCAGATGGTTATAGTTTCTACTTGATGAAAATTCATTATAAATATATAATAAAATACTGTTTTTAGTCAATTTCCACTAGTTTATTTTCTGATGACGCGTTTCGCTGTCGATGCAGCTTCTTCAGATCTACATTTGACACTGTTAGGACTATCTTTCAAGGCTATCTCAGTATCAATATCTAATGTCTTCGATTCTTTGATATTGAAGTTAGTTCGAATACCGTGTTTGAAACCTTTTGTTAGAAGATTTTTTCCCTGTCCGAAAAAGGTGTGTTGGAAATGTTAATAAATCGATTAAAGAATTGATGATCGGTAAAAAATTCTTTTTCTTTCTTATTTTGTGCTGTTATAACGTTTTTGTTGAATGAGATACTGTAGTTTATGGTATTGTTTTAAATATTTTTTATGTATTATTGTTTCTACTTTTTCACGTGTGTTTGAATCTAAGACCATAAATTCTATAAAGTTTAGTTTAAATAATAATTATGTGTGGATTACCTTGAGATACATGTTATGTGAGTCTCTAATGCTATACTGGATTTTTCTCTCTGTATATATCCATTTTCTTTTGGCGAGTATAACTGCTTCTTTGGCTACTTTGCTGGTGTTGAGTTTTAAGATTCATGTGCTTAGGTGTTACTTGGTTTTAGAGGTACTGATTGAAAAACCAAATATTTTGCGTAGTTCTTGCACATTTAGAAGTAATTTGAAGCTAGGAGGAGGCTTATATCAGCTTGTCTCAAATTTCGAATGGTTGTAGCTTCTAATTGATGGAAATTCATTATAAATATATAATAAAATACTGTCTTTAGTCAATTTTCACTAGTTCATTTTGTGATGACGCGTTTCGCTGTCGATGCAGCTTCTTCAAATCTACATTTTACACTGTGTTAGGACTATCTTTTAAAGTTATCTCACTATCACTATCTAATGTCTCCGATTCTTTGATATTCAAGTTAGTTTGAATATTGTGTTTGAAACCTTTTGTTAGAATATTTTTTCCCTGTCCGAAAAAGGTGTGTTGGAAATGTTAATAAATCGATTGATGATCGGTAAAAAATTCTTTTTCTTTCTTATTTTGTGCTGTTATAACGTTTTTGTTGAATGAGATACTGTAGTTTATCGTATTGTTTTAAATATTTTTTATTTATTAATGTTTTTACTTTTTCACGTGTGTTGAATCCAAGACCATAAATTCTATAAAGTTTAGTTTAAATAATAATTCTGTGTGGATTACCTTGAGATACATTTTATATGAGTCTCTAATGCTATACTGGATTTTTCTCTCTGTATATATCCATTTTCTTTTGGCGAGTATAACTGCTTCTTTGATGATAATTTGAATTATATAACCTGTCACCCTAATCGTCTACTAAATAAATTCGTAAATAAGTGTTTTTTTCTTATTTTTCTCTCAGATTACCCGCAATTAGCATTAAGACGTAAATGTAGCGTAACCACGGAGGGGCCTTGGAATCTTTGGCACAATGATACTACACAACAGTTATCACTACTACACCAAGCAGTTTATTTCTTGACCCGACGCACAATTCGCTAACCATATGACCACCATGAGGAGTGATGATTCACTGGTGATTCGAGTCAATCGTCGCTTCTGATGATAGTAAGCGAATCTCGCGTCGAGTACAAAAATAAAGTGTTTGTTTTGGTGGAGATAACTACTGAATAATATTTGTAATGGATCAATACCCCTTTGCCGAAGTACAGATTTCTCGAAAGACGACTAAACACTATTATATTCTTTAAAAAGAATTAAAGATTTTGAATAATTTGATTAACTTTTCAGCTCACTATAATAATTTCGCATCCCTTGTAAAAGGAAGTAGTGTATTCATAAAAAAAACTCTTTTTTCAAGATTTTTCTGTTTCTTCACGTTTCAGAGCCTTCAATTTCCATCAGTTTGCGCGTCTTCTTTGGCTGCTTTGCTGGTGTTGAGTTTTAAGATTTATGTACTTAGGTGTCACTTGGTTTTGGAGGTACTGATTAAAAAATTAAATATTTTGCGTAGTTATTGTACATTTTAGAAGTAACTTGAAGTAGTTTGAAGCTAGTAGGCTTATATCAGCTTGTTTCAAATTTTGGATGGTTGTAGCTTCTACTTGATGGAAATTCATTATAAATATATAATAAAAGACTGTTTTTAGTATATGTGTGTGCAGTGTAAAATGTAGATCCGAAGAAGCTGTACCGACAGCGAAACGTGTCACCACAAAATAAACTAGTGGAAATTGACTAAAAACAGTCATTTATTATAGATCTCCAAATTTTTGGAATCAACTGTCGCAATAATTTTTTTTATTTTATAGTTGGTTTTTTTATATATTTTAAAGTTATTAATGTGTTTGTTTTCGAAAGGGAGTAGTGACGTTTATATCTCTGAATTTCTGACCCATGGGTTAAGTAGTTAGGTTAAGGTATTATTTTTGTTTGATGTATTTTTATTTACGTCGCGAGAGACGAACACAATTGTCTTAACAAGGCTTCTTTTTCTTTTGGGAATCTTCCCCGGTTCTTCAATGCAATCCACGGGGATCATCACTTTAAGAACCACTGATCTAAATTGGCGAAACTATTTACCTACACGACGCTGTTCTCGTGTAGTCTCTTTAAGAAAAATTCTTCATCCTAAGGAATAATTTATAGCCACGTCTTACAACAACAGACAGACAACTCAGTCAAAGTCCTCAGAGTCGTTCCTCTGAGCTTTCTCTTTACAAGAGACTAAACGTTTTCAATAGGGTTGGCGTCCGGCGACTGTAAGAGCTATTCTAGTATCTTATCGTGGGCCCAAGCAAGCCGCCTTGCGACATGATTTTCGCCCAGCAAAGGTTCAACGTGTTTCAGAATTTGACGTCATGAGCACGAAGATGTTTTGAATAGATTCATGGGACACATTTAAATCCGACTTTCTAAATTTTGCAGTTCCTTGACGCAGCGTCAATTTCTGGTTCCGTGAAAACAAAGACACGATTCGATTTTAGGAGTGACTTTGCTTACCGATCCGCGTTTTCGCAAGTCGTCGACATTTTTCGTCTCGTTAAAACCATTTATCTACTCCTTCATAAAGGACACCGACTTTTCAATATATTTAGCAGCCGCAGAATGTGTCATTTTAGGCCCCTTTGGATGGGAATAAAGAAAGATTGCCTCGAACCGACGCGCAAACAAATGACTTATTTTGGATTTTACGTGATTTCGATGAAAGTTCGGAATCGATTAATACTTTTACTAAAATTTGTCGTAGACAAAGGTTCCCTCTGCCTATTTTTTGTTGAATCGCTAGAATCGCAATTACCAAAAATAAATTATCGCGGGACACTTGACATACATAGCTCTTGATCTCTTACAGACCTGTTTGGTTCCGGCCTTATTTAATGATCGCAGAGCGCCAGTGTGTCCTTGGAAAAAGAACACCAACCTTTCGGTCCAGCAAACAATACTAGCCTTCTTTACCTTACCTTTTGTATGTTCTTTCCAAATCGTATTCTTATCGATGACTGCTCTTCTGCTCTTCTCCGACTCCTTATACTGCAGTATAGTACCTACCAGCGTACTGTCTTCATATTCATGTTTTTTCTTTATTTTAAAAGGTCGGTTTTGTTCGAATTTAGACCCAGTCTCTCAATTTAACACCATCTACTTACAATGTTTAAAGTCTTTGCCTTGAGCGACAGAGAGCAGTCAAGTCATCGGTATATGCAATATGCATGCGTGTCCAGATCAGCCTCATTTAATATAGTTATGAATTTATCAACCACGAGGCATTACAACAAGGAAGATAATTTCCGTATATTTAATTCAGCAATACCTTCATTCTTTTTTTCCACGACAACCTTGCCTATCAATGCAGAGGATGTACTATCGAATAAATGTCTTTTCATTTTATATAAAAGCCCGCTTAACAGAATGCCGGTGCTTCAGAGTCCTCAATCTTAATAATATAATAACATATTCTTTATTTAGGTATTGGCTAGTTGATAAGAAACAAACAATATACAAACTTATATGCTAAATGTTAAGTTCTTAAATATAAAAACAATCTTTTTTTGAAAATACTTAAAGTAGGAGCATTTTTTATATTACTCGGCAAATCGTTATCTCACTAATTCTATATTATAGTGATACCTATTTCTAATTGTATAACTATGGCAGTTACATCTTTTATTTAAAAATGATCTAAGATAATCTGGCTGCAGATCATTCACAATCTTATATATTAAAATGTGATTAGCTCTCCTGATAAAATGACGAATGTCAAGCCAATTTAACGAATCTAATATATATTTAATGGATGTGTGCCTATCATAGTTCAAGAGAATTCGCGTTGTTTTATTTTGTAGCAGTTGCAATCTTAGCACATCCTCCCCAGTACGCAAGCAATCAACAATGAACAGGCATACGAGAAATGCTGCAATATAATAGTGTTATACACCAGCTGTTTGGCCCATGGAGATAGGCACCCTGACACACGTCTAAAAAACCTATTTTCTTCCCTAATTTTTTACACATATAATCTACATGATTACTAAAACATAACTGTTGATCTAAGACTACCCCTAAGCAATTAATTTCATTAACAAACTGAATAATAGCATCATTTATAACTAGAGCCAAATTTAAATCAAAATATTTCTGACAATTAATTCTAGAACCAACCACTTGATTTTCGAACAATTCAGCTTTAATCTATCCTCACATAGCCACTCTGATAGAATTCTTAACTCACGGTTCATAATAGCTGTTACCTGTTCAAAATCTTACCCAAGCGCCGTCTCTGTAAACTGAGTTCTCTGGTAGGCGGGTTGCTTGGGGTGAAGACGCTGCACCTTCAAAACTTTAGCTTAAAGTTTCTGTCTACCAGCCTCTTTAAGGTTACTGAGACTGACGGGCCGTTACGCTTTAAACTGGGTACGGTTATTCTTTTCTGTTGTAAAAATAAAGAAAACTAACAATTTAAGTGACGAGGCTAGCGGAATAGAGTGCTCCGATAAGTAATTTTATCAGTTTTAACACTTGAGTTGCTTTTAAAACAGTTCTATTTCACTCGAACTTAGGGGAAAGCCATCCTAAACTGTGGCCGAATATCTCCGAGTTCGCTTTAAGGGGTAAGGCGACGCCAGGTCTCAGGAAAAAAGGCTAATTTCGGGAATTTTTTCAAGCAGTAGAAAATTTATTTGAAGTACTTTATTAAAAAAATACCTAGTACTCTCCCATAAATACTGTTACAAACTTTCACGTACGCCCTCTATGAACATTAACACTTTTTTGGTGAAATTATTTATAGGTTATGTTACTCAATTGTTATACAGTTATTGTGTGTAAACATATTTATAATTTGAATTCTTTAAACAATGCAGTGGGGTGATCGAGAAAATAGGATTGCTATTATAGCTTTATTTAACTGTGATATGAACAAAAGCGAAGTTTTAAGACCTTAAAACTGCTTAAAATAAGTCGTGTGTTTGTTTACCAGACGATAAAATTATTTACTGAGACCGGAGACATAAAAGATAGGCAACGTTCAGGAAGACCAAGGGCAGTTCAAACGCCACAAGCAGTTAAAGCTGTAAAAATTCGAATTGACCGAAATCTTCTCCGCAAACAAAAAAATTTATCTCGTAAGATGAAAATTTAGAAAAATTCTATATCTCATATTATTAAAGACTTGGCGCTTATAAGAGACACACTGGCTTTTTTGTAACCGAAGATTTAAAGCAAAAACAGTGACAAAAATCTAAAAGTTTGTTGAAAGAATACACTAATGTCAAAACAGAAAAATTTTGTTTACCGACGAAAAAATTTTCCCTATGGAACAATCTTTCAATAAGCAAAATGATAGGGTTTATGCCAGATCTTCTGAGGAGGCGTCTGAATTTGTTCCAAAAGTCCAGAGGGGTCATCATCCAGCATCATTTATGGTTTGGTGGGGAGTCGCTTTGATGGGGTTACCAGTATTTAATTTTTGTGAAAAAAGTGTGAAAACTTTAGCTAAAATATATCAAGACATTATTTTAAAGAACGTTGTCAAAACCCTAGACGATACTTTTTTCAAAACAAAGCACTGGGTCCTCCAGTAAGATTCTGCACTAGGACACAAAGCTAAAACAACACAAGCATGGCTTCAACAAACTGTGCCTTCATTTATTACTCCAGAAGATTAGCCTTCTGTAAGTCCTGATCTAAATCATTTAGACTATAAACTATGGTCCTTCTTGGAGGGTATGGGTTGCTCTAAAAGACATGTCAATCTTGACTCTTTAAAAGTTGTTTTAACAAAAGCGGTGGACAATTTTCCAATGGATCAAGTGCGTGCTGCTATAAACGAATGGCCAATCGTTTGAGGGCTTGTGTAGAAGCAAGAGGGGGCCATTTTGAGTAAATGTTAAATTAATTTTGTCTTTATAAATATATGAATTAATTCCATAACAAATTGTTTTAATATTCATAGAAATTAAATAGTTTTTGACATATATTAATAAATATTTTTTGGTTTTTTGTTCTAGGTTGAAATCTACGAGTGCAATTGTTTGGTTCCTTTCAGGCCTCACATAAAGGGTGCCTTGTCGTCTTGGATTCTGAAGCGACCATTTTGAATTAAAAAGATTTAAAAAAAATATCTTTATACACTTAAATATATGTTTAATAAAGTAGTTCAAATAAATTTTTGACTGCTTTTATTACACTCTTGAAAGAAATTCCCGAAATTAGCCTTTTTTCCTGGAAGCTGAAGTGGGTTTACCCCTTAATAATAATAATAATAATAATAATAGCTTTATTCCCAACAGTAAGAACCATTTACAGGGAAAACAAGAAAGAATATGAATGAAATTTTCTCTTAAAACTAAGGTACTAAAGTAACAACAAAAATAGACAAAAACAACAAAAAAAGAAGAAGAACGAAAGAAATAAAAATAAATAAAAAAATTAAATGAATCAGCGTAGTACAAATTAAAAGAGAAATAAAACAAATGTTAGTTACATACATCCAACAAGCAAAACAAGCTTCTAAAAGAATTTCTATAAATGTCCTATCAAGTGAAATGATCTAAACATATTGACCGAATCTTATTTTCCGTGTCTGCAAAAATGTCACATTCATTACTAATTAGGTTAAATTTATTGCACATAACACTGATTGGTTCAATTAAGCTGAGATTAGTCCTAGCACGTGAACAAACAAAAGTAGCGTATTTCGTGAATTAATTCTAGGCACCAATATAGCCACCTCCGATAGCAACTGAGGACAGTCGATGACTCCGTGCAACAATCTATAGAAGAAAACTGCCGACGAACACACTCTGCCAACCTCAAGTGATTGAAGATTAAATCTCTCCAATAACAAAGAAAGTACTCTATTCCTCTCATTGGATAGACACCAACTACTTTATATGATAAATATTTTAGAAATCTTCTTTGAACTCGTTCTAGCATTAGTTTGTAGCATAAATAATATGGGCTCCAAATAAGAGAGGCATACTCCAGTTTGGATCTCACATAAGACTCATATAGCTGTATTAGAGATCGTTCATTATTAAAGCTTGTACAGTTGCGCATTATAAAGCGATACAGACGATGGGCTTCCAGCGTTACATTATTAATTTGATTAGAAAAATTCATTTTGTTATCGAATACTACTCCCAAGTCTCTTACACTGTGCGCCCGAGAGTTGACATTCCTAGTAAATATTCATATGTTATATAGTTTTTCCTCGTCACCGACATAATTTTACATTTAGAAATATTCAAGTATAATTTATTGTGCTTACACCAATCCTCAAGCACGCAAAGCTCAGTTTGAAGCAGTTTACAATCCTGGATACATGATACGGGCGCATACAGCTTGAGATCATCAGCGAAGAGCAGCCTGCCACAATTCAGAATATCACAGAGGTCATTAATATATAGCAAAAATAGTAGGGGACCAAGATTGGATCCCTGTAGCATGCCCGAGGTTGCGGTATAGGAATCGGAAATATATTCATTATTGTGTACTGACTGAGAGCGGCCCCTCAAATATGTAGAAAACAAAACTGCACGCATCCACACCAAAACCCAAACGCCAAAGCTTCTGCAGCAAAACAAAATGAGATATTCTATCAAAGGCTTTAGGAAAGTCCGTATATTACGTCAAATTGCCCTCCTGCGTCTAATATGTTTCTCTGTAAAGTTTGTATAAACTCCCAATTTTGTTACAGTGGATCTACCATCAATAAATCCATGTTGATGGTTGACAGAATGCTTCTAACTTGAGTATAAATGCGTTACGTTCGCCGGATTTGAAAATGGGGCATACCCTCGTTTCCTTCAAGCTCCCCGGAAATGTTAACGTCCTTAACGCCAAATTAAATATATATTTTAAAGGCACCATAAGTGCACCCATACAATCTTTAACCATAAAAAATGGAATACCATCAGGTCCTGCGGTCAGCTTATTCTAAAAATTATAAAAAAAATAAAGCACTACAAATCGATTTAAACGTTCATTTTTAACGTAACACATACAAAGTTTGTATAAATTAAGCTACATTAACTTAATACAATGCTGAAAAAGAAAACACTTGAACACAATAAATCACTCAAATAAAATCAAGTTGAGAAATTGTAAAATAAATAATTTAAATAAACAAAATTAATAATTCGTTTAACGGAGAGATTTTTTTCAATCTATTTGTTTGGCGATATTTTTATACATCGGGATTATTTGATTTAAATTTAGTTTTAATGCCGATAAAAATATTCCATTGTTACAGTGTAAATTGAATCCATTAATATTATTTGTTGAGATTTTTCTCATTGTAAAATGGAGCACTAAATAATATGAATACACATATAAATAAAATACCTAATACAACAGAATACTTCGACTAATCCCAGTTAAAATAAGTAATTATCTAGGAATTGGAAATAAATCCTACTGTAAATAATATTTTTCTTACGAAGCATTATTATTGTACAGCCTTCTATATTTACAGTGATAATAGTTTAAAAACATACAAGTACCTGCATACCTAGAACCTACATTTCTACTTATTCCAAGACTTCGCATGTTTACATCTAAACGCGATCCAACATTAACCGTGGACTCAAGAAATTAGTCCAGTAAGAATACGAGCAAAACAGACCAATAACAGAAATTGTCGGATATTGCTACTTTTTAAAAAAATACTCGTCTTGACGAGTACATTAAAAAAAATATATAGCGAACGGCTGAAAAATTGGGCAACACCCTCAAAAATGGAAGAATTGTCTCGTTTTTTTGGTTTTTTTTAGCGTATATTTGCAAATTTATGAAAGATAAACTAAAAATTCTGACAGATTTTGATTCTATATAAAAAAACGAATAACTTAAACGGCTATGGAGGGCATTTGAACCTTCTGGTCTAGAGAAATTGGCTCTTTTTGTCGTTTTTTTTTCTTTTGTCATTTTTTTATGATTAACTTGGTGTACTTGCAAATTGTAAGCTAATTTTTTTTTAGTTAACTCTGGAAATATGTTCCATGAACATTACTTTAATTGATCCAAACGTAATTTTAGCCATTTTTTTTTAACATATTAGATATATTTTTCACTCCTCGTAATATTGACAAATTTTACCGATTCACGTTTATTTCTTCTAACGAATTTTTTTAACAACTTTGTTTCAGTATACTATTACCTAACCTAAAATCTTAGAAAATGTTCCTTAGTCCCTAAGCTTTCATTTGAGGTGCTTAAGAATTCATTTAAACAATTTAAGGTCCGAGTAATCGGCCATTATATTTCTTATATTTATTTTTTTAATGCAAATTTACGATTTCTTTTTAAAAAAATTATTTTTTTTATTAAGTTTCAGAGGGAAAGAAAGAAAGAAATCGTATTAGAAATATAACTAGAGTTAAGGTTATGACGATGACTTAGTAAATAAGCTAATAAATAGACATAAGTTTAGGTTTTAATATTCAGAATTCCACTTTTCTTACACGCGAAGAAATAACACCAAGTATATCTCCATACGATATAATCCGAAATATAGCAAGGACTCGATAAGGTATTTAATAAGGTAGGCCTCACCTTAGTCTATAAGTCATTAGACAATCTGAGGAATATCTTAGGAAAATCCCCAAGATAAGATTCCTAATTGTGAGAAAAAAAAGTGGATGGAATTTATGAAATTAGTTGTAATGATTGTGACAAAAAGTATGTTGGGCAAACTAAAAGATCAATTAAAATACGATTTAAAGAACATTTGGCACACTTAAAATACAGTATAGAACAGAAAGGCTAGCATTGCCGAACATGCCCTTGAAGCTGACCATATTGTAACATTGGATAATCTAAGATTAATAAAAAATGTATCTGAATAGGAGATTGTTGAACGCATACGAAAGTGTATGGAAATTATAAAATGTAAAAGCAGTTTAAATAAAGACAGAGGGCCTATTCCTTATAGTCCCCTCTTGTGCTGATTACTTGACCGGAACTGATGGCTTTGCCTATGCCATTACTTCCGACATGAGATAATTCAAGGATTAGGCTAAGTATAAATAGGAT